>JAPQRP010000005.1:40604948-40617079 GCA_037367295.1 Apogon hyalosoma | reverse complement strand
ACCCACCCAACCTCTGTGTGGCCTGAGAAGCACCCAGGACAAACCACAAGGGACCATCGAACAGAGGCTGCAGTCCTGCCAAGGCAGCTCACAACCCATTATCAGCCTGGAATTAGAGCATTTGTCTCCTGCCAAAGCCTTTTAATATCAACAGCATGTTTTACATGAAAGTATTTCGCTGACACGGTATTTCACAGCAACTCGCAAAGACTCTCAGAGCACAAGAGCCATTAGAAGTTAGACTTAAGAGTGGGAGTCATGAATCACACTGCATGGAAAGCATGCAATACACTGTTCCTCTGAGTTTTAGAGGAGAGGAGCAAAAGCTAGTGTCAACTATTGTATTATCTTAAGTAGAAGAGAAAGGAATCTGATACACAAGGGAGGGAGCAACATCAAGAATCTAAAACAGATGAGTTTTAAGCCTATAATATAGTGCCATTATAAAAGTTAAGATTTACAGAGCAGGGAAAAATCGTTATCATCTCTGCCTCTTCCACCCAAAACTATGACACTGATAATATATCATGCATTTATGAAATGAACAGTCTTTCACTTTATTATAATCTGGATAATTGTTTAACTGAACAATGAGCTCAGTGTTGAAAACCTAAATAAATAAATCTGTACCACTGAACATCAAACTCAGAATAATTAATCCACAATTGTGAAACTGACATGTAAAATTACAGATGGCAGCTGGTTCATTTCCGTTATTTCTAATATTTTCCCTCAAAGTCAGATAGTCAAGAAGACTACACTCTTGTCATGAAGTTGTAATAATTCTGTTTTCAATATCAATATTAAATCACATTGTCACAGTCATTCCATGAGGAGAGAGAAATATTTTAATCAAACTTTATTCAACAGACAAGTTTAGAAAATGTCCCATTGGCACCAATTATTGGCCATACTTATCAAGTGGGTTATACCAAGTAGATACAACAAGCATTTACTTTAATGGCCATTGTACCCAAAAAGTAGTGACACAAGTCAAAAATGTTGCGGGGGGGGGTTATAACCCATTGAAACATGATTCCATGTATTTCATTCAGATATAAAATTGGATTACTTAAAACTTGATAAGTAGCTTTAAGGCTCATGAACTTCACTGACCCTGAAGTTGTATTTTACAGCCAAATATCATTTACAACACACTCATACTTGAATTCTAAGACGTACTGGCTGCGAACTGAACATTTCTATCTGATGCTGCAGACACTTAAGACCTGTAACACATTTCACTTACAGTAAGCTTGATTTATAAAGAGCTTATCTACAGACTGACCCCAAATATGTAATTGCCTCACCCGTCAACAGATGGCACTGTTCTGTCTGAGATGGTGAGGGGAGGGGAGGCAGGAGCAGCAGCAGACCCCTGCAAAGAGGGAGGCAGCTCTAATGATGGATCTAACCTTGGGAGGCGATTGTTAAGCTGCAAATGAGCTGTCGTTGACGGTAGGATGGTAGAGACTGGGTGGAGTTGTGCCTTCTCCCCACTGAACTGAACATTAACATCACTTTACATTAATATTACAGACATTCAGCAGATGCTTCCATTCTCTGTGATATGTGTTGAAGAATAAGCTTCAGATGGTAGTTACCCAATTCACAGAAATAAACGCAGCTGCTGAACAGACCTCTGATAGGTTGAGTTTCTAAGGGCCCTACTCTTATTATCATCGATATTGGAATTTGTGCCCTTGTCACACATTTCACAGGACAGAAAAAAATGAACTCATTAACATCCCTGCATGCTGCTGAAGGAAAAGGAAAGACAAATGAGGGAGGAAATGAAAGGAGAGCGAAACAGCAGCGGAAAGCAAAGAAAGAGGCAGAGAGAGAAGAACAGGAGTTTGCAGCAGATTGGTAATGCCAGGGAAAAGGTCAGCTGCCACTTCAGCACTTCTGTTTGATAAAGTGAAGGAAAGGGTGGTTTGGATAAATTCTCTTTTCTCAGTATTTACTGACATGTCAAGCATTACATCAGTAACGCTATAAGTGGCTTCTCAGAGGCCAGAAAGGGCCGTGATGAAGAAGGCAGAGGAACTGTTCAGAGGGCGATGAGGTGCAAGTTTGTAGAAAACGAATGGTCCTTCAAAACTTTTGGAAATTCTTTTAGTGGTAGATCATTTAAACACATTACTCTGACCATAAATGAGAGTAATTTCTCTCCACAAATTGTAATGGTGACAATGTTAGAATACAGTATGACTATTTCTGACTCAAATTGCTGTGTGAAAGGTCATCAGGAGCAGCTGATAAACAACAAGAAGTTAATGGGGAATAATGTACTTACTCTGAAGACTGTGACATTTTACACTGTGAGGGAATTTTACATGCAAACATAAAAACATGCATCATAATCTGAGTCACTTACAATCAAGATTTAATTTTCCTGCACTTCCTTATCCTCTGTCACACTTCACTACCTCTCCTCCTCCAGCTCCAACCAACATTACCTCCCACTATCTGTAATACCCGCTCACCACATACTGAAAGCTGATAGTAAATATTTGGGTTATTCCAGCAATAACCACAGTCCAATCCCTCCCCTGTATGATAACATGATGCAGAAAAATGCTTATAATAGGGTCTTCCAATGGCTCAGCACCTATTGCCAAAACCACAGACTCAACTTTGGCACAAAAAAAATATGGCTTACTCTAAGCTTTCGACGAGTCTTTCTGCTGACTCCTCATTTCAGAACAATTTCTTAACTATCTGCTGTAATAAAAGGTGAGAAAGGGGATGAGAAGAAGCTGCTGCTCACCATGTCTGTGACTGCATGTTCATGGAAGGAATTCATTAAACTAAGAGATAACTTCATCAGTCATTCAATCAACACATGTGTAAGGGCGTTTTCACACTGGGTATCCACCCAAAATAAAGAAGATAATTTTACAATAAATTGTGCTAAATCACTTAAGGAATGTTGAATATAGAGAAAAAATAATAATTTGGGAACTGACACAAATGTCACACTGGGTCCTTATGGGTTAAGATGGTAAATACATAAATAAACACACAATTACATCATCACCTAAGAATTTAGATAACACATATAGATATTTTAAATAGAACTAGGCAAGAGTTTAAAAAAAAAATTCCTCCTGAAACGCAAAATGACATCATGTTGCAGACTATAACCTGGAGCTTGATGCCTAAAGATAGATCCTGCATGTTGGGAAAAACACTTTCTGGATTGGTGTAATTGGGGTGCACTTAACATAGACCTGCCATTAAGTACTGCTCATCCCCTAGGGCCAGAAAGACCTCTGAGGAGGCTCACAGTGACCTCGCTCACCAGTTCCTCACCAGGCTTAAATGGGTTTAGCGCTGAACAGCCAGAGTAATGTTGGGAAGACTTTGCTAGTTCTGTACATGTATGGGTGTGCACGTGAGTGTGTGTGTGCATGTGGCTGGTGAGATATAGCCTTTCACTGCCACTGAAGCAATGCTCATACATTAAATTCCATATATCACGACTGGGTAAAATAACCTCTAGCTACTGTTTCATGTACGTGCGCACCAACTCTCCAAGTGAAGGGTATCGTAAATTTAATACATGCACACATACACACACACACACACACACACACTCCTGATGAGAAGGAATGGAGGGGATTAAAAGTGAACATTTTATGTAATTAACCCTGAAAGGTGAGCTGGTGTAATGGGGTTGTCCGAAAGTGACTCATGACGCTAATGAGACTTTTAACCACAGGGCAACAAAAGGGTCACAAACCGGCTGACCTCACTGTCGCCATGGATATGTACGAGATTATGAATGTAAAGTATGACAAATAGCAACTGCACACTTCCACTCCCCTACTGCAGATTAACATCTCGGTCCATGCTGTGTCAGAAGTCAGAGGTTAGAATAGCTAAAGAATCGCTCCATTTCAGACCGCCTGGAGACTGACGGCTCAAACCTGATGGCATCACAGAGAGAAGGAGTGAGAAAGGAAAGGGCAGATAGAGTTAGAAGTAATAAAGAGTTTTCCAGTTTGGTCAGATGTGAGCCTGTGGCTGCACCGCTGCTGCTCCTCCTCTGGCTGCTGTGGTCAGATGCTATTAAGGACACATAAGAGAGACGGATGGCCGCTGACAGGCTGAAGAAAGACCGGAGCGTATTTCTCTGGCTTACTTTGACGTCTTCGTGTTTTCAGAAGGTGGTGGTGGAGGGAGGAAGGGTTTACATGGGTAAAATTTACGCTGTGGTCTTTGTCCGGTTCCCGAGTTCATGACCCCCCTCCCTTCTCGACAAGCGGGTCTTTGTGTTGCCTCTAATTTGACAGGCCCTGTATATTCCCCCTACTGTTTGGCTGTGCTTTGAGCTTTTCTTTCTTATGTTATTTTAGTAGTGCTATTACAACGGAGAGCCAACAAAACACATACTTAACTTGTCAAGATTATGTGCCTTTCACAGCTACTATTTAAAAAAAAATGGCTGAAAATTGTGAAAAGTGTAGTCTGATTAAGATTACTGAGAGCTTTCTGGTAAGAGCAGGGAGACATTTTCTTTCTATAATTTATAGAAGTGCCATGCCATTGGAAAGAAAACTCAAACTGCATACCAATTAAGTTATTTTCTCTGGTTTTGGGAGGCCCTGTGATTATTTGGGATCGAGGAGGTGCAGGGAGGCCTGTTCTGGTTTGGCCCAGAGGCCGACATCAGGCCTGAGGGATGGAGATCCTCTCCTTTGGTCCTCGTGACCACTGATGTCTTGGGTTACATTGCCTAGAGCTGCCTCCCTTCCTGCATTGCTTATTCTGAGACTCACTTTACCGTCTGTTTGTTTGTGTTTCTGGGTGTGTATGTGAGTTTAGGTTGGTGTGTTTATCTTCAAATAAATATGCAACGCTGATGTAGATGCTGAGGTAGACATACCATATTTCAATTCTCCATCAATTATTTCTGGAAAGCTTTCATCGCCTGTTTAGCTCAATATTGACAGTGATCGACATCTAGTAACTCGGCTTATGAGTATATGGATAATCCAGATGGAGAAGAACATACCTCAGAACAAATCAAAACAAACAGTTACTCAACTCTTTTCCAGTGGGATTCAGTTAAATCATGGCTTATATTTCAGACATTAGTGTAATAAAAACTTAACACCATCTCCAGAAAATTAAAATGATTGTGAAATAAGGAAAGGAAATGTCTGGCCGAAACAAGAAATAAAAAACCGGGAGACAAATGCAATTATTGAAATGGAACGTCACAGGGGAGGCAAGCTAAGTGGTGAAGGAAAACAGAGGGAAGTGTGGTATTGAGAATCGGATCACGGCCTGCACCTCTACCCTACATTTCAGGTTTGACACGAGCAGAAGGACAATGATTTTTTTTTTTCCCAGTCAGTCCGAGTCTTTTTGCTTGAGCTCCAACCTGCTCACTTCCGTTTTTGCCTGGAAAAAGTCTGCCGTGGGGTAAAGCGACAGACTGCAGCCCCACGTGACACCTGGCTTATCGTTTGGCGGTTGGCACTGCCAATCTGGGCCCCATCACGGGACACACCCTGAGAAAGAAGCCACCCGTGGCGCTGCACAGATGGGACACTATTCAGCTGGCACAATCCTTTAGTTCATTGATTCATGTTGACCTCTTGATATACTTACTACATAAGGGAATTAAATAAAAATTAATTCACAAGAAATCACACACACCAAGAGCACACAAATTGAAGCCTGAAAATGATTCTTTCCTGCCAAACATGGAAATGAACAGCCTGTTCATTTATGCACAATAAATGCTGTATTAGCAGAAAGAAAGATATGTTTAAAGAAACTTCTGTGGCTGCAGCTACAAGTTTCCAGTTGCTGCGGGGAGAATTGATTTCGGGTCTGTGTTACGTCATGTAAAGGATGGAGGTTGTTTATTTCTCTCAAACAGGGTTATTTTTGGGATGCAGACTTTTCACACACAAGGTGCCTGAGTTCATGTTGCATAAAGGTGCTGGAAGCCAAAACAGGATGAAGTCCATTCCTTAAAAAGCAAATGCCAAAAAAGAAACAGATGATGGGAGCAAAATAAAGCACAGATTCTGACAAAGATGTGAGTTTATTGAGCCAATGAACTCTGGCCTGCAACCGCAACACAATAGGGGTGCCCACGCTTAAACCTGCCTTCCCAGTTGAATCCTGATCGTTTCTAACAAAGTATGTGATGTAATTAATTGATAGTCAAGACAGAAACACATTATTCCTATGTCCAACAGTTATTTGGATTCATTTTGTTCACTGACCAAACAGGGATATAATGAAGAAACAGTATCAAATGTACTTTGATGAAAAGCTTTCTGTGAGTCTTCTCCACTCAACGGGTGCCTTTTGTGCTTCAACTGTAGATGACGCATGTATTTACAACATTCATTTTAAGAATGTATGGTTCAGCAAAGTTCAGCAATCAAGGTTTTCCTACATGAAGAAAAGAGAGTAATGCTGTACCTAGATTTAATTTTACTCTAGTGGTTTTGCACTTCAAGATTTTTCTTCAGACCTGAGGTTATATAATGACAGGCATTCTGAAACTGAACTTAAATGTTCATTAATATAGAGAAATTGAAACCTAGGTGGGAATAATAACTCCTGTCAGGCACGAACATAGATCTTTCCAGTGTCAGGGTTGCTGCAAAGGAATGAAAAAAAAGCAGAGGGTTCAAGTGGTCACCAAGTGTTTCCATTATCTACACCCACTTTGCCCGGTGAGACAGAAAATGAGGGATAACTGATTGTTTTTCTGAGGGGGAGGGGGACAAAAAGAAGTGAGGGGATAGACAGAGTGAGCTGCAGGAAACACCTGACCACGGTCTTGTCCTCCCACTGATTTATCCTTCTCTCCTTTCAGGGCTATTGAGGGTAAGAGAATATTTTCATATTGTTTCATTAAACACTATGTGGCCTTATTTATTACTGTCTCCCCAGACAGCTGTATGATACCTGCAGTGGCAGTTTGCACAGCCCCCGACCGGACTGAAAAGGCCCACTGAAGCTCTATTAGATGAAATATGGAGCTGTCAGAGTATGTGCCCCTCCAACAGTTGGGACACTGCATGAAACAGTGTGTGTGTGTGTGTGTTGAATAAATGACCAAATGTGATTCTAAGCAATGCATTACACAGTCTGTTTCCATGTATTGTGTCAGGTTACAAGGGAGTATTTTTCTATGAAACTTTGTATGCAAATATGTCTGTCTCATTCAACCAATTTAATACATTGTCGCCTCTGTGAAGTGTTTGTTTTCATGCACATGGGGTCCTACGTGAGCACCTGCCATTTGGCCACTTGGCTCCCTGCAGCAGTTTTGTTTAGATGGTCTGAACCACTGCAAGCCTTACATGGTGCCAATACTTCGCTGCCTCTGTGTGCATCAACCAGGCATATCTTCATGAATCATAAACTTCTCGTCTCCCATGCAGCCTCTGGATAACTACACACACATAAACACACTCAAATTAACACCCCGATGTGCCAAGGCCAAAACAATCTGCGGCTACTCAGGACGTTAATTTTCAGCGTAACATCTGCTCTCCAGTGGAAACCAGGACAGTGTATATTTATTCTCCTCCTACACATGGCCGCCCTGTTTTGACCTTGTTAGTTAGCTGAGGTCAGGCAAACGCAATTAAACTGGCAACAAGCAGGGTTTTAATAATGTTATGTCCAAATAGTAGCATTTCCCACAATAATAGCTGGCTTAAGCTGTCCTCGTTAAAAGGATGTCTTGAGGTAAGCAGTGCATTCTTCCATAATATAAAAACTCATTTGCAGTCTGGATAAAGGTGGATCGCATGTGTCATGTCCACCCAAAAACTACTATAGCTGTCCAATTGAGATATTGAATCTACCCTCTCATTTTTATTTATTTATTTTTTTTATCAAGTTGTAAATGCAGCATTGTACAACATGCACAAAAAGGTGGCTGACGGCAGCTTGGAATCAATGTGATTTATTGTCTAGTGAGACAAAGATGAGTATCTTTCAGGAAGCCAGCTGTATAGTAATGAGAAAGCAGGATTAAAGTGTCAAAAAATGTTTTTTTTTTAATTTACCTAAAACAATACAGACTAGACCTATAACGACGGTCAACACAATATAACTGTAATGAAAATAACAGCAAATAAGAAGGTATTAACAAATAAACTGACACGACACACTGATACAAGAAGGAACACATATAGTGGCCTGGCAAAATCCAGATACACAAGGGGAATATCAAATGGACACAACCTATAACTATGTACCAAGCAAACCTTAATAAGACTAAATTCCCCTGATTATGCCACAGCCCATGATTCACTCTGATGAGCCAGCGCCAGCATTTAACAGCCCTCCTCCCTCAGCCACATTTTTTGCTACACCAGGAAGAACCCTCCCATCAGCCACGCCTGGTAACGCAAAGACAAAGAAAAAAAGACTAACATAACAAATAATTCATATTCATTTTTTAAATAATTACTCTACATTATTTAATATGTGTGCACTCCATATAAACAGAACAAGATTAAAATGAATAAATACCAAACTACTATTAAATGCTCATGTGTGGTTGCCTGGAAATGAACAAAGTAAGTTAGTGCAAATGAAAAAACCCTTTTAATGAAACTAATGAGGGAGGAAAGTGTGCATTATGGTTATATTAATCTGTGTGGCTATGGCGATCGCAGTATCTATGATGATTCCTGTCTTGCAGATATTCAGACCTAGATGATGGCAAACTGAGGCCGATTTCAGACTGGGTATCCGAGTCTGTATCCATGTACACTGGACCCCAAAGTCCACTTAATTTTATCACTGTGAATGCAAATGCTCCATGTGCGAGTACCACACCCGACTCCAGGAGAGAGGGTAGTCCTGGATATAGACTGCATGGAATCTAGTACAGAACGTTGTAGTGTGAAAGCAATCTGTACCCGAGACTGGAAGTGACCTAATCACCACGAGCCCATAGAAGGCGCTCCTGTTGTCTATTGAAAAAGCCTCAGATCCATGGGCTCACCTTATCGACTGAACCGCTCAGTGAGATATCAGGAACAACAAAGGTCGCTCTTAGATAGAAAACTATAACCTTTGTAGACAAATGAACAGAACAGTTGCTCGGTTGATGATGTAAGGGTTTGTCACTTCTGCATTTGATTCTATTGCATTACATATTACATTACATAGACTCATAATACATAATACAATAATAATAAATAATATTACATTACATAGACTGAAAGCGATCCATTATTGATTCACTCACACATTCACACTCTGGTGGTGGTAAACTACATATGTAGCCACAGACTGACGGAAGCGTGGCTGCCAATTTGCGCCTACGGACCCTCCGACCACCACTGAACATTCATACACATTCATAGACCAGTGTGAGCAGCAGCACTGGAGGCAAGGAGGGTGAAGTGTCTTGCCCAAGGACACAACAGTACATGACTAGGACAGAGTGGGATTTGAACCGCCAACCCTTCTGTTACTGGACGACCTGCTCTACCTCCTGAGCCACTGCAGGATAGCTTCCTTCAACACCGCCACCTACTGTTTCGGGTCTGTAACACCCACTCGTTCTCGGGCACGGGCCATGGTACGTGCTTGTAAATGCAACATCTGCGGGAAAGGTGTGAACATATCCAGGTACAGCACGGATCTGGATACTCAGCCTGAGAAACATTTCTTTTTGTTATTACTTTTTTCCTGTGTCATTTAAACATTATCTGCATTTTTCTGCAACTGCAGAAAAATGTGCCTGAGATGAGACGGGTGATTGGAATAAAAATTACAACCCATAAAAATATTGCATAACAGATGTCTGGTTTGGATTGACATTTGAAAATTAAACGGTAAAAAATGAGGCTAACATACCATGGGAAAACAGTGGAAACGTGTGATCCCACTGCGAATCAAAACCCTAACCTTGGCAGTGTTAACACTACTCAAGTGCAAAAATGAGAGCTGTAATATGCAAAACAAAAAAAAAAATTCTTTCTGTGTTGAAGGAATTATAGTACATCTGTCAGCCAACTGAATCAACAAACCACAAACAAATGCAACTCTACTTTTGTGTTTGTATTTCTCCTAAAAAGCAAATGTAGCATCGATAGCATCAGTGTGAGTGGCTTAGATCAGATCAAAGAACAGGGATGGAGTAGGGTTGTTGTAACCTATTAGATAAATGCACAGCAGATGAAAAGAAAGGACAGCCATAGAGGAGAACGGAGAAGCAGCTGAATTACACTCATATATATTATAAAATGGCAAGTGCACAAAAAAGTTAGAAGAAGATCAAAGAGGGTGTGTTTGTCTGTGTCCATATATGACTGTGAGTATCATCTACAAAGAAAAAGTAAATGTTTCTCTTCATACTCCGCTCAAACACACACAAGGCACAATCTACAGTATCGTAAAACTTAACTCCCGAGTTTAGCATGTATAAATGATGAGACAGTGTTTGACAGATTAGGCACATTAAGTTTGATGGGATGTAAACACGGGTAAGAGATAAAGGCAGAGAATGAGAGAGGCAGTTGCAGGGATAAAGTGGGGAGCTTGTCTCACTTTGGCCCTGTCTCTACAGATCAAGAGCTGCAGACAGCAGGGCAGCCAGGGGAAGCAATAACCCTGTCAGAACCACTAACACTCATCTGGTGAAAGTATGAAGAAAAGAAAAAGAAAACCTCTGTAAGTGAAAAATGAACTTTCCTGTGACACGGGGTATCTGCAAGTTTCAGGCAGCCATGCTTCATATGCAATAAGAAATCAACTTTGACCTATTTCAACAGCTACAGCTGTAAAACTACACCCGACGCTATTAACATTTTCTTTGAATCTCTGTGATGACAAGAAGAGAATTGAAGTGAAGAATAATCTTTACTTTAAGCAGCACTAAAAAAACAAAATAGGATTGTTTTCTCTCTGTACCTATCATTTCACTTGACTGTCTGCTCTCTTAAATGTCTGACCTCATTCATCTGCTCCTTTTCTCTTACTTTCAGCTCAGTGCTGCACACACAACAAACACTAAAAAATAAATGCATATCTTCAGGCAGTCCACAGATGATATGTGCATGGCACTTTGTCAAAATGACAGCTGAAGAAAGTTATTATAAAGTGTTTCTGACAGAAGCAGAGAGTCCAGTGAGTCATCATTCGATACACTAATATGGATCCCATTGCAATTTTCAAGTCTTTGTCATTCTGTGCAGCACTCAGCTGACATTACACCAATGGGAATGCAAACATATTGGCTTTTAGGTGACGTAGCTTGTCACATTAAATGATGCTGTATGGTCCTATATTACTGTAATGCAGTGTTTCTCAAACTGGGATCATGGGATCACTCTTGGGTGGTTTTTTTTTTCTGTAGGTTAGAACATGTAGCAGGTGGAACTAATGTTTTAGCGTTGGCGCACCCTGGACTCATTTTAGGGACATACATTAAACCAATCTACTACCATGGTGATCTGTCACTAGACTAGACAAAGAGTTTAGGTTTAGAGAATGGACAAGGATTTGACTGGAAAAGAAAAATGTGCAATGTTTCTGTTTCTGCACAGTTTGTACTTTAATATTATGAGATGTGCATTTAAATGAGCTCATTGCAGCCACTGATATTATTAAAATCTCCCTCTTTGTTACCAAAATGTGTTTGCCATTCTAAAAAGAAAAGTCACTTTATTGCCATAGTTGTAAGATAACTGTGCATTTCCTATTTTTTTGTTTTTGGAATAATAGTGTCTCAGGGAGCATTGATTTAGAGCATTGATTATTGATTTTTCTTTCAATAAAAGTTATAACTGCACCACTGTTACAATGTTGTTGGGGTTGAGGGGAGGCCTGGAGATTTTTCGTTCTCCAAAGGGGGCCAGACCACTGCTGTAATGAAAAAGAAAGTATCATCACTGTTGTACAATTGGTTTTATTTTTGTTTCCTTCAGAAATACAGCACTGTGCAAAAGTCTTAATCCCAACTGTAGGTTTGTTGGATTTAGTAAAGTTAAAATGACCACACATATGCAACATGAGAATAAGAAATAGATCCATCCATTTTCTGAGCCCGCTTTATCCTCACTAGGGTCACGGGGGTCGCTGGAGCCTATTCCAGCCACTTAAGGGCGAAGGCGGGGTACACC
>JAPQRP010000005.1:40594568-40604848 GCA_037367295.1 Apogon hyalosoma | reverse complement strand
CACAGAAAGGTCCCAAGGTTGGAATCGAACCCAGGACCTTCTTGCTGTGAGGCACGAGTGCTAACCACTGCACCACCTAAGAAATAGATACATATGCTCATTTCAACCTGCAAAAATCAACAAACCTCAACTTTTTCAGACTACTGTATACATGTCTAATATTATCAGTGTGTTATAGATAATTTGTCCTTTATAATTGCTTTTGACAATAAAATTTAATGACAAGGTTTGAGAATTTGTATCAATCCTTAACCTAAAGCCAATAATACAGAATGCAATACCACACCATACATATTTATTTTAACAGCAAAATAAAATAAAAAGCTGAAAGCTTCAGTGGTGTCTTCACCAGTGATGTTTATTCATCCCATAGTGAAAGTATACCATTTATGTGGAAATTTATACGGTGACCCTCATTAGCCTTACTAATGCCAAAAGGCTTAAACTGTATTATGTCTAAGATTATATATACATATACACATACATATGTGCAATGCTTAGTTCATATACCATTTCATTACTGACAACAACCAATAATAAACTAAAATAAAGTGGACTATTTAGCTTATACACAACATAGTCTCACATTAACACAAGCCTAACAACAGCAAATGCATTAAAATATTAATTTGAATGTTCACTGTATGAGTAAATAGAGTGATTACTTATATTTACTCATACTGACTGTTTACTATTACTATTTACTCTATAAAATCACTTTCCGTCACAATCATATGTAGCCCAAACTAATTTCTTTCTGCATAACTGCTGGTCTTCACACTTGAAGCTGCTTCTGCTTTGAATCTGAATTAAATGTAAGGTGGTAGGTTGTTCCTGGTTAGCACAGCAATATAGAGTTTTCATTAAAGCAGTCGTATTTGCAAAATTTGGTAATGATACCGGCAACCCTCCTACAGAATAAGATTTTTGATGGATTTATCAAAAAAAATAACTTTTCTTTTCTCTAGGAAGCATAAATGTGTTTAGGCGTGTATCAGTGAGCCATGTCGATGTGGAACTGTGGCCCTGCAGGATCAAACATGACCAAAATCATGAGAATTCATTGGAATATAAAACCAAAGTCATAGTTGCTGCCAAAATATTTTCCTGTTGATCATGTTGCAATCACCTGAACAGCTTGACCTAATGAAAGATTTCAACATGCATTCATGTCTTCATTATTGTATCTTCTCTTTTGTTGCTAAAATATCTGGACATTACTAGCTAGGGCTGTACGATTTTGGACAAAAATAAAATCCTGATTTTTTCCTCTAAAAACTCGATATTTGATTTCGATTTTTGGGTAAAACTACAAAAGACAACAGAATGACTGAAAGACATGTCGTTTTCATGAGCAATCTGTAATGCAAGGCACTGCCCCCTGCCTCAAATCTATGATGGTATCACAAAATCCCCAAAAATTCCATGACGGCCCTGCGGGAGTGATAACAATGTAAGTCAGTGACAGGCATCGGTCAGTCGTGCGTGCATGCGTGTGTGCGTGGACCACCTAAGATGAGTGATCCTCATGCAGTTATGTTTAAATTGGAGGATCCATAAAAGGACCACGGCTTACATTGGTATCATCACTACTGCAGGCCCATCACAAATTTAAGGTCCGTGCTCATTACACAGACTTCTATGAAAGACTGCTCTCACAGTTAGGAGGAGGAGTCTACGGTAGCCTGGAGGCATGTGGCCTGGAGACACGAGAGAGATGAAATCGATTTGGCAATTTCCCTTTTTAAAAAAAAAAAATCATCCCAATTAAAAAAATCCAATTTAGATTCAAAATCAATTAATCATGCAGCCCTATCACAAGCACTGCAGAGGACATATATCCCATATTCACAGATTCAGATCATAGTAAACCCACTGATCACACTAATACTGTCACAATATTTCACTAAGAACATCCACCCCTATGGATTAAGCCATATAAGTTTAAAGGTGATTAACACTAGGGGTGTGACTCGGTTCACCGCTGGAGTACACCTCAACCTTGACCAGTAATGAACTGCCTGCAATAACAGAATAACAGCTTCTACAACCAGCTTTTAGATCAATCCAAAAATTCCCTTTTAGCTACAGTGCTTACGTCGGGTCTAGGTTTTTAACTGGTAAAATCTGTCTGAATCTAGGATTTACATTTTCAAACAGTTTGCTCCCACAAGAGGAATTCATTAAAGGACACATTGGAGCAAGGACTATCCCGGGATAATTAACAAGGTTTCACTTTCAGGGGATGAAGTTGGGGCAGTGGAGGATGGAACTGTCAAAGCCAGAATAGGGATTTACGCTTATTGATTTGATGGAAGGTTCAGCTCCAGGCCAGCTGGTGATACCTGGGGAAAATCTGATAAAAGGAAGGCAGGATATAACTACATGCAATGCCCCATGATCCACTTGAAACAACACTCCTGGCAGAGGGGTTTCATCATCGTGCTTTTAAGAGGCTAGACTTAGCAACGGGTCAGAAGCAATTTCTCAAAAGTTGAACTGCTTCAGTGTGGATGTCATTGAATAAAGCCTAGTTCAGAGTTAAAATTCATAAGACAAACTGAAATCTGACCAGTTTGCACCAATGCGACCAGATAATACAGTGTATTGTTTCTAACTCCATCCTTTCAGGCTTTTTGTTCCATCTTAAAATGAGAATACTGACACTGAGTTAGTAGCTATAAAGTTGGAGTTCCTTCATAACAGCATAACAATAGCTGAAAAACAAAACCTCAAATCTTAAAAATGAACTGTTCTGGGAAAACTACAAAAACTTGGTGTTTTCTTGCAGAATGCTATTTAGTAACAAACTTTAATAAATAATACACTGTTTTTGGCTTATATTACTTTTTTACAAATAGTATATTCTGCAAAAAAACAACAAGATATTTGGTATTTTCTCAAAAAAGTACATTTTTCAGATTGGAGGTTTTGTTCTTTAGCCAGCGATACCTAGACAACACTACTTATCAAGATGAATATTCAGAAAAAAACACTATATTCTAAAACCAACGACCAGACATGAAGAAGCTGAAGCAAAGGCATGTACAGTTCACGATGTAGCTAAGACCATTCGCTGCATGTCATTTTTGCTGTTCTCTTTTTCTTATTTCCAGCCCAAATGCCCAAAAACTATACCTTAACCCATAAAGACTCAAACATCCGTTGTCGACCAAAATCATCTACTGATCTAAAATGTTTAATACCTGTTGATCCATTAATTCTATCACTACATGTAAATAAGTGGTATAAAATGCAGTTTGTCATCTTTTCATGGTCATCAGATATGACCCATTTGGACGTTCAGAGGCTCCGCCGTTACCGTGGAAACCCCATCATCTTCTACAACATTGATTCACCAGTAAAACCCATGGAGTTGGATCAATGACAGTGGATGGAAGTGCAAAAGTGAAAGAGTGAAAAAGTCCTTTTTTCCTCAGTTTCCTCTGCTTTTGATATAATAACCCTAAACTTTAATCTGAGCTTTTATGAACATTTTCATGATCAATAATTTAAATACAGGAAAATACATGATTTATACTGATAAAATACAACATACAGGGGACAATATTATAAATAAATGGTGATAAATCACTTAAGATAGGTTAAATATAGAGAAAATTGTATTTGGTAACTGACATAAAAGTAGCACTGGTCTTTATGGGTTAAAACATTTAAAATAAATAAATAAAAATAAAAAAAAGCCCCTGTAGACACCCAAAGGAAACTTCACTGTCTTAGGTCTTGTTTGCTTCTTGACCTTTTCAGTACAAACATAAATACACACTGAATGAATGACAGCAGTTTAGATACAGCACTGCATAAAATATGCACAGCTCTAGGTGTGCTCATTAAGTTATGCACATACTGATTATAGACTTAATTTAGTATTTTAGTCACAGTTAGAAATTTTACATAACAATGTTAATTGCTGGAAAATTACCTAAGCCCAATTATCATCAAATCATTATTTTGTCCGTAAAGGCAAACAACTGCAGATGCTTCCATTAAATTGTTTTACAGAGGCAGATATTTATGTATCTGGATGGTTACATCAGCAGCAACAAACCATGTAATCGACCCTATTATAGCACTGTAACACAACCCCTTACACTATAACAGTATTCAGACTGAATCCAAACATCTCTGACAATCTAGTATTACAATTACAAAGGTAATAATGCACATGCATTGAATGGTAGTTACACTGGGCTTTATTACTCCCACTCTCAGTCCATGTGAGATCAAATAGTCATTACACTTGCAACAGGATTGACTGTTGAGCTAGAGGCAGGTAATTTTCTCCCAAGTAGGCCTATTTTCCAGGTGAGCTCCACTAAACAGCGTGAAAGGTCGTCTGATTACTCACTTGGGTGACTTTTTGCCTCCAGCATATTACACTGTACTACACATGACCTCTTCACCTCCCATTCTGCATCAGCATCTTTCACCTGCCAACGCTGCTTACAACCACAACATTCACGCTGCACGGCTTGAATGAAACCTCTTTGTGTTTGCTGATTCTTTATTCAGCAGTTGCAGTCGGAGGAAGGCTAAGCACTCGAGGATCTAAACACAAGGCAACCTGACCCCCACACATGCACCCCATTTCTCTCAGACTTCCTCCTCCCTCTTTTTCATGAATTTTAATCACCTTACAAGCATGACATTAACCTTTCCGTACAGCAAGCAGCCGTCACATCCTCTCATGTGTGACCTGTGATCTACGCTGCCTGTGGTTAATTTAGGGTGGCAGAGGGTGGTCCCCTGCCAGAGGATAGAGGTGAACAACCAGGCGTGAGACAAGTCCCTTGGCACCCACCTGAAGATTAAATGCTGAATCTCTGACATGCCTAAAATAACAAGATCTGAGCCACGCTCCAAATACCTTGGTGGAGTCGATTGCGTCACTGGTGGGGTGCTAACAACCATAGCATCCTGTTCAGGCTGCCTCCGCTGTGTAATCTCAAATGCCTAAAGAGCATCAGGTAAATTCTTTAAATGAGCTTATCTGGAGCGACTTACTTATTGTAATGCTAGTACACAGAATAAGCTCCATTACTAAACAACAACAGCAGCAGAGATTGGTATGGATCAGATTTATAATCCCCTCGAAATCTCCGTACAAAAGTAGAGGCATTACATTAGACAGAGGAGTCAGGAAAACAAGAGAGTAGCAGGAAGACGTCAGCCAAATTGAAAACAAGGATGTCATTTATTTGACAGAAGCTGATCTTTGGATGAAAATGGGATGGCGGGGGGAAAAAAGGAGAGATGCTATCATTCTTGAGTAACAAGGTAATTTCCTTCAGCGTTTTAAACAAATCAAACTCTCAGAGGAATACACAACAAGAAACAGAAACACTACCTCTGTATTCAAACTCGACTCAAGTTTTCTTGTTGAGCGATAGAGGTCGGAAGTAACGGAGGCTCAAAAGCCCACGGGAAACAAATACCGACTGGTGTGTGATGATGAGCCCAATTGAACATAGATTGTACTAATTACATTGCAATGAGGTGGATTAATCACTGTTTGAGAGACATGAGGTAAAAAGGTGAAAGCTGAATGGTTAGCAGGTGATAATGAGCACCGAAGAAACAGCTACTCCATTTCACTTTCATCCGAATAACTATTACATTTTATACCACATTAAATAAATGAACATTAGTCTCTCACTGTGACTGGTGCAAGAACGTGCTAAAAAATTGATTTGAGAATATATTATAGGAATCAGACACAGAGCAAGAGTTGAGTCGCAAACTGCATAAAGAGAGTCGTCTTTTTCACAGGGTGTTTAGCCTCCTGCTACACCGTGTGCACGTCAATTTTCATTTTCCTCTTTTCCTTCCTGAGAGGTATCCCCTTGCATTATGAAACACTGTACAGATCCTTAAAATGGCTAAGATCTGTAAAGGCTAAATTGATTCTTAATCCTTTTCCAGCATGCAAATTTGTTGGGCTGATTCCTGCGTCTTACTACAAAGAAGGCATGTTGGGAGGAGAAGATAATCAGAAATCCCAGTGTGGTACGCCTGCACTTTGTTTAGAGCCTTGAGGCAAAAATACACGTAAGAGGACATAAAATTAAAGCTGAAGAGGTTTAAAAGGCTCCTGTTCATTGAAATGCACTTCGCTGATTTTCCCTGTTCTCTTTCATTCCCCTGATATGTCAAATAATAATAGGTAGATAGCACTACTTTACCACATGGGCCCTATGTGCACACTAGACTTTCCCACTGTAGTCATTGAAAATACTTCATACAGTACACTGGGGACACTTAACACCTAACTTTGCGGTATTATCTTGCAGAACATAGACTATAAATTACATGGGACAAAAAAGGAGAAGGGTCATATCACATGTTTAAGCTTTTCTCCAGTCTACACATAAACTACAGAATTACTCAGGAGCCCGTTAAAGCATAGATAAATGTGAATAACCTATAGTCTTTAGGGCAGTTTCCTGAAAGGTTGAATCACTTCCACAGATATTGTCATCGTCAAGCTGCCGTTTTAGTGCAGAGTAAAGATTCAGACTGACCTTGTGGACATGACTTCGTAAATAGTACGCACCTTTGATCAAACCAGCAAAGTCGGAGTGTCAGGATCTGTGCTTCCACGCCGAGGGACGGAAACGGCCGCAATATATCACCTGCTATCATGTCGCCATTGCCTTTTATGAGGAGTGTATGAGCCCTTTTATGGAGTCTTGCAGAAAATACACTGCTACTTTTACTCTGCAAGGTCATTTACTCACCAGTAGCACAGCATGTGCATTATCCATTGCAGTTTTCTGAAACTGGATAAGTAGGCATCATCATGCATTATTAAACAATAGTAGTCTATCAAACCTGGCTGACTCCCCTGGGAAACTTTCTGACTTGTCCTACATGTAACGGGGATGCAGATAACTGTTAAGTATGAGAAGGAAGCATAGCTGAGAGGAGATACTCTTTATCTCTTGTCTCTCTGGGGATTGGAAGGATAGCGTCGCTCTTCACAGAAACTGTTGGCAATATTAACTGGAGAAGAGAAGGTGTGATCAACACATCTGCCACTCACAAGCCTGAGTATGGTCCCAGTGTGACCACCATCTGCTCAGGCTTATTTTGAAACCTGAAACTCAATTACACTGTTCTTTGATTCCCTCTACAGAATGTACAATGCACATGGAAGACAGCCAAAAAGAGCATTTGCCCTCTAATGGATTCATGGGAGTTGTGTTTGGAGGGCAGGCAATAGGGTACAGCTACAGGTGAGTGGCTGTATTATAAAATGATGGTTTCATTCTTTACCCTGAAGCACTGGAAATACATTAGCGCAAGTGTAGGGCGAGGAATGGTTATCTGTTTGTTCTACTCTCATTTTCTCAGTGAAAGCTACATGAAGGTTGTCTGTTCTTCCTTTAGGGCAAGAGGGAAAATGAAAAGTCATTGCTTAGATGGATGGAAACTGAAACTTTCCTTAAACTTTTAAGTGAGCCTTGTGTCAAACTCATTCAGTTCATATACAGAGACAAAGTGAAAATACTCATCTAGGTTCTGCTCAAGAAGTAACAAATCTTAAGTCAGTATTACATTAAAAGATATGCTTGACTATCTGCACTTCACTTATCCTGCAAGCCAGAAAACAACAAGCAGATATAACCTTTCTGACCTGACAGATTTATTCTACCGGTGAACAATGAGGTACTCTTGAAATGAGGGAAATGAGCAGATGAATGCATAACATTTATACTGAACATGCAGGAGACCTAACTGTTTTTTTTTAATAACATTTTTCAGAACAAAAAATGGAAAGAAAACAAAAGCATATGCAGTTAGAGATGCTACATAACCTTGAGGAAGCATGAAAAAAAACATATGAGGATCCACCAAGAAAATGTACCTTGAGTCATGGAAGTTTGTGAAATAAGGACAAGTAACACTGAAAAAACTGAAAAATGATATAACTGTTAGAAGCAAAAAGAAATATGAGGCTTGGCGTATATTAAAGCTGGACAATATATCGTTTGAGCATCGACATCGCAATGTACGTGTGTGCGATAGTCACACCGCAGGTCCTGCAATGTAGGAGGCAAATGAATTCAACATGTTCTCATCTAATTTCAACCTGGGTACCTGACACACACTGCACTCAGCTATCCACCAATCACAATCATTCTTAATCAGTTTGGAGTGAGTCACTGGTAACAATATTGAAAAATGAGCAACGAACAAGAGAAAATCACCGTAAACAAAGACTTGGTGCCAAAAAGAAAAGCAGTGTCAGTTATCTGGAATTATTTCGGCTACAAGAAGGATGATATTGAAACGTGTTCTGTGTCGACAGTGCCTTGCACCTGCCGCCAAAACAAGAGATAACACAACTAATTAGCTATTATATCCTCCTGAGTATTTTTTCATATCGCAATATATACATCGCAGGGTTAAAAAAATCACAGTGTCAGTTTTTTCCAATATCGTGCAGCTCTAGCGTATATTAGACTCGGCTCTGTCTTGCAACTTTTGTCTTTCAATTATAAAACACAGCAAAGGCCTGGACACAGTAAATTGTTTTGACAGAAGACAGGCTTGACTGAGTCAGGGGACAATAAAGTCCAAACACAAACCAAATAACACTGAAAGGTCAAAGCCCAGTGACAAGAGGCAATACTGCACGGGCTACGGATCTCATTATCGACACTAGCAGCACAGATAGCAGAGACGTGCTGATATATAGTTAATTTAAACTGAAAAGATAAATAGCCAGTTGACATTTTGCCGTTTATAACCCTTTTCATGCTCGTGCGGTATATGAACACTAGAGTGACAGGTTCCAACAAGATGATATATGTTTAGAAACAGCAGCTATTTCCAAGCCTGGGAAAAATGTTGAATGAGTCTCCTGAGCAAGACAGTTCAGCTACACCAATGTCCAACAAGGGAAAAGGGATGTAAAACAACAGCAAACACAATACCTATACAAATTAGAAATACCAAATCACCCAGAAACTAATTTACAAGCAAATCAATACTGTATTTTGTTTTCAGGTGGATGCAGAGAATGTTTTATTTAACCTTTGTTCTAGAACGGGGTGATTGTTTTCACACAAGCCTTATATTTTGAAATAATTCACACTTCTATCTGTCCTGTTCAATCAGATGTTACATTGGTTTCCTCAGCGTACCACTACACTACTGTTTTGTCTCACTGTGTTCTGCAGGAAACTGCAGACGTGAGCTGTTATGAGGAAAAATAGAATCTATTCTTGGAAGTTACCAGAGCAATGAATGGACAAAACATGAAGGTTTTCCAGTGACACAGCAAATGCTTACTGTCATGGTAAATTATTCTGTGCCATGAAATCTGCTGTTAAAGGTAAAATATAGCAGGTAGGTTTGTCATTGTCAATGAAAGTTCACACTGATTTTTCATTGGATTTTCTTGGCTATTCAATTTGTTGTTTGGTTTATAAAATGTAAAAAAAAAAAAAAAAAAAAAAAAAAAAAGATAACCATTATTTCCCAAAGACCAAGATGATGTCCACAAATATCTGGTTTGGTTTGGTCTAGTAGTTAAAAACACACTCAGTTTACTGCCAAAGCTGATTAAGAAACCAGCAAATATTCACCTTTATGGACTTACAATAAGAGACTTTAGTCATTTTTTACCTAAATCACTGCAACAGAATTGTAGTTAACTGCCAATACGAATGGGTGCCTTACACATTTAAACCGCCGATACAGAACTGATACTCGGTTCCTGTGAACTGGTACTGGTATACAACATCTGTTTTTGGTACTTTTTGTGTGTATAAAACTTCTGAATTCTGAATATTTATTTCTCAACATCACAAGTGAAATAACACAACATAAAACTTGAGAAAACATGAGAAAAGTGAGGCAAATAACTTAAAAATAAATATAACATATATAACATTTTACAAATTAAAGTATTACAAACAAAAACAAACCACTCCCTCTAGCATGAACTATACTGCACATGTTCACTGGAAAAAATATAAATCTTACCAAGTGTATTTTTCTCATTTCTACTCTACTACTCATTTCATTTTCTACATTTCTAAAAATCTCATCACACTTAAAATAAGACAATCGCCTAAAGATTAACTTTTCAGTGAGATGTAAAAAACTTATTTTTAGACAACAGATCTTGAAAAATTTTATTTCAAGAAATCTTACCAAGATAATTTTCACTTTTTCCATTGGCAGATTTTTTTGCTTGAATTAAGCAAAAAAAAAAAAAAATCTTGAATTAAGAAAAAAAAAATCTGCCA
>JAPQRP010000005.1:40561597-40572460 GCA_037367295.1 Apogon hyalosoma | reverse complement strand
TATTATCAAGAAAACATGGAAAATGGATAGATATCAGCTCTGAAATTAAACTACTATGAACTATTTTTGTTGTTATCGTTATATTTGTCCAAACAAATGTGCCTTTAGTTGTATCAGGCATTAAAATGAACAAGAAATTAAAAATAAGTTATATAGTTATTGTTGGTATTGTTGATATTTTCTTGTGGGGGTCTTCACCACCTTCTTCTTCCTTTTTCTCACCCTTTCACTCTTTCCTTCTCTTCTCCCCCTTTCTTCTCCTCCCTCCTCTTCCTTCATGTCAAGTCTGGCATCGAAATGTGGTTCAATGAAACTCACAATGGACAAGACAAGTTTTAAAAAAGAAAAATTAACAAGAAACTGAAGAAAACAAGGGTGGTTTAATAGTTTGTTCCGTGACTGTAAATCACCCTGTTTTTCACTGAAGATAAAAGCTCAAATTCTGTTTCTTAAATTCTATGTAAACGTCTGTTACCCAACAGATGTTTTTTCAAAGACATAACACGACTTTTGACCTGTAAAAACTACGATCAGTTGAACTGTCACATCACAAACAGCAGAATAAAGGTGTGTTATCAGTAACCTTCACTTCTCACAACAAACCACTCAGAGTCAATATTACAGCTATTCTTCACCTGTCAACCTGTCAAATACAGCCAAATCATTTCTTTACCTTTATGCCACATTTCCATCATTTTTCCACATGCGAGCGTAGACATGTTTCAGCTGATCACAGGGAATAATACTGCTCTTGTAGCAAAGCATTTCAGTAAACAACATGGTGAGGCAGCAACTGATCTTTGTGCCTTCATAATTATTATAGTTTCATTGACATATTAATTTCACAATTCTAGATTTCCATGTGGAAAATTCCAAAACATGCAACAATTAGAGGATGCTATAGAGAGGTACTTGGGAGTAATATTACAAAGCCCTGGGCCGAACTAGCGACATGTCCAGTGTAGCGCAGCTTCCCCCACTGGCAACTGAGATTGAGAAAATAAATGAATGATAGTGAAAACACAGTGAAATAGCTAAGGAGAAATATGTTAAGGAACCTGATGAACATGGCCACTTTTTAGTCAAACACTTAAAAATAACTCACCTGCGGTATTATAAAATGTAAGATCAGCATCCATGTGTGTGTGATTTAAGATCATACTGAGAAATGGTTGGAAACAGATATAAAAATAAGGCCACCTTCACAATTAAATGAGTGATTTTTTTTTTAATGGAATTATGCATTTTCAAATACTTCCCTGTGGTCTACATAAACTGTGAATGCTCTGCTTGGGTCTGAATTCCTCATTCATTCAACTCCACAGGTCCATCTTCAAACCTATTTCTGACTAATGACACCAAAAATGTCGTTTTGAGCGCTGGCCTTTTAAATGCAAATGAGCCGCTTCATGCCCCACCCCCTCCAGGTTGTTGGCTGTGCTGCTCTGTCCTGTTCAACCAACAACTGAACATTTTAGGTAATCGGCTCGAAGTCTGGACCTATTTTCAGCATTGAACTACAACCGCTGCTGCTGACAAACAATTATGTCGTACTCAGAGAAATGTTCATTGGAAGTCTTGACCTTATATGTGCAAATGTTGTGACATAACTAGTGATAAACATAACAAATTAAGCAGGAATTAAAACAGGTTGTAGAAATCCACTTGGTTTTTGACAAAATGAATATAAAAATAGCTTTGCAGCACCTGGAGGGTTCAAATTCAAACTTTTTGGACTATTAGGGTCCACATACACAAATAAATGAACCAAAGACTAATAAAAGTGGGTTTGGCAAAATATGACTCGTTTAAGCTCAAAAAAAAAAAAAAAAAAAAAAGCATCTTAAAATGCCCATTAAGATATATTTGATAGAAATTATTTTGGTTGGGTGAGCATTAGTGACTTATTACTAATTATTTTGTTAAGGGTAAAATGTTAGAATGTCTGGCTGATTTGAGGCTGATTTTATTACCATACCATTTATTAGTCATACCAGCCACCTTGCTGTTCCAGACATAATAAATCTGCAGTAGAAACTCTCTGCAGCTCCTCAGAACCAAAGACTGTAACTGTCATATTTTATTACTGCCCAGGACCTGGTCCACAACCAAGCCGGTATTGCCACAGTGTGTGCTACAGTCAAGGTAAACTCCACCCCCAATTTCATAACTACTGTATTTCATCACTTTTTCTATTCAGATGATGTTGGACTAGTTGCAACAAGTTGAATAAGAATAAGGAAAAAAAGAAGAAATGTCTGTTTAATGTCTAAGGAGGACATGCAGTGTTTTGTTTTTTTTTTTAAGAGTGAGGCTTTAATGAAATAGGCTCTGAATAGAATCACAATACTGGAATTATATGTTGGTCTCAGAGACTGTCTTAAATGGCATACATCCATGTGGTCTACTCATTCATAAAACTGTTCCAGAATGATCACATTTGAAAGACAAGAAACAGTCTCGGTTGAAAAAAAAAAAAAAATAGTAGCTGTATTATGTAACACATAAAACAAACTAAACCTGAGGAATTTTCCATTAGATGTAGAACAGAAAGCATATAGATGTTTCCTCATTCAAGGTGCAAATTAAACATCCACACTGCAGGGAGGATAAATCGGCCTCTGGTTCTTCTTCAAAATTCCTCTTGAATTTTGACTCGTACAAGTAGCACCCAGAGGATACAACCTGTATGACTGCATGTACAAGATGCTGATGGAATAAATTTAAGGTCTGAACCCATATCCCATCATGTGCGACTGGTACAAGCCTTCATCAGTCATGAGTGGGTGCCTGTGACTCTCAACCCCCCGGCACTGTGGCCCCTGTTAGGATCCCAGCTGTTGTGATAATCCTGTTATCTGCCATTAAAGGTACAGCGGGGGCATCATACAGGCTGAATGTTGATGCAGACGCGCTAAGGATCGACATAATAAAGTACACCTCACCTGCCTCGGTGTGTGCCAGGTTAACCCTCACAGCTATGCATTAGATCTAAGCAAATCCGCTTGGATGCAATCCAGACACACTCGCATGTATACAGGGGCATTCACACAGGCATTGTTATCACTGACAGCTTGCTCCTTCATAAGATCCTACTCCACATTCAAGGGGAACATCATTACATGCCAACATGCTGTGAATTGAGCATGCATAATGTATGAAACATCTAGCGTAAACATATGCATGCAAAGCTCAGTCATGCACAGAGGCTGAGAATAATACCAGATCCATACCCAATCACATCATCACTCAGTAGAATGAAGAAGAGCATCTACAGCAAAGATGTGTTTTTGATGTTCAAGAAAGAAATCACTGTTTTTCTTTGGAGCTTTTCTGTAGCAACTGTTATGGTTTAATTCCTGCTGTTGACAACTGTTGAATACACTGAGTGCATCAGGGTACTCAGACGGAAGATTCTGAGTAAAAGAATGAGGCAGAAAATAAATTTTGTGTTTTAGTCGAACAGTTTTGAGCCATTACATCAAGTTTGCTTCCTGATTGCTCTATGACTACATTTCTTTCTTTCTGCTTTGAATCACATTCTGAGCATAGTTGGTACTTCTACTGCACAGACACAGTGCAGGTATCAAACTATGAGATCATTACCATTTATATAGGTTGCAGTATCAGTTGCAAAGTAGATCCCTTATTCACAGGGTGTTGCTCCTCTCACAGGCATAATGGGATTCCATTTGAACACCTTGCACTGTGTTTGTGGCCTCGTCGCCTTTTACGACCAGGTGATATTTCAGCATATTGGACTGTGAAAGACCTCAAATCATCCAGAAAGGATTTCAGCAGTAGTTTATGGCAGACACACACATGCAAGCACTCTAACATGCTGTCTGTAGGTGAGAGTAATCCATCTGAATTCCCCATCTGACTGTAACTATGTCTCCAAGCTGCGTGATTTAAGATTGGGTCCTAATATATATAATGCAGCACACTCATGGGGCATGTACAATCAATGAGGGCATTTGAGTCAACAGGGGTACCAGATTCTCTCAGTACCATGTAGTGTTCAATAAGGGTTGAAGCAGCACTGTACTGCATAGCAACCCATGTGGGGGTTCAGTCACCTGTAGGAAGGCTGTAGAACCTCAGAGGAGAGGAATTATGTGAATGTATGAGCACAGAGGAGGGCCAAGTTTTGCCAGAGGGGGTTAATGTTGCAGAAGTGGTCCCGTTCAGCAGATCTCAGACCCAATCTGGCAACCAACTGAGTTGGTTATAGTTGTAAAGCTGCTCTGGTTTGTCATGTTTTATTTATAAGATACAGCAGAGCTGACAAAAGAATTTATACTACACCCAACACTGACAACAATGCAGCAGAACCAAGACACAATACAGGCACAACTGACAAAAATATCTTGAGGCTGTGCTTTAGGAACAAACAACATATTTTCTCATGTATTTCTTAAGGATATTATTGTTCTGAATCTAAAATATGTACATCATCCTGCAATTTATGTTTAATTCATGCTCTTTATTTGTAAATTAAGTTTGTGTACATATCAGCGTGTTTAACCCATAAAGACCCAAATATCCATCGTCACCAAAAGCATCTACAGATCAAAACTGTCCATCCATTAATCCTATCAATATGTGTAAATAATCGGTGTAAAATACAGATTGTCATCTTTTCATGGTCATCAGATATGACCCATTTAGACGTTCAGAGGCTCCGTAGTTACCGTGGAAACACCGTGGAGACACTGGGTTTAACTTTAATGATATATTTTGTTGAAAAAGTCATGTTTTCTTCATTTTTCTGTGTTTCTGATTTAATAACCCTCAACTTTAATCTGAGCTTTTATGAACATTTACAGATCAATAAATTAAATATGATAAAATACCTGATTTTCTTTGAAAAAGCACAAAATACAGAGGATAATGCCATAATAAATGGTGATAAATTACTTAGAGAAAAGTTAAATATAGAGAAAAATTAATTTGGAAACTACCATAAAAGTAGCACTGGGTCTTTATGGGTTGAAGTAAAGGATGAAACTTTCAATTTCTATATTCGTAACTACTTTGTTTTTACATGGGAGTACATTTTAGTTATTTAAAGAGTAATTTCTACTGTATTTATTAAGATTTTAGCATCTATTTTTTCTGAGAAATCTGAGCTCAAGACCAAACAAGTTCAACTGGAAGTATATATTGAATAGTTACTTTAGAATCTAACTTAAAAACAAAGTCTGTAAAACGCTAAGAGACTCTAAAGTCAGGGATGACAGATGTTTCAATGGAAGATCAACAGGTATCCATACCTCTATGTGCTTGGGGCGCCATAAAGGGGCAGGTAAACATGACAAATTCATGGTGCCCAGCATTCTCTGGGGGCCCACAGAGCAGTGGAGGGGGCCCAGTAGATATACGTCAGAAATTGTGAAAATTGCATGTAAGCTCCAGCATACAACAGAAGCATAGAAGCCAGGAGTCAGACGTCCAAACATGGGAGTTACCGCACTTACAGAATGCACCCCAAAATGTGTGTGTGTGTGTGTGTATATGTAACCACCCCGCTCCGTCACTCTGACAGATACTTTGTTTTATGAACAACGTTTAGCTTTCATGGGGTCCACAATTGCTAGCAGCGCGCCAGTCTATGTGTACAAACAGAATATCTAAAATGCTGAAGTCGAGCAAAGATGTTCAAGACAAAAATGGGGGAGGAAAAAAAAAAAAAAAACATCTTTAGAATCTGTAATACAGGGCTTCAAAACCCATCAAACTCCAGCCTGTAAGGACAGACAAGGACATGAGGCTTTCCCACCCCAGCTGTGATCCTGAGTTCAGATATCACCCAGTTATCTGCGTAGCCGTGGCGATGCGGGATGCAGATGGAGCGGCTCGCCAGCTTCCCAGCAGTGTCACAGGGTTCATTTCTCTCCCTGCCTGTGCTTTTACTCCACTCTGACTCAGTTTTTCCACTCTTTCTCATCCCCGTCCCTCTGTGTCTCCCGCAATCTTCAGTTGGTGTCATTTTGTTCTCTTCCCCTGCCTAACTCTGTCTGGCATCTCTTTCTCTCTCCCTTTTCTCTTTCTTTGTCTTAACACACCAGCACTCTTTATCTGACCCACACATCACCGCTCTCATCATTTGCCTCTGAGGCTTGTTTTCCTGAACGCTGCTCTTGTGATGCGATCCTGCTTTGACATGTTTTCCCTTTGACTTAATTCAGTGGTCTCAACCCACTAATTCTTGATGGAATGAGCTGCTGATATGTGTATACACTGTGTGTGTACTTATATGAGGGCTGAGATGTCACCACACCATTACCAAGAGCCCTGACAGAGAGGTCTGTATGAAGAACTGTCGGTCTCCCCGGTTCCCATAATCCATCTAGGTGTTGATGTGCACTAAAGCAAGATTTTACCTAGTAGGTCTAAAAGTTTGAAGTTCTTCCAGCAGCCCCAAGAGGCTATTAAGTTTACTACACCCCAAAATATCAAATCATTACCCTATGTAAGTTATGCACCTACTATCTCGAGGAAGACTAAAGCATAAATACATACAAATCCATGAGTGCTATACTAAATCCATATTTTCTAAGTTATCTTTTTTGGCCTGAGAGTTGCAATCACACACCGAGTAATAAGTTAGAAACAGTGTTGGTATATGTGAGTTCCATAACAATGTGCCTATTAATACACAACCTACATGAAAAATTATACACATTTCATCATCACTTTTTTCAGCCATAGTATAGTTTTAAAAATGAACTTCTACGATTGTCTCACTGGCCTATGTCTATGATAACAGCCTGTATGGTATTTTCTATTTCAAAGGCTTCGGGTAAAATATACTAATACCCACTCCTGAGTTCTTCAATGTTTCACTTTTGATCTCAAGAAGAAGAGCGTTGACTGTGCAGTGAAAACACTGTACAACATTAACTATCATTAGCTTGGAAATGGAGTCAGCTAATATCAAAAAATGACTGGCAACCACCCGAGACTGTTACATAATGAACCTTTATGTATGGGTGTTTCCTGAGCACTGTGAAGAACTGGGTCTGATGATGGAGCTAGAGGTAATGTCATTAGGATCCATCCTATGGGAGACATGAATATCCACCAGCACTAAAATAACTGAGACATTTCACGGCAACGTGGGTCAACAGCTGCTCAGTAATAGTAGAATGAAAAAAATGAGTTACCTGACTAAAGATGTAGATTAATGTCAGAGTTCAGCTGGAATCTTAATGTTTATTAAATAAGAAAGTCTTAAGCATGAGTCATGTTATCTCCAATGACAGCCAAAGCATCCTTACTTTTACAACTTTACTTTGTCTACATCTAAACATATCCCTCCCATCACTCTCTATTTTTAATCCTCATTTTTTCCAATGATTGCTCTTTAATACAGTCCCTGCAGCAACAGATTGCAATTTGCATCTTAAATTTTGTTTCGTATATTTAATGTCACTCTTTATGACTTCACTAAATGTAGTTACACAATACAAAGCACTGACCTGCAGTTACACCGTTTGTGCAGCTACAGAGCCATACATTTTTACAAAGATACTGCGAAACACCTAAAAAATATATAAATCTGATTTTCATTGATTGAACATGACTATCAAGCTGAAATAAATAATTTAAGAGGGAATTTCATTCTGAACTATGACATTTTAACACAGATAATTTCCTATAGGGTGGATTATGACAAACATCATTACATATTTAGAAACATTTTCCAGCATCAGAATCTAAAGGGCACATGGACTGACCTATGAGTTTTTTGTTTAAACTAAATTCAGTCCTAAAGCTGTAATTAAATGAGTGGCAGGTCTGTGCAGTGTTTTGCACATCTGCAACTAAATGTGCAAAGTAAATTATTTAGTCAACATATGCTGCATGTTTTCACCAACTGCCAGTGCATTCCCTATTCTGACATCATGCCAACGATACACTGGTATGCATCAAATCCTAGGCATGGAAACCAATTTGGTATTAAATAATTCACTCGTCTTTCACTAGCCAGCCCCCCTGGAGCTTGAAAACAGTCCATCATATATCTGGAGGTCCATAGGGGAGGCAGTTAATTCTTACAGAATTTAATGATAGCTTTCCACCCAGTGGACTGGCTTTAATGCATGGTTAAATCATGAAAATGAGGCATATGCAAAACAACAGCTTTAGAGGGATGTACCCGTTTAAATGGTTAAGATAACCTCAATTAGAGGCTGGCCAGAGCACAGAAAAAGCTCACAGGTGATTGGCTGAACAAAAGACTTCCTGGAGATACCGTAGCAACAACGCTGCCCTTGTGTGATCATCCACAACCAATCACTTGGTGCAAATTTACTGCTGAGGTCAGGTTTGCAATCACCACTTTCTCATTTGTCAGGGATGAATGTGAAAATTAAAAGCACCGTCAAACTGGAAAACAATGTGAAGATAAGAGGAGGAGGGAAGATAAACGCGTGGGAGGCAAAGAAGACGAGAAAGTCGAAGGAAAGGAAAGGCAGCACTGCCAAATATTCTCCTTCTGTTTACAACTTTTGGATTTTTCACCTTTAACTCTGACCCTGCAGAGAGTCACCCTGTGGGTAATCACAGTGATACATAACAAACCCCATGCAGCTCAAGGAGACCTGATGCTCAAGCCACAATGAATATCTTGACTTTGCATGTGGATTCCTTACAGCTCTGCCAAGTCAACCCTGTCTAAGAGGAATTAAGCTCTTACTCTACGGTAATTGTTACTGCAAATACATTAATATTAATTAGTGTAATTGTTCGTAAACATCACTCATCAGTCATCAACTTGATTAAATCCAATCCAACACAATTTACAAAGTCAGCTGGTTGTGACAGTTGCATTAAGCTTTTTATCATTAGGTTTGGAAACAGAAAGCAACTGGTTGGGAAACATAATGCAGGCAGCATGACATCCGTTATAAAAATGTAAACGAATGTGAAATTTAGTTGCATATGAACATGATTTCTTTGTCAGGAGTGGCCAAATTGGTTAGCTGCAGGTTTGAGAGGTTGTGACACAAACTCATAAAGTAATCCAACCACAGCCTTGAACACATTTCATCTTAAATGTTCAATCTGATAGCTGATCTTTTCGGCTTGACTGAAATCCAACTTCTCTGACACAACTTAGACTCACATTACAGACTGACCCCTTTTAAAACAGTGAATCACTCCATTTAACACAATGTAACGAAGGCAATTGTAAAACAGAGATGCAGAATTACACCCATCACATCTCTGCAAACATGTGTTTTACGTACAACAGTTCTCTGCGCGGTACGATATTAAAGCTGACAGAACAGACTTAGCATGAGGCTTCAGGGACAAGACATAACCCATCAAATCAGGCAATTACTGCTCTCACCCCAGTGTAACCACAGAATTGCTGCCAGGAATATCAAAAATCCCCTTGCTAAAAAGCATTGGTCTCATAGCTGAAGGCAATAGTCAAGACGGATACAGAAAGCTTATCTTCTGGTATGATGATTTCCCTCATACCGAAATGGTAACCAAAGTGCGCCAAATCAATTCCCCTACCAGATGAATATTTGATGTCACTCTTAGCTCAGTGTTGCTTCACCTAGAAAACATTATCTTCTGTTTTATAGCTCATCCTCAGAGAGATGACCCTGTCTTTGCATATACCCAACAGTGCATAGCTTTGTTTTTATTAGTTTTGCTGGATATTGGGAACATTGGAAAGCACAGAAATGGAGCAAACAGTGATGAACCTCTAAACTAAGTGGGCCATACTAATGAATTACTACTTGGTTCTTTAGAGACTGCAAATATATATTTATCCCTTAATCCAAAGAGCTTTTCAATTATTAAAATTCAGAAAATCCAAGTGCAGAGCACACCTTCGCATCTGCACCTCATCAAAACAGGGATGAGATGTTGTTGCTTGGCAGCCAAAGCAGCAACCCATCTCTGTGTGGCTTTAAAAGGGGGAAAAAAATGAGCATTCCCAGGTGGCACTCAGGTCTAAAAGGAGAAAAAAATAATAAGTACAATCATCTTTTTTATGGGATCCTAATAGTGCTACAAATGTCAGACTTGATGTATTACTGCACGTTTGCAGTGCTCAGATGTTCCCTGAGCTTCGCCTGGACAATCATTACGCTTATCAAAAGCACTTCATTAGAGGAATCAGGTCAGAGTCTGACAGAGGAGATAGAGACTGTGTGTTTTATGTGTCCTTATAACTGTGTGTGCATACATGTTTTCACCCATAAGCTCCGTCGAAGCTATCTTTTAAAGCTGCCAAATAGCTCTGTGTATGCACGCTTTTGTTCTGTGAGCTACACTTTGTCTATGCACATGTTTTCATTGTGGGCTTGTGAATGTATCCCCCACATGCTTATCTGTGTTCGCTACAAAATGAATTCATGATTTTCTATTGAACAGAAACAGACACTGGCGCTACTGTCCTTAAATCCTACATTTTGCAGACAGTGTGAACTACTGACGCCTGAGTTCTCTGCATCGATCGAGCCACCAGTACCACTGATGAATCTGACCTAACTGAGGTCACAGTGTTGTGTTCACAGACACAGAGTCAAATCGAACCCCTGATAAGCCTACTATTACCATCTGAAGTTCTGCCCTCCATAGTGAAACAGCAGACCATTAGTGCACAGAATATCATCTAGCAGGAAAACTATTTGTCTCACTTTACTGGTGTATTATTACCTCCTTATTCCCACAGTGGTTTACATAAAAAAACTGAGGCTCAAATACTGAGTAAATACGTATTCCTTGGGGGGGGGGGGGCTCGGATAAGCCCTGCCCACACCACAATACATAAGCCTAGATAAAAGACTGGAGGCGCTGAGGGGGAGCAGTAACTGCACCTTTCACCCACTT
>JAPQRP010000005.1:40546507-40561497 GCA_037367295.1 Apogon hyalosoma | reverse complement strand
CCACACCACAATACATAAGCCTAGATAAAAGACTGGAGGCGCTGAGGGGGAGCAGTAACTGCACCTTTCACCCACTTGTCTTTATAAATAGCTATTAGGAGATATGGAACAAAGGGGCTAATGGGAATTGAGACAATAGCAGCAGTTGGATCAACATGTTCTTCTTTTTGTAAAGGGAACAACAAACCAGGAGATAAACTTTTATCCTTTGGCTTCCACATATGCACAATTGGAACAATGAAAACTGAAAGGCAGGTTTTCTTAAAAACCAGAGCACACAGCAGCAGATAACACAAGGTGACTATTTAGAAGCAAAACAAAAGCAAATGTTTTGCCTACCTTTTTCTGGTCCTCCAGCTTTTGACTTGTTGACTTCTTGCCATGTTTACTGCCTTCTGGTAAATCCATCCCTGGTCCAAATTAAAAATAACTCCAGGAAAAACAGGAAATAAGATGGTGTGTAAGAAGAGAATCCAAGTCGCTACAGTTTGCCGATGAGGGCCTGTGTCCAGCTCACGCCTTCACCCGGACACAGGCAATCCATGGCCGTGGCGGTGAGCACTGCTAGTAAAACGTGGTTGGGAGAATATTAATACGTGGGGTGCTTTGAGTACGTATGCCAAACGGGGATTCTACCAGGGGAGAACAATCATGATAGCTGGCCCAAAGTCAAGACTGCAAATGAAGACGTGTAGTTTGACTTCAGTGTGGCGGCTGCTGTAGCCTCTTCCTCAACATCCTTGGATCAAGCTGTGTGTCTTCCCTCTACATCTGCAGAAATAGGAGAGATAAGATGATATAATTCAATTGTAAAAAAAGGACAAAAAAAAAAGCAGAAATGCAATTTTAGATTCACAATTAATGCAAATACTTTCTGTCTTCCCCAAAAGTCAATATTCCCTTCGGTGCAACAGTGTACAAATGGTGAGGGTATCTGCATATCAAAGTCAATGTTGCCATGGTGCTCGGAGACGGAGAGAGAAGGAGAAGCTCCTTCCACATGCTGTTTGTTCTACACTGAATGATTGTTTTTGATTGTTGTCTTTTTTTTTCTACAAAACCTATTTTCCAGCAAAATACCAGAGGAAGGATTGAGTCATCTTGAGGTCGGGTAAACTCGCACCATGGGAAGGGTCCAAGCATGGAAAGATAACCACAGGATCAGGCTGGCCCCTCCGTGGACTCTACTCGGGTTCAGCTTGTCTGTTTCATTTACTCGTATATTGAATAATGTAAGAGCTGTCATTCAAAATGTCATAACAACACAGTAAACCTGCTTGGATCCATGCAAAATTCTACCAAATTATCTACATTACATTTAGAATTCAGAATAATTGTTTTATGTGAAACCCCTAAATGAACTCCTAGAAACTTGAAATGCAGACTTTTAAAAACCCTGAGTTTTAAATAATTATCTTTCACGCATATTCATCAATAGCAAGACCAGCAGATGCTGCCAGCATACAATGAAGTTGCATAGCAGCCAAAAAAGACACCAACTTTTCACTTATTACAGTCGACAGTTAAAGCAAACTGAATGCTGATGTGGGGGAAAATAGAGAGAAAAAATGTGGATTGAGATAGGAGGTTTAAAGTGAGATGTTGCATAAATTTGGGAAAACACTAGCATTTGCACACTAAAATACTACCATTGGTGACATATTGAGACCCTGGACCAGGATTTAATTTTTTTATACCTCAAATGCTAGAGCACAACAATTACTATAATTTGACAATAACAGATTGCACAAAAATGGCAAACTGCAAACTGATACTGGAGTTTGTTCTGAGGGCAAATTGGAGAGACAGAACAATCTCCATGCCAGCACTAATACAGGATACGGTCTTATACAGTTTTCCACACGCACAAACGTTATTACACTGGCACTAAAATCAATACCCTTTACACTGCTGTTCAGTCACCATGCATCCATAGAAACCAATCTAATGCTTCCATAATCCCTCAAAGCAACACACTGTGAGACAAGCCATCATAGAAAACAGCCTCCAGAGCCCACCACCACAAGACCATTAGGGAACATGACTTGTGCTCGACTTAGTCTCCTCTCTTAACACCGGCCAGATCTTAAGCGTTTTCTTTGCCTCCAAACACTTACCCAGTTCTTAAGTGCTATGTAACACTGCAACCCTGTCAGTTACTTAAGGGCAATCATGTCAAGTGCTGCCAACTCAGGACTGGTTCTTAGGGGACATCATGAATCGAGTGATGTTGCCCAATGAGATTTTCCACTGAAACTCAGACTTAGTTGCAAGCAATAAGCTCTGAGAAGCACTTCTTTTAAGTACCACAGGGATGCTGTTCCATTACATTAAGTTGTAGCCTCAAACAACAACGAATGTACAGAGAATATTCGCAGCACAGGTGATGAAGAAAATTAAGCCAGCATTCCCATAAAATAGGGACACAACACATTTTGGCATAAGCAATAATACCACATCCTAGAAATGCTAAATTTGCTAAAAGCACAGCTGTACTGCTCCTAGACTTCTCCATTTCCCTTGGCAGGGGAATTATATGGGGGCTGTTCTAAACTCATGCATACTGCATGATTGCTAATTTGCCCCTTTTTTCTTCTTGAATATTAAAAAAGAAACAATGAACCTCACAGGGAATAGCATGGCATACTTTCTGTTTGCTGCGAGGAGGAGGGTAGCTGGCACTCGTTGTCACAGAGTGATAAGGTGACCAACAATGTGGGTCATTCAGGTCAGAGGTCATTCTCCATCTGCTTTACTTGACAAGCAACAGCAGGAATAGAGCATCCTTATCAAGGAAGCAAGGACAGAGTATCCAGAAGGAAAAAGAAAAAAGTTTGATCTGACAAGCATATGTTGCATCTTGTAATCCAGAACATTAACAGGGGAACATGGACAAAAATACGTATTTGAAGGCAGTGCTTAGTTTCTCTCCTTTGACGATTTACAGTAAGATGATTGTTTCCCTATTGGTTGGTTTAAATACATCATTTTTTTTAAAAAAATTTATTGGGTTATTTAATAGGGACTGTGCACATTTATGAACATTGCTGTATAAAAAATACACCCATGTAAATATGCCGGAATTAGTAAAAATAACTACTTTTCATCTGCAGTCCCTAGGCAGGTTACAGAAACAAGACATAAAACAGCCAACATTAATACATCACTTGTTCGCTATAAATTAAAAAATAAAAAAAATACACATAATGATGACATAGGTATCATCAAAACAAACAGACAAACGAACAAAAAACAAATACACATAGGATGATCACAGGGGCATTAGCCTATACATTCACCTCTATACTTACATTTAACTGAACAGAGAAAGTGTTTGTATAATAAACATTCATGAAAGAAGACAAGTGACAGGAATGCCATAACCAGGACAGTGATACAGCATAAAAGACCTTCTACCTTTTTCACCATTAGCATCTTTAAATCCAACAGCAGAACAGCTTCATTTTTCAGTCTGTGTTGTATTAATGATTTCATGGCAGGAACTTTGTATTGATAAATAGAAAATCTGACTTTCTGTCTGATCATGTCTGTTCCCTTGTGAAGACGCGTTTACATACACACAATCACAGATTCAACATTTACTTTGAAGTCTAAAAGAAGAATGGGAAACACTACTTCCCCTGCCATTAGTAACCTACTTATGCAGTTTCATACATATTAGAAATATTTATGATTTTTCCAAATATTACACAAGGACGAGACAAAAATGCTGCGTAATACTTGTCATAGCTGTTCTTTAAAAATAAGCAGAATAATTAAAAAAAATAATAATAATAAGGGAAGTCAAGTGTTTGCTGCAGATAAATAGAGCTCCACAAATTGTAAAATCCCCTTTGAATTAAAAAGAAATTCCAACCTGATTCTTTCTACATCTCCAAATGTGTTCCCCTAATCTATTTATTGTTTAAGATATTAATGTGTGCTTTATTCCCACATGGTAGTAAAGACTCTTATTTGAAGTGAAATCTCCATATTTATGAGAAGCAGCCGCTGCAGTTTCATCACTGCCTGCAGCGTAGTGGTGATCCGGCTTTCCAGCTCCACAGTCCACTGGTCTTTCACCAGCACTTGGTATTCAACGAGTGTCTGTAACTCTCCAAGTGGTCAATAAAGTTTGATTCATGAGGCTTGAGGCCGTAACTACACACTGCTGCTTTAATTTGAAGAGATGTAAATGATGGCCATAGATCCAGCCTGATTTCCTCAGGGAGAGCAACAGGGATGGGGAAGCATGCGCTGTAAATTATCACCTCGATAGGTCAGAGGTCAAACATAAAGAACACCCTTCTATCTCATTAAAATACTATAATGTCCTAATGGCATTCCTTCAACATAAACCTCATTTTATCAGCCTTGGAGAGAATCACAGCCAATCAAAACACATCTGATAGACTCACAAAAATAAAAATCACATTAAAATTAAAGACTTATTTGGAGAATATAGCACGGAACGTAGAATAATTTGTAAATTCATTTGTTAATATTAAAGCAGCACAGTGTCAGTACGATGTCATAGATTCTTACACCTACTAATCTTGGTATACAATAATTCAACACTAATTCAAGTGCTTTTATTCATTCACATCTTCTCACAGTACAGACTGGAGAGCAATATGGTCTCACATCCCTGCGTGGCAGCAGAGACAAAGACCACAGTATGGCAGCAAGTGATGAGAAGGAGAGTAATGAGGATTTTCTCAGCAATTAGGACATTTGTAATAGCCTTACCATACTTAACTGGGCTCGGCAATGGCCCATTAATAATACTGATAAATCTAATAAATGCAACGGGGATCCATAGCTCCACATTATAGCACTTAAGGGACTGAGCTGACCACTCTACATTCTTATAGAAACCTCAGTGCCATTAAAACATACTTTTACAAAATACAAGTGGACATCCAAGTTTTATTCGATAATCTGGCCTGATCTTTCTTCTGTATAATTGTTTATTAAATAAACTAATGTAGGAGAGCTTGGATACACACACACAAATATAAACAACTGAACATCTGATAGTCGTAGTATTTGTAATACTTTGCATTTCAGTACTCAGTAATAAAACTAAGGCGGTAAAATGTATAAAACTATACAAATATGAATATAACAACACAACAAAATTCCTATAGAAAGATAGTAAATGACTGTAAGCTCTCTCTGAAATGGCCATAACTATTCTATGGTGTAGTTACAGCACAACATTACACTGGGAACCATATGGGAAAACAAAGAAACCAGATGGTACAGCAAATATTAATGATGTGCAAAATGCACATTGTCGTATCAATATAAATATGTTTGCAGCAGCCATATGTGTGTGTATATAACTGTGCAGGTGTGTATGCACATAAATGCATTGCAAAGTATTTTACAGTACTGTGAATGTTTTTAGGTTCTGGACAGTTAGGCTCCAATTGAGAGCAAAGTACTTGAGTTTGCTGCATCAGCCAAACTGAATGTCTACCGGACACACTGTGGTGGCTGGTCCACATGTATTACTCTCAGGAAGCTGGGAAAGGCTATTAAGAACAAACAGGGAAACTATTGCTTCCCATAAAGACCAGATACACAGTATGTCTGAGAAAAACCACAACAAAGAAGAGTACATAACTGAGTATCAGAAACTGCTCTTGTACTTGAGTTGCCCACATATTCCTTGGTTAATAAAACTGCACATCTTCTCCAGGTGTTCTCAGATGCTCATTGTGGTTTAATGGTGCAGCTCAAAGAAACTCTAACTTGCTCCTGCAACATTCCAGCAAAAGTGATTTGGCAAATAAGGTGCAAAAGAGCCGGCAGCTACAATTCCTGGGGTAGATTTAATAAAAGGACATGCACAAGTAAACATCCACAGCTGAACGTCAGCAAAGCTTTGATCCGTCATCAGAGTCATATCACACTGTTTATAGCCAGACTCACATGAGAGAATACAGATAGGTTTAGAGGCAGAGGGACAGAGAGAGAGAGGCAAAAAGAGAATGAAAGAAAAGAAGAGAAGAAGGAGAAAATGGTGGAGGTCAAAAATCAGGAGAATCTGGGGAGCTTGTAAATAAGTCACAGCAGGCGTGAAACAAGTATGACTGAAAAGTCATCATGACAGGGAACCCTGGGCAGCCTGATAGCATTAAATATATGTACAGCTAAAGGTATCAATCTCTTTTAATCTATTTAATTAGCTCTGAGAAACAATTTGCATCTCTGTCTTTCTCTGTTGTCACAGAAACAGAGTAGAAAAGGAGGCTGCATCAAGTACATGTGGCTCCGGGTATCCTGGATCTCTTTAACAGGGCAATCACTATTGTGAAGGTGAAGTCTGATACAGGAAGCATCAGCTCATTAGTCTGAGAAGTGCATGTTGCCATGTCAATTTAGTGTTGTTTGTTTTGTTCCACATACTTGCCTGAGCCTGACATCTTCTTGGCTCCGTGCTGTTTATTGTTTCCAGAGACGCCAGTGTTTTGCGATGACAGCAATATGAATCAGGAATGATGTCAGGACCCTAACAGCTAAAGCAGTATTTGTATGTACCACTGCTCACCTGCCTTTTACAGAAAAGCAAGGTTAGCTACAATTCCGAATCTAAAAAAAAAAAAAAAACAAACATATTATAAGAAGGGATGCTGTGAGGACATTAGGGTCTGCTAATAACCACTGGATTACATATGTGTAAAACAAAGCCTGGCAAAAGAGGAAAGCACATTAATAAGGAAGCCAAAATCAAACATGGAATATGTTTATACTTTTAACTATGTAAACTTTAAGAGCCAAACCTACCAAGAATGGATTGCACTCACTAATTATGCAGGGTATTGCACAGCATTTGCACCACAATCGACTCAATTTTAGAGATCCATTCGCAATAGATTTTACATTAATGAAATGTTATCATAACTGCACTTGCCTTTCTTTTTTTTGGGGGGGGGTTGCATTTAAATGCAATTACAAACATAGCACGGCAGTATTAACTTGATTAACAGCAGATCAGTCTGGATCTGACAGTCATTAACACTGTTTGTTGTGCAACTGTTCTTTCTAGGATGGCAGGATTATATGGTGAAGTGTTTGTAAAGCTTAATTCTGTCAGAGCTTTTTGTATATAAGTGGAGATAATGTTGAAATAAAACTCAAAACGACTTGATCCGTCCATTATCTGACTAAAGACTTGATGATATATCTTTAAACATTAATTCAATTAAATAGTAATTTACTGAAAAAAGAGATAGAGCCAATAACTCAGAGGTGAGTTAGTGCTCAGTTAGCGCCACCTCTCTGCAGGTAGTAATGGCACCAAACTGCATGTGGCAATTTGCACAAAACTTCAGTGTTTTTTGCAAAAAGGTTTATTTGCATACAAAGGAGCTGACTTGGGGCAGAATGTATAAATAATCCCTGAGTCACATCCATAAGCAGGTGCAACATTAGTGTTATCTGACACTGAACTAGACCCTTTACTTAGACTTTGCAAATTATATTTTTGTCTCATTTACACCTATTTTAGTAACAAAAGCCATGTAATCTTTTTGTGGATGGGACCCTAAAAATTTAAAATCTTTCAGTTAATTTTAATAAACGTTGATCTATTCAACAAGTACAAGCAAAAGTCATGGAATACTTATGTCACAACAACTGCTTTTATTTAACTTTTGCTGAAATAAACGCAGCTGAACTCATTCATCTCTGATAGAGTGAATCTCTTACAGAAACAGTGTACCACATGTTTGTATATTAAGAATCAGATATGATGGAGAGACAGTGTTTTACGCACACTGTAAGGTTTTTTTCTTTTTTTTTTTGTGAATTGATGCTGTGTAAATAAAACTGAACTGAACTTAATGAAATTGAGTTTATAGTTATATGTTATAAACCTTAAAACAGCATTGGTTTAAAAACAAGTCAAGTTTTTCCCTCCATGTGTCATTTTCATTGTTTTCCTGCTTGATATTTTTTGTTTGTTTCTTCACCTGCCTTTGTTTCTTTGTTCATTATTCACAATTTCTTCTCCGTCCTTTTTACAGTGGAAGAATTTGACATCACTTTGGAGGTGATCTCTCATTATTTCCCTTTACTTTTCTTGCGGTGATTTACACCTGGGCTCCTCTGACATAAAGTGCAACAAAGGAAAAAAAAAAAAAGTCCCATGTTTCGGCTCTTCCATTCATCCAAACACAGGCTGCATTACCACCCAATTACATTAAGATTACATTAATGTGCTTTCACACAGCCAAGCCTCCTCTGCACATGCCAAGCTCATTCTCCACCGTCAGCGGCTTTATGGGGACACGTAATCTTGTGATATTGTGTCGGGATTAACATCAAATCTCATTATGGCTGTGGTGGATCATGGGAGAGGGAAGGATGGAGGAGGAGAGGTTGGAAAGATGGTCACGTCTTCATTTTTTTAGGTTTTCACCACTGACTCCAGAGAGAAAAGAGAGACAGAAGGAGAACAGAAATTAAATCAGGGATGTAAAATCTCAATAAGATGTGATGGCAATTGAGAGATTGATTTATTATACACAGATGCCATGTATGCCTGTGAAATGCACGCATACGTACGTACACAAAAAGGACAGCTGACCATGACTATAGGGTTAAAGTGGCAAAATGAGACGTACAGCTTCATAGCTCAATCAAACAAAATGAAACCTCCCTCTTCAGCTCACCAAGCATCCTCTATCCATAGCACACGCTTCTTCCGTTAGTGTGTTCCACAGCCTTGCTTGCTTGTGCTTCATAAACCTCACTTTTATTACCAGTAGGTTTGTGAATGTTGTAATTGCATAAGTGATATACTGCTGGAACCTGAATGCAGCCCAATTTCACTCCATTTAAAATGTCGCCACAGGAAAGTGATGTTACAGGGAGTGCCGTGTTAAATAAAAAACACGGTCTGCTAAATAATAGGAGCCAAACTCACATTTTGATGCATGCAAACTAATTTCCACAAGGGTGAATCCATGCTTTGTGCAAAAAGACATTTAAGCATTTTGTCTCATGTAGACACTCTTAAATCATTTTGCACTCATGCGTAATAGTCCCCCATCTTCACATGCTGACAACCAACGCACACTGTCTTACAACTAAAACGCACGCACAAAACAAAAAACACACAGACGCACAATCTCCCTCCCCCCAGCGGTGCAGTGAGCTGTTATTGAGCCTCAGGAGCCTCACTAAATCACACTGAGGCCCCAGCAGAAATGAGGGATAACAGCACAGCACTGTTACAACCATTGATTGCCGAATGCATCATCGTTTCGTGTTCACAGCGGGGTAGGGAGTGTTGGGGGAGGGACACCTCGACGGGGGTGAGGGGTGCCGGCTATGCATGATGGAAATGCAGGCAATAGTTAGAAAAACATGTGCTTATAACAGCAGTCAAACTCAACCATCATCTGGAGTTTAACAGCAATCATGCAAGTGTTAAACGCAAAACACACACATTGAGAGATTCCGAAGGATTCAAAGGCAACAGCAGTGACATTTCCAGGCAGGAAAAGCTCACATTTACCCACATTTACAACTAGTTTTAAAGCCTAGCTTGTAAACAAATGTTTTCAGGTTTGCCCGACACTTCACTGCAGCTACAAACCTTTTACTTATATTTCCTTAGAAATTCACAAAGAAGCTTTTTTTCAGTATTTTAAGCCACATGTCCACATGCACAACTTTGTCATGACGTAGCCTGTTTAACTTTATATTATTTATTTGTTTTTTATTTTTTTATTTTTTTTAATCTCTTCTATGCCCTTTGTACCCCTTCTTATTCTGATATGTAAAAGAATGTATGCCATGATTGTTTTGTACATTAAACTTAATTTAAAAAAAAAAAAAAAAAAAAACTTTGTCGCGACATGCATAGTGGGAAGTGAAGCTCCACGCAGCCACAGTAGCAGCAACAACAAACATGTCGACCAAGTTAAAGCGGGTGCGTGGAACTGGGCTTGCCACAATGCACGTCACAACAAACTTCTGAAAATGCCTGACTAACATGCCGGCTCTGTCTGTAAACACATACAGTGTTCATGTTGGAGTACACTTTGAAACTGTTCACTGTGAGGAAAGAGATTCAGGTGCGTAACCACGGAAAGACTTATAGATTCATGATACTCAGGCTATGACTCAGGTTTTACAGATTTGATGAAAAATTGGTGATGAAAGTCATACGCAGCTTTAAATAAAATGAAAGGCGTTGATGTCTGCCATGTTGGGCTTTGATTGACAGGTCATGATTGACAGCACAATCGAGTTTCTTTTGATTTACTGCTCTTTTCCCCTCATGGATCATAGTTGTGGTTGATGAGTTCCACTAACAAGACCCATGAAATAACTTTGACATTCAATGCTTGATGAAGTTTTACAGTCACTGAGGTGATGCTCCACCCTTTTGTCCACATATGGTCACATCTGACTCCAGAGAGCCAACAAGGCTTCGGCCGAATCACAAACTAGTGATTTCAAAACAGCAGTTGACAAACCAGTGGGTCCATGTATTAAATACAGTCTATGTACTGCATATGTGAATAGAAAGCTTTTCTCAGTTGAGTGTTATAACCTTTTCTAACAGTAAAATGAACACGAACATGTTTGAAAATACCTGGAATAATTGGCTGCAATGACAAGTTATTCCATTAGTAGATCCACAGAAAATTAATCAGCAATATTCTCAACATTTTCAAGCTGCGGTGCCGTGATAAAAATCTTTATTTCATAACGATGACACTGTCATGGCAAGATAAATATCCAAACATTTATAACAGCAGCTGTGCAGGGAGTTCAGCTTTGCTGAAATTTATATAATCCATCACAAAAAATTAGGAGCAACTTCAAGTGCTTCATTTTATCCATAAAACAGTTTTATCTGACACTGCAGCATACAGGGTGTCAACAAGTGCCAAGTACCACAGCAGAATGTCTAAAATTAGAAATTGTCCATTTATAAAAGTGTTTTTTAGAAAAACACACAACTTTGTGACCAGTCACTACAACCACAGTAAGTACAAAATGAAGTTCATTTACTTACTATTTTCCTTTGGTGACTGTCTTTTATAATACTAGATTACTCTCAACTGATAGAAATAATGGTAGAAAAAGTGTCGCACAGCAAACTTGAAGATTTAGCAGATCAAATGCAGAATACTGTCTGGAAACAAAACATACAGTTACTGCCTCACAGTGTATTCCTGATAAAGAGGTACTGATCTTAAATCATTTTACAGTGGATACATCTCAGGAATCTCTTAATGAAATTACACTGTGCCTCCTCAGGTATTCCTCTTTAGACAGTGTGAATGGAAACTAGGGGGAGATTTTAGCTTGAGAATCAACAGGGGTCTACAGGGTGAATTCTGTGATAACACAGGTGTTTATGGAGGTGATCCTTAAAAGCATGGATATCTAAATCTGCAGGTTGTTTTGTTGACAACTTCATCTGTTTCAGCTTTAATGTAATCCCCTCACTGCATAGACCATAGAAAAACCAAGGTTTGTCTATTTGTGTTTTCTGCCTTTGGTTTGTGCTTGTTTTATTTTATGTTGACTCGAGAGAGTCTAAGCACAGTTGCCATTGCCTCCAGTACCCACCATTGTTGGCAAAAGGTTCTGAATTTATTTGCCCATATAAAAAACTGATTGTATTTCATCACTTTCACACCAACTGAATGCCCTGTGGTGTGTCACACCACCCAGAAATCTGTTTGTAGGGAGCGGTAAGGTGTGGTGATGGAGGAGAGGCTGGAGAGGACCCTTCAAGACGCCGGTATTCCATTAGCTGGTCTGTGATGTACGGCTCTACCAATGACATTCACACATACACACACACACACACACACACACACACACACACATGCACACACACACATAGATGGGAAACCAGTTTCCCCATCTCCTCCCAACACCCTCCCCCATCCCACCGCCTCCCCTCTTCATCCTCCTCCTCTTCCTTCACACACCTCACACCCTCTGTCAGTCACCATCCATCACAGAAGACCTCCACAGACTGGCTCACACACATCAATAACACACACACACAGGCTCGAGACTCTCACACTCCTACAGACACTCACAGGCTTGGCCCTACCCAGACATGCACACACTCACAGAGCTTTGAGATTAGCGCTCTTTCCCTTCCTCACATGCACACACTCCACCACACAAACTCTTTCATCTGCACCTCTAAGCAGCTCAGAAAGCAAAAACCTCCATGGTTGAAGGGGAAACCCAATTAGTACACAATTAGCACCATCAGATCTACCTAAGAGACGGTGCCTCACACTCCTGCTGGTAAAACAAAGCGACATACGGGATGGTGGTGCGAGGTCTGGGGCTCACTCACTTCCCATAGCCTTTAAAGACTGCTGCTAATTTCCCAGAGTTTCTGATCAGTGCAGAAAAGCATAGCGCTAATGAGACTCATTCCTTAACAAGAAACAGTGGAGCGGCGGGCTGCATCGGTCTAATTAAAGAAAAAGGGCGGAAGGGGAAAACTCTGAGAAGTTGGTTCTGAAGGAAGCACATAAAGCACATGGTTTCCTTTTAAGCTAATCAACAAGTTAGCCACCAAAAGTGGCAAAACAAAAGCAGAAACGGGAACTTAAATGAAAGGCTCACCTTTAAATTTTTAGCCAGTTTAAGGTGAAAATATATTCCACTGAGGATCCATCTGTAAATCCTCTAGTATTGACCCAGCGTGCTGTGCATCACATATCCAAAAACACCTGCAGCAAGGATCAAAAGATTCCTCTGAAACACATCCAAGTGCCCCTTGTTAACCCTTCCGTCCTGAATGCTTTCCTCCCCTAGCCTGAGGAAAACCTCCTCCTGTGACTGTGTGCATGTAAGACGAAGGTGTAGTAGTAGTAGTAGTAGGAGTAGTAGGAGTAGAATGGAGGGAGTAGGAGCGGGGAGGGGTGTGTGAAGCTCACATCATGAGAGAAGTCGTAATCTGTGCATCAGCGTGCTTTCCGCGAGGGAATGGAGCCACCACAGAAAAAGGAGAAGATGATGAAGAAGAAAAGCAGGAGGAGGAGAGAGGCATGAAGGCAGGCAGCGGTGAATGAGTGGAGGATGCAAGTGCCCTCCCCTCACACTGCTCAGTCTCTCTCTCTCTCTCCTACACACACTCCTACCCCCCGCCCTGCTACAGATTGCATTGCACTGATGAAATTTTAATGGTTCTTTTAGGAAGAATAATGAACATGCTACTCCCAGGAGTTGCATGTATGCGTGTGTAAGAAGGGGAATGGGGGGGGTAGTAGTAGTAACTACACACACCTACAGAGGAATGCAACAAACGTGAATATCTACATACACACAACATATGAGTGTGTTTTCCTCTCTAGCTTGTTCTCTCTTTTTACACTTGAGCATACTCCCACACAGCACAACCCTGCACATTCACTCACACACTTCTTCCTCTTTCTTCATTTGCGCACACACACACACTGGTGCAGACATACACATGCCATGCAGGCTTACACTCAACAACATCAAACACTCCTTCTGACAGACACACAAGCACACGCCCTCCCATCGCACAGGGAAGACGGGTGGGGGAGTAGACAGAGAGATCCAACCCATCCTCAAACTGCTCTCTTGGTGTACTCGCATCCACACACACACACGGGCACACACCCCGATGAAGTGGAACAAAGAGCGGAGAGGCAGCATGTGGAGGCACCAGTAGGAACACCATGATGGGAGGAGAGGGATGAAGTGTGTGCCAGTAGACTGGAGTGTACTGTCTTCAAAGTACTTTCAGTGTGCTACAGTGGGCTATAGGATAGTACACTACACAGATAAGAAAAAAAAGACCAATCAATGAAAAAACTATTTACAACTAAACGCGTACATGATGATGATGATGAAATTCTTTATTCAGTCATCACATAAATTCAACCACTGTCGACACTACAAACATCACCAACAGGTTAGTGACTGAAAAGGCACAGGCAGAAGCATAATGCTTATATTAATGCCTGTCCTATGTAACAAATTAAGCTACCCAGCGTTCAATATAGGAAAATGAAAAAACAAAACAAACAATCAAAAGCATAAAAACGTGAAACTAAACCAGAAAACCAGAAAACATAACCAAACAAATTAATGGTAATTTCATGTAGATTAGAAAATAAATTATTTACTTATCAATTATTAGATCTTAATAATTGTAACCTTCAAAAATTGCCCTAAATACCATTTAACATCATCCACTACAACCTATTGTACTTAATTCTACACTACAATGAACTGATATTGGTTTGCATTGAAGCTGTAGTATAGCTGTAAAACTGATCGAAATAATAACATTAACTAAACATAACGAAACAGGGATTAACAATAAATAAGTCATTGTCAGTTGTTGCGTTTTTTCATAGTTGTCTACAAAACAGCAGTTTTTGCTTTCATGAAAATTAAAAAAAAATGAATTTAATTAAAACTGATTATCACCAGTTCAACGACCAGTTTCATCATGAAGACAAAATTACTTGAAGATCAGCATTTTTATATCAAAAAGATTCCTTGATTAATAATAGATGCTGTATAATGATCTTGACCCATAAAGACCCAGTGTTACTTTTGTGGCAATTACAAAAAGGAGTTTTTCCTTTCTTATATGTTATATCACCATTTATTATAATATTATCCTCTGCATTTTGCATTTTTAACCGAAAATTAGGTATTGTCTTATATTTAATTTACCAATCATGTAGGAGCTCATAAAAGTTAAAGGTTATTATGTCGGAAAACTGAAGAAAATGTGACTTTATCAGAACAGATATCATTAACTGATGAATGACAGTGGATAAACACACTCGGTTTATGTTCAAACTGGTGATAAATGACAGGTTTTTACCGGTGAATCAATGTTGTAGAAGACGACGGTGTTTCCACGTTCAATACGGAGCCTCTGAACGTCCAAATGGGTCATATCTGATGACCATGAAAAGATGACAAACTGCATTTTACAC
>JAPQRP010000005.1:40488525-40526547 GCA_037367295.1 Apogon hyalosoma | reverse complement strand
CACATGAGTGAGCCTGGTGACGGCATGTTTAAAAATAGTGGCATGCCGTCATGCAGAGCAGGTCTCTGGGGGATCGGAGGGGGTGAATCGAACAGTGGGGCATGCTCTTCACTCTCTCCCTCTTATGTTGTGGATCAAGGTGCCAGTACTCCCAGTAAAGAGTGAGATCACTCCTTACTGGAGGGGGGCTGTCAAATCGCATCATCTGTTATGTCTTCACCACACTGGTGGTCGGTCTGAAACACAGCCATGGGATCTGCTGACATTTACACAACGCTTTTGTCTCTGACCCAGACAGAAGTGGTATATGACAGCCAATTATATCTTGTTTATTAAAAGAATAAATAAAAACATATTTTTGGTTTATCTTCACCAGAATTAAAGGTATTTTACTAGTTTAGTTAGGTAGATATTGTCAAAATTCTGCAATTATGTAATTTCAATGCAAGAATGCAGTATGTATCATCAAATACACTCTTCAGAAAGATTATGAAAACTAAGGGAAATTTTGTTACAGTCTAGTTCTACCTACCCCACATTTTATTAGAGTGAATAAAAATGTTATTTAGATGAATTATGATAATACCTCGAAGACAGTTGTTTAAAATAATCTTCCTAACAAACATACCCACCTTTTTTCTCTACTACATAGCTCTCCTACAACAGAAGTTGTGCAAACACCTCACGTTTGGTAATTTCTGTTCTTATGTCTTGTATTAAAATCAACTGCAGACCACTGAATGACATGTTGAAACACCTTAAATGTGAGACAGTCACTGTAAAGCCCAAGTCAGACAAAAGATTCACAAGAAAACAAGATGAAAATTGCAATTACTTGCCAAGATATGTTATTAAGATTAGGATTAACGACAGTATGTTACATGGCAAAAGATGACTTACAGTTCACTATTGCAGAAAAACCTGAGACATTCTAAAAGAGTTTTGTCTCATGGTGAACCTGTAGTCCGATGTCTGCTTGAGGAAATTTTCATACAGATGTAACACAAGTTTTAACCTTATTTACAAAAAATAATTGAAAAACATACTGAATTTCTCCACATTGCTGTTGAGGGAATGTTAGGACATCCGTAGGCGGCTGTTGCCATGCAAGGTGCTGCCAGACCCTACTGGGAGCAATTTACAGTTCAGTGTCTTGCCCAAGGACACGTCAACATGTGGACAGTCTGAGCCAAGATTCAAACTGCTGACCCTTTGGCCATTGGACAGCCTGCTCTACTGAGTTACTGAGCCACAGCTGCCCCAACTACATGCTACATGAGTGCATCATGTAGCTCTAATCCAATCTAGAACAATGCACTGGAATCTTAAAAGTCGTGGAACAACAAACGGCCAAAAAAGTCGGCAATGGTGACACTTAAATGCAAAAATATATGGAGAATAACATACAACAATAATCAATCCAATGATTCGTACACCCCAGAAAACCACCTACCTGAACATCCAAAAAGTGACTGAAAACAGGGTTATCCAGAACACAATGGACAGTAGAATTAAGAACTGAGTTGTGGTAACAGGGTCCTCAATGGTCCAGATGTTTTCCTTTCATGTAGATCACTTTGGACCTTGTTTCTCCAACATCACAACCTATTTCACACATCGGGTCCTATCAGATTTTGTTTAATTTTGTTACTATCAATGCATCCACATTTAATAAGGGAGTAGCAGTACATAAGAGGTTTAGAAGTGGTTATTTCTTTGGGCCAATAATCTGATTCATACATGCTTGGTGTGTGTGTCACCAACACTGGGCTGAATCTGGCATTTAAGTTAGAGGAAAAAAGAGCCTGCGTTAGTTTTTGATGGAAACGTGACAAGAAACTAACATCACCACCCACAGACCACAGTAACCTGCCTTCACTCACAACATTTTAGGAAGGTTGTAAAAAGGACAGTTGAAAATCAGATATCTGGCTTTGAAAAGAGGCATCTGTCTGTGGAAATAACAGATCCATCAACATAAAACCTTACAGACTGACTGACTAGAAATACAGCAATCAGTATTGCGAGTCTCATTCCTAAAAAACACCATCTGAAAATTGAGATAATAAGATTTCTGGCTTGAATATTATTCTACATATCCGGTATCTCGAACCAGTTCCTCTTAAAGATGTTATCATCAGTGTTTTTCTTTACATATTATGCAAAGAACATTTAAAAATAATATTTTTCCAAAATGGATGCATTGCATTTTGGCAAGAAAGTGCTCATTTGTCATTACTTTTCTGGAAATCAATGTGCAACAGAGCATAGAACTGAGAACAGTGCCAGTGGGTGTCGGTGGCCAGCGCTGACCAGAAATGTAAATTGGCGGTCTTAAAGCGCGGGCCAGGAGCCTTGTCAGCTGCACTCCTGCAAACAGTAATAACTCTCTACAATCACACCATAATGATATGCTTGGGGTCCTGTTAACTCTGCGTGTAATAATGGTCTTGCTTTTTTTCATCTGTTAACAGAAAGGATAGTAGAAGCAGAGCTGAGGGGCAGTGGTGTGTGCTGGAGCCCTATAGTGGCAACAGGGGTCACACTGGATCATTATCCTCTGCATTAGCATCCCAGTTACACACCTCCATCCATATTAAGAGGAGGCAGATATGGCTCTGACCTTTGTTTGAGGTACTGCTCCATGTACCGTCCATCCCCTCTTCTGTGATTCAGAACCACAACCTTGAACAAAACGCTCTTGGTCTCTCTTTACTGACCACTTACCACCCTCCCACCACTTCCTTCACTACCTCGTCATCAACATTACAAGCGACCACGCAGAGATGCTGACCTGGAACCCTGGAAAGTATAACATCCTGGCTAGCTAAGGCCATGTCCATCTTTTCCTACCGGATCTTTTTCTTTGTCGTTTTCAAAAAAAGCACTCTGTAAACATGGAGTCATTTCAGGAAATATCTGCGTCCACACGAAACCACTGAAAACAATTAAAAACAATGTAGTACAAATCCCAGGCCTGTGTGTGGCGTCATAATGCTCTCGCAAAAAAACAAGAAGAAGACGAGGAACATGAGCACAAAGCTTATTTGGTTCTACCGGCTCTGATCTAATATCCCCTCCTGGTTGCCCCTCTCTGCAGTAGATCCAAGAGCATGTGGTGAATATTGTACTACTACTCTGTAGTCCGCCGTTGTTGTTGCTGTTGTTGTTGTGAAGTGGCGTCTTGCTTCCAGGGTGAAAGGGCTTTGACATCATTGTTTTAGAAAAGTTGTGCTTTGGTCGTACAGACGAAGACGCAAAACTAGTGTTTTAAAACGTATCCACTCTGGGACCTGGTTCCAAAAAGTTGCGGTTTCAGTGACTGAAAACACCAGTTTCGTGTGGATGAAAGGCCTATTCGATACAAAACTTTTGCGGATACGACTGAAACGGTCGTCGTATGGACAGGGCCTAAAGTTCATCCAAAATATCTGATTTATAACCTTTGTTCTGTGTGTATAAACATCAGCATTTTACTTCGACTTTGACAATACGTAACTAAGCAGTAACAACCAAACCTGAAAAGTCCTGTTGAATAAAATATGTCATCTTTATGATCAAATACACTCAAGGTTTAAATGTACACACTATGATCATCAAATAGCCTTTTATTTACTACAGTCCACAGAACCAGACATGCTACAGCACAGCCAGTTCAGTGTCCTGTGCAGCTGATCTTTGTTGCACTTGTCTAATAACTGACATGCAAAAAACAAATATAAGACTGGGAACCTTTTATTTGATAAATTTGAGCAAATTGAAATTTTTTCGAATTGATTCAAAGCACTCAGCTGGAACCTTTGTGAGACTTACTGCCGTGATTTGATTAATAAAGAATGTTTGGCTTAAAAATTAATCCAATAAAGACCGTGCTTCTTTCAAGTGCCAAACCGTTCACTCATGACAACTGCAATATCAAACCTGACTGGCAGCACACAAAAAGAAAAAGGTCACTGAGTAGAATACCTGACTTAGATTCAGACAATATTCATTCAGAATAGCACTTCACAAGTACATCCATTTATCCCACGGCTAAAAAGAGAGCAAACCTGATTAACAAATGATGGTTCTTTTTACAAGACTGAATCTTTACATGTCCAAATATGCCTGTCATCTCTAGGGATTCCGATTTCATTATTGATTTTGCTTATCGATCCGATTCTCTTATCGATTCTCATTGGATGAGGGAATTAAAGACTACAAAGGGGTGTGTTTGCATCAGCTGTCTTTTATATTTCCATTTCTGCAGAGAAAATATAACATATATAGTATGCACAAATAATAATAACAGATGACGCCGGGCCTAGTTCGGGGGGGATGGGGAGACACTTATGCATGACGCTTTACTAATTCCTCTATGTCTCCCATTGTTGTGCACCTCATTTCCTTTTACCTATCTTCGGGAACTTTTATTTGAGGGGGCAGGATGTTTGTTCCCCACACCAGAACCAGGTCCAGATGACGGCCTGGTGTTCGCTCTACCACTAGATTCACAAGCATTGCTAAGTAGCGTATCAAATATGTGACATTCCTGTAAATAAATTGCATGCTGTGTGGACAAATGTTTGAGCATATTGGAGGGATTTCCCTCTTTTGAAGAATGGAAGCTTTGCTAGTGTTACAAGTGGCCCTGGTGTCATAATTTAGGCGCGTTTCTGCCTCAACGCCATGTTAGCTACGTTCTGACCAAAACAAGGCAGCGTGTGCATGACGTCATCACGCATATGCAACAAAAGCAGAATCAATACACAGAATTATTAAGCAGGCAGGCAAACGATTCCAAGGAGTCGAGCTACTGGGAACCGGTTCTCAAAAAGAACTGGTTCTTGATTCCCATCCCTAGTCATTTCGCTACTGACGTAAAGGAAAGTGAGTTTTAACCAGTATGTTCCTGTAAGCAAGGATCCAATTTTACCACAAATTTATACAGAAAGGAAAAGACTCATAATCACACACTTGACCTAAGTGGTTTCCAAAATTCTAACATACTAATTCTACTGTTAAACATTTTAGTACGTCTGAAACCTAAACATGAAGTATGTGAATTGCATACTATAATATTACTGGACATTTTGCCCGCATAAATATCCCACAATGCAACGCAGTCATGGCTACATGACTATGACAGAAGGAGAAGGGAGCCAGTAGTAATACAGATGCCAGGTCATACACACATACACATCAGCATAGTCTGTAGTATCACACAGATGCCAGTACATTCAGCACGGTCCGTAGTATTACACAAATATCAGGAGAGGCGAGATGGGCCAGTTACCAAGGTTACGTGCCCCCAGCTGGTGAGGGAGGTTTCAGCAAGTAACATGTATTCAAACCCTGAGGAGTGCATCCACAAAGATGCATTGTATGGAATTTGAGATGGACCGCTAGTATACAGTCTATGCAATCATACCAAAATAAGTGCAAACATCTGAAGGTTAGTAGCCATGGCAACATAATAAGCTCCAAATGTATGATCTAGGTTATTAAAAAAGACTAAACATGCCAGAAGGTCAAGTAACTTTCACCGGTAATGTTTGAGTTAAACAGATTTTGAGGGCTGGGGGAGCATAAGTCTGCGGTTTACACAATGTGCTCTGTGACATAAATGTTACAGTGGAAAATCTGGGCAGGTCACGTGCATAATAAACTACTTGCTTCCTTAATTAATATTGTCAAGGTGCCCCCGCATAGCATTTAACCTCCAGTTACTCCAGCGAGTTGCTCAGTGGTCCAACAGGAGGAAAAAAAGGGTTGACCTGGACAGATCCCAGGTGTAAACAGGTGCAAATGTGAAATGCTAAACAGGATGTTGATGAAAATGAGCGTACATACTCAACATTCAGAATAACTAAAGATAAATGAAGACAATCTTTCCATTTCCCCTCTCTCTGCATCCCTGACTTCCCCCACTCATCTTCTCCTCTGACAGTCTTTTTACACTTGGCCCCCCACTCCATCAAAAAGCTGCTTTACATGTATGAGGTGCACACACAGAGCTGTGATGAAAGAGGCAGAAATATATAGCAGAGGGACACAAGCCTTGAGCACACCTATGGTACCGCCAGATCATTCCTATAACTCAAAACCCCACCCATCAAATGCCCTCCACCTTCCGTGTACTCTGCAACACAGATCTCCAGCTGTAATGCAGTGACAATAGAAGGAGATGGTTTATTTCATGTGCCATTTCCAACGGCACAGCAGTAATGAGGAACAACATTAACATTTTGCTGACACGTGTTTCTTCCCCTTCCCTTGTTGGGCATTAGTTTCCAGTTTGCTGCGTGGTGCTGTTAGTGTGCTGTATTTCATTGTACTGTGTAAGTCAAGCATTACATATACACCCAATACGCTTCTATGCCTAATGGTGGCACGATCTCCTGCGGTACAGGATTAAAGTAAAGACTATCCCATACACTATGTAGAACATTCTTCTTTGCATTCTCCCACAGACACACGTTTGCATGTACTTTATCATTATTCAATATGTATGTTAACCCCACAAACGTAATAAACCGCAAATGTAACACAAATTTGCAGCTTTTAATGTAATAATCCCACAAATGTAACACCTCAATTCCTACAAACGTAATAATTATTCGTTTTGTGGGGATTTATTATGTTTGTGGGATGGTAAAAGTCTTCAGTTTCCAAAATTGTAATCACATACATTTAAGTAATGCATGCATTCTTTCTTTTCTTCCCATTTATTATTGTCCTTCAAATATTTGCCTTTTTAGAATGATCACATGTTGCAGTTACACCACATGGCACTAATTCCAGATTAACAGGTGTTTAATTAAAAATACAAGTGGAGGAACAAAGCCGAGTGGGCAAAAATGTTGTAAAGGTTTTATTATAAAAGCGTCAGTATGAACTGGATATTATTTATTCTCATTAAGTATAATAGAAGCCTATGTTTGAAGCATGTAAATAAAATGTCTGGATATACAGTAATTATGATAACACTGGAGAGGGTAGGAGCACACTGTGGGAAAATGAGGTATTACATTTGTGGTAAGTGACTGTTATTACATTTGTGAGATTATTTCGTTAAAAGCTGCATTTTTTTTCTTATGTTTGTGGGGTTAACAATGTCTGTTTAATCCTTTAGTCTAAAATCATTAAATGTAACAGCAGTCCCTCTCATAAAGTCCATGATAATGTGTCAAACACAAACAGGTGGACTTGTATGAAGTAGCACCACCTACTCGCTATCTACAAGACACAAAATTAAGCCAAATACAAATAAAACATTTTAATAAAATGACTTACAGAAGTAATTTATTAAAAGAAACATAGAGTTGAATAAATTATGTGGCTTGGAGACAATATGTCGGAAACAAACATATTAAATTTCCACAAAACTAAACCAAAGCAGTAAATCCTTACATCAGTAATACTAACGTGGCTTATTTCCTTTATAAAAGTGCTCCAGTTTAATTAGATAAATCAAATAAAGAGGCACTCTTCTGATTTACACATTTTTGGCATAATGAAAACATATTAAGTATCATCATTAATTATAAGGCACTCATCAAAACTCGAGTCATAAAGTGTTTCATACTGGGAAAAATTAGGGCACGACTCAAACAGTTGTCTGATGTTAGATGGCTTTGGAGGAGCTTCGTAGAGAGACAGAGTGGATTATACACTTGGTGTTTCTGTCCACACACTGTGAATACTGCACTTGATTCCACAGTTAACAATACCTTTCTGCTAAAACCTTACGTGGTAAATTAAAACAAACACATGGTTAAAATCAGTATTTTACTCTTCTATCCCTTGATTACCCTAACCCTAACTCCTCACCCCACCCTAACCCTAACCCCTAACCCCTAACCCTAGCCCTTATCCTAATATCAAATATTGGTGTATGACCCCCACCAACTATAAACCAGTGACATTTTATTTATTAACATGAAAGCTTGAATCATGTGAATGTCATGAGCAAACTCAGCTCTGTAGCTCCACCAGCAACTCAGAATGAGCTTTATTAAAGTGAAACTGTAGTACTAAAATGTTAGCTTTTATCAACAGCACCTTTTCCACAGCACTTCTATTCTGGGAATATTTCGCCTTTATTCCAGAACGACGTCTGCGTAAATGAAATGGTGGATCATTTGGTCCCACCTCTGTCTTGGCTCTATAACACCTCTGGAGGTAGTAACCGAACCCTGATAAAGGTGGAATCATGATTCCAGAACGCTATGTAAAAGTAACGCCTCTCGTTCCACAACCAAACTGTGACATTTTGATGACGTATTGCGTGTGCAACCCCCACGCCGGGGAGATTTAAAAATTAGCGTGGGCCGTGTCCAGTAAACAAACCTATCAATGTGACCAGAAAGATGTCGAACTGGGGAGACGCTGAGATCCACGAGCTGTCGTCACTTCGGGCGGAGGACTCTATCCATGCTAACATTTGTGGAACGATGAAAGACGGGCCGACACTGGAGAGGTTAGCAACACCACTATGCTCGGGGTATTTCCAGCGCAGAATCATGTCTCACTATACGCTGCGCTGCATCACCTCCCCTTTGATTCCAGAACGCAGGTCCGCTGTGTAAAAGTCCAGCCTGTCTCACCTTTGGTCCTCCTTTTTGGCTATGGAAATTGGTCGATGGTGGGAAAAAGGTGGGATCACCATCTCACCTTTTTTGCCGAATCTCTGTGTAAAACTGGCTAGTGTCTCTTCAAAGGTCTAATGGCACAATTATGGACACAGTACCCAATGTCTCCAAATTTCATTGACATACTTCACTGTTGCCTTTAAAACTGAAATAAAGTATTTTTCACTTCTTCTCATGAAACAATTGTGACAATGTGATTAATTCCTGATAAATAAAGTGTAGCTGGTAGTTGGTAAGTAATCACTGTACCAGATCAAAGGGGATTACTGATGTGTGTAAATAGGAATAAAAAGTGGAATGCAGCTGAAAACAAACTTATTCCAACTTTATGGACAACAGTGTAAATTGCTAGGTAAATCTTAATCAAGTAATTGCTTCAGTGTTGGGTGGGTGTACACTCAAGGATTTGACTGTGCCTATTTTTAATGCAACATGCAGTAAACGTGAAAAAAAAAACAAAACAAAAAACAGCAATTCAGTTGCTAGACAACCGACACAGACCAGAAACAAAGAGACATAATATGAAACCTTAAATTGCTAGCAGAAAGAAAGCAAAGAGGCAACCAGAGATCAAGCAAGAAATCTTTGGTATCTGACAAACCACTGAGCATGGCAACGCCACTTTGGTGCTTCATAGGATCACACCAGTCTTATTACTTGTACCAGTCTCGTGAAGAGTGGTACTCTTGATACAAGGCCAAGTCTAAATGGATGGTTTGGGAGGACTACAAGGGGGTTTTAGTATGAGAGCGCCCTTCCATGCTGCACCTCCCATAAAAAATAGATGAAACCAGGCAATCTCTGAAATAGTAATTGGTTCCCTAGTGACTGCCTTGCAGTGGTTCAAATTCACCAAAAATGAAGCCAGGCAGACTCTATAGCCGGCTTATAGGGGCAAAGAAAGGATGGAGCTTGTGTTCAGGCTTAGGTGATGGAAAAGAAACAAACAAACAAAACAAACTAGCGCTGTAGTGATGCTTGTGGTGGTAAAGCTTTCTAGTGCTTAAATGCTTTCACACATTTGAACAGATTTTCTGATTTTCTTGTCTTTGGGATTTCAACAATCCATCACCCCGAGAGTCGCTAATGGCTCGTCACTGTGATAGCAGCCGACTGGTCACTGAGCAGCTGCTATGTGTGTATGCGTGTGCATGAGTGTGTGCTAACTGCCCTCATGTGAGTGTTAGTGTTATGACAGTGTACTCCATTTGAGCCATTTTCTACACAAAAGGGGGGAAAGAAATCAATCAGGTGCTCCACCTCTCGTTGTGGTTTAATTACTCTGACAGACAGCAGTGCAAATCAGCAGCGCGCTCACAGAAACGCACACGCCTGCATTCTGACAAATGGCATCAGCCGTAATTGCCTCCAAATGAGCAAATAAATGGACGTGAGCATCAATATCAACTCTGGAGAAAGCTCATAGGAAAAAATATGGGAAGGCTGATTGCAGGGATTGCTAAAGCACAATGTGCAACACCAGATTGTTTGTGAGGAGGAGATTATATCACTGAACAAATACAGTATTTGTTCATTCAACTGTTTCAAGGTCACTGGTGCTGAACAGATTGAGCAAAAATGTAATAATCCTTTATTAAATGAGGATTCATTGAAAAGTTGACATTCCTTTCATGATCCTTTCCACCTCTACAATCTGACAGCACATTAAGCTCATTTGATGCTTGTTATTCTGAGACAGCTGCATGAAGACCCACCCGCTCTTCCATCAAGTGTTTCATTACGTTGCATTGTGGTGTCATGGAAATCTGATTGGCCTCTTCTTATTGACAGGTGGACTTTTGAGCTGAACAGTCGCATCCCCTTGGAAAAAATCACTTACTGTCTCAGAAAACAATATAACACCTTCTTGAAAATTTGGCAGCCATATTTAGACCATATTGGTACACCTCTTACACCAAGTACTTAATGTAGTTGTCTGTACTGAGCTTGTGCACTGACTGCCCCCCCTTTTTTTTTTTTTGGGGGGGGGGGGTAAGAAGGTTATCCTTCTTGCCTTGCTTGTTATCGTTATGTCTTTATATTGTTGGTATATTTTGTTTGTACACATTGCATAGAAAAACTGAAAATAACATATTTCAAAAAAGTATTTCATTATGAGGCCCATATGTTTTTTTTCCTTAACGTACATTCCCATAAGGCTTCTTTATTGGATACATATATAAGCACATATCCAGTAGGCAGGGGATATAAACTGTCAAGGATAATCAAAAAAAAAAAAAAAAAAAAGGTGAAGATGGCCTGAGCATTAGGGAACCCATCCTTTAACACTATGGACTGCTGTAACATAATATATGTCCAACTGCAGTGCAGGTCAGTTTATTCTCTTAATATTTCTATAAATTTACGACAAAAAAATGAAAGAAAATACCCTGCTTCCATTCATGCAGAGTGTTCCAGCCTGTTTGTGAAACCTACAGCTTTAAATCAAAAACATCACCTGTAGCTTCAGTAAAACACTTTCAGCCTAGGATACTATTAGGGGTCGTTATTTATTCCGTTTCATCTTTAAGTCCTGTTAAGAGTAAAATTAAGTCATTTCATCCCGACATCAACCTTTTCTGATCCTTCTGATCATACCATTCTCCATGTTTGGTGTATGCTGTGTTACCATGGTTACATGAGATGGTCTTGTATACCTCAAGGTTAGCAAAGACAGCTCTATTTGTTTCTATCATAATGTAATGGCTGACATAAACATTTCAAGTGTCAGTTGTCATTTTTAGAGCTGCTACCGCATCCATTGAAAGCCTTGAAGCTCACCTCACCTTTGACCTGTTTGCCTAAATCACTTGTATTTGGCATTTATGAGCAAATTTGTTAATACAAGTAGTTCTTGCATGAGGTCTATACAGTGGTGTAGTGGTCCCTGGAGAAGTGGGTATACTCTCAAATTCTGCCTTTTTTTTTTTTTTTTTTAAGCAGTCCAGAAAAATGGCCTGTTTTAGAAACAGTGACATGTAAGACTACTCTATTTAGTTATTCCCCAAAAATCTGTCTGTAGTATTTGCTCAGGAGCAGTTTGTAGGTATTACTGGTCACACAAACAGCTGCATGAATGTTAAATGTATTCAATACGAGGTAAACATGGGATAATGTTAGCCTTTCATAACGTTAGCCTACTTGCATAGTTTAACTACTGGCGACAATATCTCTTCTCCTGTAAATGTGCAGTCATATGGGCAGTAGTTTAAAACAGTGACTCATTTGGAAACCACCTTAAAATTTACCTCAGAATTACTCACTCACTTGAAAGACGTTTATTCTGCCTTTCTCATTTGTATTTCCAATAATTGTGCATCTTTCAACAAGACATGCAGTGACCTGTCAATCAGCTGGGATGGAACTGGCACCTGAAGTGTCCAATCAGGTTCCAGAGGTGGCCAGTGCTAGTTAGCAATATTTTCCTAGGCATAACCTGTCCTACTCTGCCTCTGATTGGCTCATCAGTCCTCATGCCTGCACAGGAAAAAATCAAAATCTTACCAAGTGGGTTTTTCTAATTTCTTGTCAAAATATCTCATCATACGTGGTGAGATTTCTTGAAATAAGATTTTGAAGATCCATAGTCTAAAAATAAGTTCTTATATCTCACTAAAAAGTTACTCATTAGGTGATTCGGTCTCATTTCAAGTGTGATGAGATATTTTGACTAGAAATGAGAAAAATATACTTTGTAAGATTTAATTTTTTTCCAGTGTAAAGTTAACTAATCTAATTAGTGAAGGCAGCGAGTACTAGCCAATTAGAGGACGAGTAAGGCGGGTCATGGCTTCACTATCCTAGGGGGTAAAATGGGCAATTTGGCTCGCAGATACTACTGAATGGTGAGCATCAGGGGGGATTTAGAAGTGGGCATACGGAACTCTGACTGGAAAATAAGTAGGCAAATGCCATATACCCTGGACTACACCACCGAGGCTATATAATATGGTGTTCAGAGTGAGGATATGTTGCTGCCTTTTTTTCTTTCACTGCACAAATGCTTAGACAAAGTTCTCCCAAACACTTGCTAGCACAATTCTGTCTAAATGCTAAATGGACACAGGCCCTTGAACAACAAATCTTTATGTTGCTATGGTGGGAGTGACTGCTGGATTGACAACAATTGATCTGAGGGTGATGGGATGGGGAGTGAGGTGTTTCTATACTGCACACTCCATTTTGTCCTTGAGGATAGTCAGACGGTACGAGTGGAAGTAGGAGCGCAGTATATAAAGTGCTGTGTAATGAGTCTGTCCACTCCCATTTCCATCTATGCCAACCACCCCAGAAATGTCCCCTCAACAAGGTCCACCCAGTCCTCGCATTCTTACCCCCCAGATGCAATTGCAGGCCAAGTGGATCCTGCTCTCAGAGGGGAAACTTAAACTGAACCAGAGCCTTGTTTTGCAGACACTGACCATCACGTAGAGGTCAGTGGTGCAAAATCTGGAAATCCCACGTGTCTACGACTTGCCCACGGAGCTAGGATGGAGGGAGACAGCAAAGCATGTTCAGCAATGAGAGACTGCAGTGTAAGCTAAAGCATGTGGACAGCTGTGCTATTTACTGGCTGCAGCTGACAAACGTGTCAGGTCATTAGGGCAGTTTCATGCTTAATCAGGAATAATACCAGAATTACTCCTGCAGTAATGTTTCACACAAAAGGGCATGCATTCCCCTCCCCCGTTCTGCTGAAGATCTTATTTCTTCGCCTATGTGTTACTTCTTACATGAAAATAGTGGTGAAATATTATGCTCTGGTAGTTGGCTTTAATGTCAATGATTAACTAAGGATGTGAATTTAATAGCTAATTGGACTTTATGTAACTCTTATGTTTGGTATCACAACTTCATTATCTTACCTACACTTTTTTTGTGCAGAATATGATTTTCAATTAGTAGTTTTAAAGGGCATTCAAGCAAAGGGAGCTAAACCTAACAACCCCTAAAATAGTGGTTCTCAGTCTTTTTCTCTTGGGCCCCCCTTTGGAGGGCGAAAAATCTCCAGGCCCCCCTCAACCCCAACAACATTGTAATAGTGGTGGAATTATACCTTTTATTCACAGAAACATCAATATCGTAACAATACTTTTTGCTTTTCCTTAAATAATTTTTTTTGCTCAAATTAAAAATAACTTAGATTTTTGCTTGAACAATAAATAAACTCAACCAGACTGCTCCCTCAGACAATATTTTCCAAATAAAAATAGGAAATGCACAATTATCTTACAACTATGACAATAAAGTTACTTTTTTAAAACAACATACAAATTTTGGTAACAAAGATGAACATTTTAATAATATCAGTGGCTGCAATGAGCCCGTTTAAATGCACATCTCAGAACATTAAAGTGCAAACTGTGCAAAAACAGAAACATTGCACATTTTTCTTTTCCGGTCAAATCCTTGTCCATTCTTCAAACCTAAACTCTTTGTCTAATCTAGTGACAGATCACCATGGCAGTAGATTTGTTTGTTGTACATCCCTAAAATGAGTCCAGGATGCTTCAACACTAAAACATTAGTTCCACCTGCTACATGTTCGAACCTGAAGAATAAAAAAAACACCCAGGAGTGATCCCATGGCCCCCCTGGCAAGACTTTGCGCCTCCGCTAGGGGGCCCACCCCACAGCACCTATATGACTTTTTAGTGAAATAGTTAATTAATCAATCAATCAATCAAATTTTATTTCTATAGCACCAAATCATAACAAAAGTTATCTCATGACACTTTACGTATAGAGCTGGTTGAAACCAGACTCTCAAGCCATTTTACAGAAACCCAACAGAATCCTCCAGGAGCAAACACTTGTGACTGGTGACAGTGGCGAGGAAAAACTTCCTTTTAACAGGCAGAAACCTCGAGTAGACCCTGACTCCTGGAGGATGGTCGTCTGCCTTGACCAGTTGGGGTTAATAAATGCAATGATACTTACTTACATTTTAACCAAAGTGTGTTAGTCTTATGGTTGGACATCTATGCTAAGAACAATTTCTCTTCAACAGTAACTTCTAACCATCAGCTGCACAGCTCATTTATGTGATTGTAGTATGTTTACTGTGTGATCAAGTATGGCTGTGTAATTCAGTCTCATTAGTTCTAGGCTATTTTAACCCTTTACAATAAGTTGAGTAGGCAGTATAGAGTATGTGCTGTAATAGTTACTCATTTGTCCACGAGTCTAGCCCAGGTCAGTGTGCAGTGTTGTCAGTCAGCATGATGGCTGTGTCGTTATGCTCGCCATTAGGTTGATGCGCCTACTACACACGACAAGCGTTTTTACAGCACATTGCATAAATTAATATACCTTCTCCGCTAGCACCATTTACTGGAAGTCAAATATGTATGGATGTTGTAAGCCTAATGTATAGTAATATGTTTTATGGCACATTCAGGAATGTATTTGCGCCTCTTGACTGTACAAACAAGTCATTTATCACCTATAAATGTGCGTTTGACTGTGTGTAGGATTGCGACAAACAGTTTTTTATGTCAAACTGAATTTAGTGTTTTGTGTTCTCTCTAAGGTTAATAGCATATCTGTCTTTTGATGCGAACATAAACATGCATGTAGCATACACTTCCTGTTTTCCAACAATAAACTTGTGCCTCAGCCTGTTGTTGGTATAATCATATTATCAGACTTTATTTATGTGACCTAGATTGTGAGCATCACCATCACCTGCTGTTATGAATTAAAGTCTCCATAAGCCGCACATAATTATCCGCTGCCACCTCTTCACACTTACAGGAACTCACATTATTTGACTGACATGCTGTCTACAAGAAGTGCAAAGCTGCACACAAAAGCAATAACAAACACATAAATACGAGCACTTTAACAAGATTTCCAGATATATTTTTTTTTATTCCATGCATCTTATCCACCTCCTCAAGAATCTAAAAGCATATGTGTGTGTATGATTTCCTCAACTGATAACTCTGATTTTATCAATGATATCTATTCTCCAAAAAAGAGAAACCTCTGCATTGGATGTTGATGTTTGCCTCTGGGAGCTTCTGCATCGAGTCCTCTGTTGACTGACAGTATGCTGCTCTGCTGATTAGATCACGACGGATACCATGTATCCAAGAGCCGCCAAAACGCTATCTGAAATTATTTCAGACTCCCTGCTCTCTGGAGGGAGAGTGGTGAGATCAAATAAAGGATTCCAGGAGATATCTGAATGAACCTCACACACAATATTTTTACTTCATCTGATGGCTATTCCATTTGACTTGACTTAATAAAGAAAAAGATCAATGCCCAAAATGGAAAAATAATTGTGCCACTCAGCAACAGTTCTGATGAGCTCACGTTGACACAACATGACAAGAAGGCGGAGACAAGAGTCGACTGGACAAATAAAACAAGGCGGCGGGGAATGGAAGTGACATTTACAATCAACGGCGGTGTCTCAGGCCTTTACATGTGCTACAACAGCGTCAGTGTCATCCCTACTGACAGCCTGGGAAGTGACAGAGCTGGAAGTAATCTGCTGCCATTCAGGTGATGCAGAGAAAAGACAGATAATATTCTGTGTTTTATGAGGTGACATGTTCTCTCAATAGAGTGAGTGTGAACACGTCTTTTTCACTCAATTCCAGAAATTATACAAACACTTAACTCCTGTTTGAGTAACATTTGATAAAAATTTGCGGTCAGCTATTGTAAGAAATTATTTAAAGTTAAATATATTGTTCCAAAATATATTTTTCTCATTTATTAAACATCTTTTAACTCGTAAACTTGAGAACATTTCTCCGGTTTTAGCGTCACTCCATTGGCTGCCTGTCCATTTTAGAATCCAGTTTAAAATAAGTCCCTACATGGTCTTGCACCACTGAGCTCCTTCACTCACACACACCGACTTGCTCTCTCAGATCAATTGATCGGCTGCTCTTGATGGTGCCGAGAACCACCTGTAAACTCCGAGGAGATCGCTGCTGCTGGTCCCAGACTGTGGAACAACCTGCCTCTAGATGTCAGACAGGCCTCCTCCTTGCCTGTTTTTAAATCTCTTCTTAAAACCCACCTGTTCTCCTTGGCTTTTTAACTTTCCTGCAATTTTGACATTTTGTTTCTGTTTTTATATTTTAACTTGTTTTAGTAATTTGCTTTTATTGTTTCTAAATGCTTTTATTAATTTTATATATTGTGCTTTTCGTCTTCTGTACAGCATTTTGGTCCACTGTGGTTGTTATAAGGTACTTTATAAATAAAGTTGGATTGGATTGGATTGAATTGGATTGGGGTTTCTTTGAATTGCCACAACTTTAACTGAGATAGTCCTAAACTGACAAGAACCACCCAAACCATCACGGCACCATAACAAGTTGTCTACACAATGGTGTCCATGGCACCGACAGGATAGGGGCATAGTCAGCAATGTTTTATTTGGATTTAAAGGAAAAGACAGTATAACCGCCAAGGTACAAACAAGATGTGATGAATAATATGTGCAATATTTTGATCTGAAACTTAGCATATACATTCTGGAGACGTGTGAGACTTTCATTAACTAGTCAAAAATCAGAACAATACGTCCCCTTTAACCTAAAAAAGATTATAATATCTTGGTCTTAGGTCTTTAGAAATATCCACAGTCCTGAATAGACAACATAACATAAAAACATAAAACATAATAAAAAAATTACTTCAGTAACAAAGATTAAGAGGCTGAGACAAACATGGGAATGGATCTTTTTATATGATTAGTGAAAAACATGAAAATTAATCCTTTATTTAGCAGCATGATTAGCTGTCTTATGCCCTACGTGATTTTTACATGTGTTTTGTTTTGTTTTTTTAACTACCATATACCCTTTTTGTTTGTGTGCAATTCCTGCTGTGTGTTATTCTATGTTTTATTACTATTCCCATTCATGAAAACCATATCTGATAGCTTAAATATCTTATGAGGCTGGTTGTCATCTGGGTTATCAGCATGTCAGACTGTGTGAGAAATGAAAATCAGACTGTATTTATGTTGAGAACAAATGCACTGCCTCGTATCCTTCGTATTTTCTGCACTTCAGCGCATTTACAAACACGCCTTTAGAAACAGTTTAATGTTGATGGGGAGGACATGTGAAAACGTGTCATTCTAATCAAAAAGCGATACATAAATTTTGCCAATAATCATAACTCCGGCACAGTTTGAGACTATAATCTCTCTTTAGTACTGAACCATTTGTGCATAAAAATCCACAGTTGAATAACAAATTGCAGAAAAGACAGACAATTGATTTTACTTTGCACATCACAGCCAAAAATATGTCTGCCGGAGAACAGAGCGGAGCCCAATTTGTACTCCAATATGATGAGGGAAATTGTTTTCAGTGCGGCAGGAATGCAATGGGATGGCCGCGCTGTGTACATCAAACAACACAGAATGGATATAAAGCTGAACAGACTACATAAAATAAATACAAAAGGCTGCATAATGAACTGACAATATAAACAGTGTTACGCTGAAGGGAAGCGCAAAGCAGAATGCATACTAAAGAACAACAGCCGAGGTTGAAACAGTTCAGTGGAGTTCTATGATGTAGATTTACACCCTGTCTCCTCATAAAGAATCCAACAGGTTTTTCGTTATACCTATATTAGCTAAAGCCGTTACCTACTCAAACACCGTGATTGGCAGCAGCACACTCTGCAGTTGCCATAGAGACAGCACAAGGATGCATCTCTATGAGCATTCTTCTGTAAATCAAGGAGACCATTCTCACTTGTAGCTCTCCACGAACCACGTCCGCTGACAGTTAAAGGATGAAAACCATCAATTGGGAGAATGTATCAGTGAGACCCCATGGAACAAGCAGTGCAGGCTGTGATTTCACATGGAGGAAAGTGAATAAAAGTGTCAAAGTCCATGGAAGGAACACTTCAGAGAGAGAAAAGAGGCATCTTCTCTCTCCATTCACTCTGGCCTTGTTGCCATTTGGGTTATTTATAGACAATTAACTGTTTTGTGCAGCCATGAATCCAAGGTCACTGCACTGTGACAGGAATGACACTCTTATAGAGACAGAAATAAAAGTGAGAATGTTAGAGGTACATGGAGCTCAAGCCAGGCAGTGATACAGGGTGATACATTTGACAAGAAAGGTCAGACTGAAACAATCCAGCAAAGACAAAAACATTTAAGTGTAGAGGGAAGTGTTTTTCTCAGAGCTCTAAAAAGCACTATATACTTTCTGTCTTCTTAAATCTAAATTAAATAAAGGTAATGTATTCAAGTGAGGTGGCACATACTGTCAGGTCTGGAACCCACGGACATCACCAAATGTTGAGTATCTTTCCTGGTGATGCTTCGTCAGGGCTTTCCTACATCTGCCTTCAGTTGCTGACTGTATGTTTTTGTAGCTTCAATTTACTGATGGACTGGACTGTAAGTTTAGGTCAAATTATGGAGAAAAAAATATGTCAAGGTCTTAGTAGAATTAAGTTCTCTGCATCCTCTTGCAAGCAAAAGGCAATAGACTCAAATCTCATGTCAACTTGTCATTTAATAAGAATTTACAATAAATATAGACTGATTACACATTGTTTGTACGTTCTGTTCTTTCTTCTAAAGAAAACACAGCAGTGTCAAAATGTTACTTTTGCACCATTAAAATATACCGAAACTGTCAGTGTGATCCAGCCTTTGTATTCCTTATCGCCTGAAATGAAGGTCCTTTTTACAGGCTTTTTCTTTAGCTCTATATAATCTTCAGCAATAGAAAATAAACACTTCCTTGTCATTAAGAACAGGCAGATGCTCACTGTGACAGCAACTCCATGGCAACAGTGCAAACCACTAATGCTGATGAAGACAGAAAAACACAGTCAAAAGCCTGAGAAATGACATGGAAGTGGCCCTTGAGGCATGAGATTTTCATTTATTCAGTCATTATCTGAACCCGCTTTATCCTCACTAGGGTCGCGGGGATGCTGGAGCCTATCCCAGCTACCAGTGGGTGAAGGTGGGATTCACCCTGGAAGAGTCGCCAGTTCATCACAGGGCCGACATATAGAGACAAACAACCGATCACTCACATTCACACCCATGGGCGATTTAGATTAGGGTGCTTCTATGAAACTGGTCCTAAAAACAGGACATGGGGGCTAAAAATTCAAACCAGAAGCAGACTAATGTTATGAAGCAAGTTTGGAAGCACTCTGGGTCTATTTTAAAAATAAATACTTACTGAGATAAAAGACAAGCTATTTTTCAGATGAAACACATTTTTATGTTATTTTACTTTATATTGAATACAAAAATCTGCATGTAACAGTCACAAGGACACAAAAATTACATGCTTTTTTTTTTTTTTTTTTTGTAATATCTCTTTATTCTCTCACAGGTATATTTTGTCAATTGAACTAATTATGCAAGGCAGAGTGTTTCACAAAAATGGCCGCTGTTGCAAAATCATTCGCAATTTATTTGTGTTTAAATGGGTAGGTTCTACACATAATGCAAGTGGACACAATGGGTTACATACAAAACCTGGAATGAGACTGCCAATTCATGAAAAGCTTGTATGTCTGAATTAGAAAAACCACTAGGATCGACAAATTTAACACAGTGTCTTTATTTAAAGGGCTATGTAAGACCATTTACAGCCATGTGGTCCAGATAAAATGCACTGACGCTTCGGTAGCTTTACCTGTCCCAATTTTGGTCATATTTTTGGCCTCGATATTTTATTAAAAAATCATTAATTTTGGGATGGCTCAGAGCAAAAGGTTTTTTTTTTTGCTTTTTTTTTTGTTTTGCTTTTTTTTTTTTTCTGAGGTCATCATTAGGTACATCCTGGGGGGGAAATATGTCAAAATTTCTCATTTATTATTGGGTCTAAAAAGTGCCAGGTACCAAAATCTACCCAGTTTCATAGAAGCACCCATTAACCAAATAACCTATCGGTGCATGTCTTTAGATGGTGGGAGGAAGCCGGAGTACCCAGAGAGAACCCATGCAAACAGGGAGAACGTGCAAACTCCACACAGAAAGGTCCCTGGTTGGAGTTAAACCAGGACCTTTTTGCTGTGAGGCGACAGTGTGCAATCTGTCCCATAACGAAGAAATAAAACGACAATATTCTTGCTCATCAGCTAACATACTGGTAGACTGTAACAGACCACAGTGCTCTCATGTCCCCGTGTCCCTCTCCAACACATCCACATATAATGAAGGACATGTGCCTGATTTCCTCTCCTCCCCCTCTCTGCCCTCTGTTGACTCCTCTCTCACGCTCTCCTGGGTAATCAGCGATGAGCCCATAAACGCTCATCCATCCATCCACAGCCAGACACCTGCTGCAATCTGTTGACTTTGAGCAAGATTTTTCACCTGTCGCTCGCAGCAGAAAACAAAAATGAGAGCCAGTCTGCTTGGAGGTTCACCAGTTCTGCCTTGTTAGGCTTCACCGTGCGCCCAAATGTGACCTGTCAGGATTTCACAACACCTTTGACAACCGTCGCAGCAGGGGCGAGAAATGTTCGCATTTAGTTGTTGTTCAGGTTATACTTTTACTCTGGATGGAAAAGCTGTACCTCAGCACTTCTGCTACTGCGTCAATAAACTTTTACACCAGTTGACATGCAAGAGGATGCTGCATAGTTTGGTCTGATCTTTTCAGCTGTACATGGTCGTGCCCCAGTTTCATAAATCAATGCAGGGAACAACTCTTAAAGTTTCAGCAGGTAGAAACCAGAGGGAAAAAACACATTCTCCTCCTGCAGCTCTCTCCCCTCTGTCCTAAATATAGAGTATATATCAAGAAAGATGTTTCCTAAATCACAATTGAAATTAAAAAAAAAAAGGTGATAAACAGGTGGTAAATAAAGAATATACTGCCTAAGTCATATTTTTTTCAGGTCATAGCCAATGATGAAAAATGAATCAGCACTGTTGGGAGAGCAAAGTCGCGCAGATATCATAATTTGGCCAAAAATATTAATTCATTCATTTGTTCATCATCTGAACTCATTTTATCCTCACTAGGGTCACAGAGGTCGCTGGAGCCTATCCCAGCTACTTTTGGGCGAAGGCGGGGTACACCCTGGACATGTCGCCAGTTCATCACAGGGCTGACATATAGAGACGAACAACAAGGCAATTTAGATGAACCAATTAACCTATCAGTGCATGTCTTTAGATAGTGGGAGGAAACCAGAGTACCCAGAGGGAACCCAAACTCCACATAGAAAGGCCCCTGGTTGGAATTGAACCCAGGACCTTCTTGCTGTGCACTACTGTGTCACCCCAGGTGTTACATTTTAAATCAAAAATACCCACAATGAGGCAGTGGTTAATGGCACCAACTACTGGTTTGTGGACTTTGGTTGTATGTAACACCCTCTTACTATTCAAAAAAAGAAAAGAAAAGAAAAGAAAAGAAAAGAAAAAAGAAATGTGTTACTTCAAGAACTAACGTGTCAAGAAAAAACATATCTAAAGGACACATGACAGTACTACAAATCAATGAGACTGACTTGATTCTGGTTCAACAGAAGACTGAAAATGCACAGTCTACATTCACAAAGACCAGCAAATCATTACACATCAATGCACCTGACTGCTGGGTAAACACATCAGCTAGTTAATGTGCAGCGCTGACACTGAAATCAGTGGTAATCGCCTTGTGTGTTGTCATTTTTTCTGCATAATTGGAAATTACAGCAAACAGGGGCAATCCTGTGAACAAACACCATCAGTCTACAGTGATCAGATTTAAACCTGTTACATCGCGGCACTCTATTGGTAATCAATGAAGGCTTAGAGGCATCTACTGATTGCCATGCAGATGTCCTCATCACATGGTGACAGTAATCTAAAATGAGCCAACATGCAAACACTACAGTGTTCAATGGTGCTTGTCAGCCATACAGAGGTGACCCAGTGTGATCGACTGCGTGTTGTCCTGTACCTCAGCTCAATTTAATTAAACTCATAATTGCATGGGTTCTCAAGGTTGTTAATATCTAAAGTATAACATCAGACTACACTTTTCCTCCAGTGATGATCCTAATCTGTCCTCATTTCAAATCAAGCAGTAAAGGCCCAGCACTTCACAAGTCTGGCTGGTCCCAGGTCTACCCAGAATCCTCTGTGGATGGATGAGTAGCGGTGATGGATGACACAAAGCTGAGGACCCTTCAAGAGTGTAGTGTTCCATTAGCCCGGCTGTGATGTACGGCTGATACTCCTCAACGCTCATACACATATGCTCTTTATAAGCCACCAATTAGGTCTGTGGAGGAGCGTGATGTTCCTCTCCATGTTCATTTAGAAAAGCACTGAAGTCAATTCAGTCACGGGCAAAGGCAAAGTAAGTCATATCTCCAATTTACCAGAGTGTTAATTGTGCCAAAAACTGTAATTGAATTTTTGTTTAAAATTTTTCATCTTGTAAAAAGAGGCACTTTAAGGTTGCCATGTTACAACATCAAGGTTGTTGGTTCTTTTTTATTTGTAAAATAGTGTTTTCCGTTCCCACTTCTGCCAGACATTGGAATCCACAGTTGTCCTTGAACACACCTGACCTCGTACATCTTCATTCTTCACAGGCAGCAAATCATCGTGGGGCATCTCCAACTCCACTGGCCTCAATGCAAGAGTCAACAAAACCTCGAGGGCAAAGCATAAGCGTATTAATAACATATTCACTTATTCCCCAGGGACGGCCACCGAAGCTGATAAGTTTTGTTGGTGTGAGGAGGCTGTTGGCTGCTGTTGAGGATGCAGCGCACGCTTTTGTCTCCATGTGCACAACATGGTTTAGGGCCTGAGGGAGTGAGTCAGAGAATGAATCAGAGCAGGAGACAAAAGAGTGTGCATGTCAGAGACAGAAACAGAATAAGGATAAGAGATGATAAAAGTGTGACAAAAGAGACAGACACTAACTCGGAGTCACAGTGAGAAAAAAGGATGAAAAGCAAAAAAAAAACAAAAACGAAAAAGAACAAGAGAAAGCCAATAAGAAAAAATGTTGGATGCTTCATTATTATCGCACCTCATTACCTTTGATGACTGATAAAACTGATACAGTCCTTAGAGTACTTTATCTTCCACACTAGAGCAGCTCTTTTAAGGAACTACAGCTAAATGCAGTGAATAAATCAACAGCTTTGATCTGTAGCCAAGCCCTGCCAAAGCAGAACAGCAGTGAGGTTTTGTTTACTACTCACCAACATAAGACACCGCCTCAGTTCTCAATTAATCAGGGGCAGTCTGCTAAAAGCAAATCAGATCGTCTGTTTAGTCAGACTTTGTTCAGCTGATGATCGACTGGTCGCGTATGCTCTTTTCCATGAGCCTGCTTTATATCTTTATACTGCCGCTAATATAATTCCCCTGCTGTAGCTTTAGTACCTGTAGATCCTGTGCTTTAAGGAATAAGGCCTCAGTCATGGCTGCAAAGACAGGAGACAATAGTCGCTTTTCCATTGACCCTGAAATTGCACGAATATAACTTGTGCATAAAAATTTACATGATGGAAAAATGACAATTTTGCCAAAACTTTCGTGTTTCGATTAAAAGTTTTTGCGCTGACAAGAGGTGTTTTTTTGGGCATAGCACAAATACTGCAAAACTACAATGGAAAAACCTTTTTCCGCAACGAGTCACCTGAATTAAAAAAAAAAAAAAAAGATGTTGTCGGCCGTTACAACAAGCGAAGAAAAAGAGTTTTAAAAGAAACATGGCGCGGTATGTGTGGACACACCAGGAAACCAAATCAGTTTTTAATTTAGTATAGGATAGAGGGGTAATATATAATAGCAATGAATATATCTATAAATCAACACAATATTTATGTTCATCACCATATTTATGGAATGACTTCTCGTGTCATCTCACGATGATAAATAAACAAATCATCGTATTTGTGATTTAATGGAAAAACCGACATTATGCACTTCGGTTTTTTCGACATTTAGTAAATATCGGTAAAGTTTTGCACAGATGTCCAACAGAAAAGCGACTACTGACACCAGTTTGGCTTAATCAGCTCCTGAGTGCTTACTAAATTATCCTTTGGACATGAAATCAAGGTTTCTTTATTACTATAGCAACTGTAGAGACTGTTGAAAGATAGGAAATTGTTGATTACATACACTGTTATGAAGCTCCATCTCATTATTTTCTTCTTTTTGCTCTTTCTGTGAATGGGTCTCCATGATGTACAGTGATATATACTCAAAATGTTGATTATTTATCACATAATTGCCACTATAGCATTCATAAAGATGCAAGAAAAACAAACAATCAACCCATACTGAAAACATATTGATTCCTATGAGTCTAATCTTATTGTAGGATCTGGGTGTTTGGCGATATGTTACGCATTATAGCCATGACTACAGACAGTTGCAGCAGTTATCACAAATTATTAGACGTCAACAGGTAAAACTACTGCGATGGAAGCAGGGATTTAAATGGGGTCATATTTTGCTAAACTCACTTTTATTAGTCTTTGGTTCATTTATTTGTGTATTTGGACCCTAATAGTTTGAAAAGTTGGAATTTGAACCCTCCAGGTGCTGCAAAGCTACCTTTATATTCATTTTGGCAAAGATCAAGTGGATTTCTACAACCTGTTTTAATTCCTGCTTAATTTGTTACGTCTGTAATTAGTTACGTCACAACATTTGCACATATAGGGTCAAAACTTCCGACAAACATTTCTCTGAGTACGACATTATTGTTTATCAGCTGCAGCGGTTGTAGTCCATACTGAAAATATGTCCAAACTTTGAAGTGATTACCTAAAATGTTCAGTTGTTGGTTGAACGGGAAAGAGCAGCACAGCCAACAACCTTGAGAGAGTGGGGTGTGAAGTGCCTTGTTTGCATTTAAAGGGCCAGTGCTCAAAACAACCTTTCTGGTGTCATTACTTAGAAGTAGGTTTGAAGATGGACCTGTGGAGTTGAATTAATGAAGAATTCAGACCCAAGCAGAGCATTTACAGTTTATGTAGACCACAGGGAAATGTTTTAAAAATGCATAATTCCATTTAAAAAAAAAAAAAAAGTAAAATATTACTCCTTTGATACATATTGACACAAGACTAGTATAACCTGGAAACCTGCAGTGATTTGGACGTTAACCCTGTATGAATGTCTTTCATGCAGAACATTCACAAGAAGTTTTTTCTCAAATTTACTGACTTTATTCCACAATTCTATTGTCAAGGTGAGGTTCACTACTTGCAGATAACTGTTAAGATGGGGGAAAAAAAATGTTCCTTACTATAGCTGTCAAGCATGTCGCCATCTAATCTTTTGAGTTGTCACTTTCTGAGGAGTTTAAGTTCGCTCATTCGGTGAATATCCATACTCCATCATGACATGAGCCTCCTGAATTTCTACCCAGAATGTATAGATGTTGATAAAAAAACTGAGGGAAAAAAAATCAGTCCAAAACAGAAAGATGCTACTTGGAACGGCATTATAAGTATCACATAAGTTCTGCTTGTTTCTCTGTATTAGGTCAAACATCACCTACCTAAATAAAGTAGGAGGAATTTTTACCCTAGAAATTACAGACATGGATAAATCATGCAGGATTTCAACCACAGACGAACTTTGTAACTGCTGCAAATTAACTGTTTAGGTGGGGTTTTGTTTTATTTACTTTAATATCAAGATTTCAAAAAGCTGTATGTTTCATGCAGTTATGTTGTTTGCTCCAATATTGCAACTTTGGCGCTTAAAGGGTTAACATACGTCCACAGGTAACACTCGTCCCATACAAATAGGACTTTATTGACAGTTTCAGCTCATTTTAACATCATAAAAATGAACTGAACTTGAAATATTTGTCTTGCGAATACTTTCCTCCCACCATCTAGTCCCTGCACCTGAATTAGGGATGGAAATCAATAATAATTCAACGATTCCAATTCCATTATTGATTTTGCTTATCGATCCGATTCCTTATGGATTCTCTCATCAGTTTTCATTGGGTAGGGGAATAAAAGAGTACAAACGGGTGTGTTTGCAACAACTGTCTTTTATATTTCCATCTCTGCACAGAAAATATAACAAATACAGTACGCACAAATAATAATAACAGATGACGCCGGGCCCGGTTCGGAGGGGGGGTGCCACCGTACAGTGACACTCAAACTTAAGATGCTTTACTAATTCCTGTATGTCTCCCATTGTTGTGCACCTCATTTTTCTTTTCCCCACCTTTGGAAACTTTTATTTGAGGGGGCAGGACGTTTGTTGCCAGTACCAGAACCGGACCTGAATGATGCCTTGGTGTTCGCTCTGCCACTAGATTCATAAAGGTTGCTAAGTAGTGTATCAAATACGTGACATTCCTGCACATGAATTGCATGCTGTGTGGACAACTGTTTCACCATATTGGAGGGATTTCCCCCTTTTGATGAAACAGAAGCTTTACTAGTGTTACAAGTGGCCCTGGTTTCATCTTTTTGGAGCGTTTCTGCCTCAACGCCATGTTGGCTACGTTCTGACCAAAACAATCCAGCTTGCACGTGACGTCATGATGCATGCGCAACAAAGGCAGAATCGATTTGGAGAATCATTAAGCAGTGAGGCAAACAATTCCAAGAAATCGAGCTACTGGGAACCGGTTCTCAAAAAGAACTGGTTCTCGATTCCCATCCCTAACCTGAATGTTTACTTTTTTCACTATAAAACTCATCCTCCCATGTCCCGACGCTTTAATGATGCACTTCCATCTAAGATCAAGACATGGAGAAGCATACCTCTGTGTAGTGTCCTGGTAGGAGTCCAGCCCACGGAGCAAAAAGGGCTAACATGGTTTAAAGACAGGGCTGTATCCATCTCAGCCTAGCAGTCGTGCAGAAAACCCAGACAGGATAGAGGAAGCCAGACAGGCAGACAGGCAAAAATAACAACAAAACCAATTAAAAAGAAAGGTTTTCTAAACAAAAAAAGAGGCAGTGGAGAGATTGGGATGCTATAGAGATTGACAAAAGAGGAAAGAGAAGCGACCAAGAGGAACAGCCAGACAGGAAGGCAAGAGAGAGAAAAATGAGACAGTAGATAAAACAGGACAGAGACGATGCAATGAGAGAAGGAGGAGATAAAGAATAGAAGAAAGACAGAGGAGAATGTTTTCAGTGATACAAAGGAGTATTAGACGAAAGAGAATCAGATAGGCCTTGACACTCTAACTGGTCTACACTGGGCAGCTCCCAGTAGAAAACAGGGACAGACTAATTTTACAGGGCAGCTCCCAGTGTTAACATGTGATAGGATGTGAATGTGAATCGGGGTATAGCTGCATAAAACAACAAAAGCACACAGTGGACTTTCCTTGAGCTTACCCGCACAAGCAAACAAGGAAACTAGAGGGGGCATTTACATAAAAAAGACAGTAAAAGAGGGAGATTGAGAGCCAGCGAGAGCTAGATGTAGCAAGGGAGGTGACAGACGACTTTTTCCAGCTTGCATCCAGGCAAACAAAACCAGCTCCAGCCTGGAGGAGATCCAGGAAGAAGCTGAGGCGATAATAAGACAGTCCTCATCCCTTATTTCCAGTCTGCCATCACTGACCAGCCAGAGGATGATGAAAAAAGGAGGAAGAGGAGGAGGAGGAAGAGGGTCAGAATTGTCCAGCCAACATTTAAACAAGCAGGAGGGGAAGCGTCTGAGCAGGCAGCTGTGGTGGAAAAGCCCGGGGCAAGGAAACGGAGGAGCACTGCAACATATTGTATTATCTACAGCGAAATGACCACTTATCCTCTCCCCAACAGTAGGAAAAGGCTTTTAAAGCTTGTGGCTTTTTTTGGTGCTTGTCTCCATATTATTTCCATACTTTATCTGCTCAGGTTAATTAACAGCCACCCTGGATAAGTTATGTTTTAGATACATTTTCGTGCTCTGTGCTGACTTGATATGTCATCCAAGTCTGATACAGTGTAGACGTTGAGCCAGTTTACATACACGCTAGATTAAAATCTGCCACAGTCACAACAAATCTGATACCTCGGGAACAGCTGCTCCTCCTCTGTTTTTGCTTAAATACTGTACTAATGTAAGAGCAGTCAAATGGGTTCTATCAACCACACTTTTTGTCCGCTTACCGACGTCCTTACCATACAATAAATCTGAATATGTGTCCGTTAATGTTAGTGTTAAATAAGTACAAAGGTGTAGAAAGGTGTGATGATGTGGGAGAAGAAAGGGGCTGATTTTTGTTGCATGGTCATAGTCATGAAACACAGTTGTGTAGCAGAGGAGGAGGGGGCTGAGATGGTGCACTGCATCTGCAGGCAGGCAGTGTTCATGCTTGAGCGGAGAAATTGGATGACTTCACCGTTTCCTCACAGTGTCTCCAGTAGGTGCGCGCACGCACACACACACACACACACACACACACGCACCCTTGTACCTTAGAACTCGTCTTCCTTGTTGAAAAGTGACTTCACTTTTACATGCATAGTCAGGAAGGATGACATCATTTCACTTAGCTTACTCACTAGATTTTTTTTGTTATTCCCTTGATATGCTTTTTAGACACAGCAATATAAAACTCTCTATACCGACACAGTTTTGATTGAAAGTGTGTTTTGTTGATCTCAATACCCTGAGATGTTCTATTAAATCCGGGTTATAGTTTTTGCATTGTTTCTTTATTATTGTATGTCTCAGTTTTAATATTTATCACAATTTTGCCCAGTTGTCACGGCAACAACTTATGGAGAAACAAAGAGGGAACACACTCACGAAGAGCTAAACTCAAGTATCAAGGCAACACTTTTTTGGGATAACTCTTCTGTTGGTTTGCAGTGTTAAAAATGTAAAAAGCTGTTTGTACAGAGCACAATTCTGACAATAAATTGTTCATCCTCATGTTTTTCCTAAATAGTTTGGCCCGCTTGAGGATTAAAACAATAGTGGACAGAGCAGAGGCAGAATTGGCTGCTGCATTAATAACTCACAGCTCAGATAAGCAGAGAGAGATGCCACTGCCAGCTGTGCCAAGAGGCACATCACCAACACCTTGCCCACAAGATAAGGGAATTAGAGAGGACAAAGGCGACAGTTTTTGCTCAATTTGCAAACACAAGCATACTGGAGCTGAGTACGTCCCATTCAAGCAACACTGTACCCACTGCATCGCCAGGCGTAAAACACAAAAGACCAACAACAACAGCAGATGAACTCAGAGAAAAGATCAAAAACAGCAGGCAGAATACAGAGCCATGTAGCCGTCGAAGCTTTCTCAATAAAACCTGTCTGTATTTCTGAGGATGTGACATTTGAGCCAGCAACCCTTAGCAAAGCCAAAGCCCAGCACACACACCGTGATTCAGCATCAGCAGAGGCGGCTTATGTGATCACAGCCCTGGAGGACAGACAGACAGGAGGACGGCTCAGCTGATTAGACAAAGGAGCACACAGACGACAAGTGAAAGCGCACACAAACACACTCAAGTCTCACTGCTCTCAGGTAAACATCATATTTCTATAATGACTATATTTTACCTGCAATCTTCCAGTAAATGCAACGGGAAAGCAAATTTGTTTCAAGCTTGAAATCCAATATTTGTGCCTGTGACAGTACCCGTGAAATTGTCAATTCTTTAACCTCTGGAACTTCCTGCCAATCACAGATGTATTATATTGACAGACAAGATTGTTGTTTTTTTTTTTCTGACATGAGTTTCCTTCACTGTATTGTATTGAATATGTGCATTAATTAGCATTAATGAGATTGTTCACACTACTGCTATAACAGAGAAATGTAATATACCACATACACCAGTGTTCTTACTATAAATGGAGTCAACAATCTGACTTACTGTATAACAAAGAGGCTACTGTTGCCAGTGTCAGCTCTATTCTGCATTAGTATAAATAAACTGACACTTAGGTAGGTGGATGCCGTGTCAATAAGAAGTCTGATTACATGCGCACTAGTATCCAGTTATGTGGTATATCCTGGTTTTCACAGTATTCAGAAAACATTTAGTGTTTACCTGGCATACACACAGACCTGGATACTGATATACCTGTTTACATGGTAAATACCAGGTACTCATTTCTACTGCTGTTTGCACCTGTGATGTGTACAATATAAGGTGTTCATTTAACCTTTCAGTAGCTGCTGCCTAACTTTGACATTACTGTGGCTATAGAAAACAAGGGCTTTGGTTTACAGCAGTGTTTCAAACTACAGGTCGGGCACCCCAGGGGGATGCAAAGGCTTGCCATGGGGGCATGAGATCTCTCCCGGTTTTTTTTTTTTTTTTTCTTTCTTTAGGTTAGAACATGTATCAGGTGGAACTAATGTTTTAGTGTTGAAGCATTCTGGACTCATTTTAGGGACGTACAACAAACAAATCTACTGCCATGGTGATCTGTCACTAGACTAGATAAAGAGGTTAGGTTTGGAGAATGGACAAGGATTGGACTGGAGAAGAAAAATGTGCAATGTTTCTGTTTTTGCAGTTTGTACAGTTTGCATTTTGATGTTCTGAGATGTGCAATGGAAACGGGCTCATTGCAGCCACTGATATTGTTCAAATGTTCATCTTTGTTACCAAAATTTGTTTGTTGTTCTAAAAAAGTAACTTTATTGACACAGTTGTAAGATAATTGCGCATTTCCTATTTTTATTTGGAAAAATATTGTCTCAGGGAGCAGTCTTGTTGAGTTTATTTGTGTTGTTCAAGCAAAAATCTAAGTTAAGTTTAATTTGAACAAAAAATTATTCAAGGAAAAGCAAAAAGTATTGTAACGATATTGATGTTTCTTTCAATAAAAGGTATAATTGCACCACTGTTACAATGTTGTTGACATTGAGGTGGGCCTAGAGATTTTTTGTCGTCCAAAGGGGGGCCCGAGAGAAAAAGACTGAGGACCACTGGTTTATAGATAGATCAACAGGTAAACATGTCCACCTCTTGTTCTGTCATTGTCACCATGAAGAGAAGGATGAAGAGAAGGATGAAGACACAGAGCCGTGACCGACAGCAGAGGGTCGTCGTGATGGACTTCAGTGACTTCTGTAATGTTAGTCCATATAGTAATGTTTATTTTTATTATTAGTAGCAGTAGCAGTAGTAGTTTTATGTAAACTGACATCCTGTTGATGGTTTGACAACAGACTTGATACAGTCAGTTTTCTAATACTTTTCCATTTCATCTGCTGAGTATATTTCTCTTTTTTTCATTACCAAAAGACAAAACTCTGCATCTCTGTAGCTCCAGAAGAGAGATGCTTTCATTACTGCTGCCATGTTTATATTTCTTTCACTTCATTTTGTGCCCGCAGGTGTTTACATGTAACTGTATCCCGGATACTATCAGAGTACAGAGTACTTCAGCTTGAATATCCAGGTTTCTCAAAACTGGGATAAGGTTGTATCCTGGAAACTGAAATGTGTACATGCACAAAGACAAAGATAAGATACTTTATAAACCCTACAGTATCTGGGATACTTATGCACATATAAACACAGTTATAATATGTACTCAGTTGGAACAGATGAGGCAATACAAACAAAGCTAAAATGCACTCCTTTATCGGCCAGGGTGATAAGACGACAACATTGCGACAAATTCCCTGGGAGATCAGTAACGATGATTATCATAATCTAAATGTATATTTTGATAATTAGCATTTTTTTGTCTTTGTTTTATTGTATTGTTATCAAATATAACAAAACCCTTTCAATGCTTTGTTGCTTTACTTAATTTTACTCATGCATTTTATATTTAACAATGATTTTATCATCTGGATTTTAAATGTTGATTTAAGATGAAACTATGTGCTGTAGTATGTGGCACCAACTGTTACATACACCACTGACATTTATTGGAAAATACTGAGGGGAAAAAAATATATTATTCACAATTATTTCATACTAGATGATGGACAATATGGGTAACCTTCACAATTCTTACTTATAATACGTATTACTCTGGCTTTAACATCGTTCATGACTTGTTCTTTACTCTTTACTCTCTAACCCACATCTCACGATTTGCAGCTGAAATGACCCACTTTCCCCTCAGGGATCAATAAAGTTCATCTTATCTCATTTTCTGAAATTTCTCATCTCACAAGTATTGCGTTACAATGTCAAATAGCCGGAGGCGTCTCAGCAGTCCCACCAGTGTCACTGCATCTTCTCTCATAAAAAACATGAGGCTTTGCATTGTTTGACCTCTGCACCTGTTAAGAGGAGACGCCAGTAAAGATTCCCCCAAGAAGACAAAGCAATAAAGGAAGGTGGGGGGTGGCGACAGGAGGAAGAGGAAAAGCAGAGATGAACCCTGGGGAATATCAGGGATGGAATCAGAAAGAGTTAAGAGACCGTTTCAATAGGAATGAGAGTGGACGTGGCAACCTTTCAGCTCAGAACACACACAAACATGTCTATCAGCGGTCTCTTTCAGTTCGGGGTCAGTTCTCTCTGTCTGGGTGCTACTCACTTGCTGCTCACCCTGGAGGATTGACGTCCAATTAGATCACACAGCGTTGCAGTAAGCAAACTGCTGTTGAGGAACTGGTGCTAGGTAGAGAAAACAAAGCTCTTATCCCTTCATGAAGACCGTGTTACAATTTGACCAATGTAAAAACTCAGTGACTGAATTTTGAAGCTTCACTTTTGCACCCAACGATAAAATTTGGGTTTGAGTGCATACATGCTTGTATCCTTGCAGCCTTGTGGTACAATACTCTGCACTCCGCTGCAGCCCACAGGCACAATGCGATTCACAGTAGTGGCAGAAGAGGAAATAAGCAGGGCTTTAATATAGAGAGGAGGGATCAAGAGATACTCAGCAGCGCTTCAGCAGGGAAACGGCAACACAGGCACACAGGCTACTTAAAAAGTTGACTTCGAACCTATATTACTGTTGATGCATCACATCACCCACAAAACTAAATTTAAAGTTGTTTTAATCACTTGGCAGATTTGAAATTAGTAGAATTATCCAGTGTGTTATCTTGTACTGAGTAATTACTGTGAAATGGTCTTTGGTCACCTCTAGTTTTGATGTTTTTGCAGGGTTAAAATGAGCATACGTATTTATTTATCATTCTCTTATCATCGGATACAAGAAGAAAGGACAGTGTATTTGTCCACAGCCTTAAAAGACAGTCAAAAAACTGAACTAAATGTGTTGTAATGGTTAAAGTCACTATTTATTGTGACCCCTGACCCCATGACAAGAAAGCAGCACAAACAGAAACATCTGACATGTATTGAATGAAACGGGTATAAAACATCAGAAAATCTAAAAGCCAAAGTGGCATGTGTGTATGTGTGTATCAGGGTTCATGCAAAATCTGGAAAGAGCTGACTGCTGCAGTTTGGCATACTTATGTATTTTCGGTGGAGGGACAGACTAGCGAAAATGGCAAGTCGACAGGAACAACAATTAGGGAGATATTAGTAATTTTGTAATACAGAAGCCTTACAATCATGTTGCTATGGCCAGAACACTTTGTCGGTGACTGCTGGACAAATGAGGTACAGCGTGCATGAATACACAACAGCATAAAAACTACCACATCTAGAACCCGTGGATCCCCACAGGTCAACGCGCTAGTTAATGCAATAAATCTCATACTGTCGGAACAGAAGGGTTAAAGACATATTGAACGAGGACACAGTAAATACTACAACTTTGGTTTATAGAAGCTGGGGTTTTTTGCCTGAAACTTTTGTTTTTCCTGCTGTATATACTTCACATTCAGTATATCCAGATTTATCTTAATACAGACCCTGAGAAATGCACATGTGGTCATTACAACTTTGCTAAATAATGGTCTAGGACTTTTGCACAGAACTGTACATTCTATGGCATCATAATATTTTAGTCATTTAAAGGCGCAGCGTGTGATATTTACTGACAAAAAGCAGTGAAGGTTCAGATTCCAACCACTGATGAAACACAAGTTCTGCTCAGAGCTATAGAAACATGGCAGCTCAACATGGAAACCTACTTCTTCTGCAGATACAACAGTGATATTCATGATAACACACAAATATGTGTTTTTATAAACAAAAACATAAAAACACATACTTTTTTTTTATTTATTGTCGGTTGATGTCTGTAATGTTTGAATGTCTTGCTTTTTTCTGTGCAAATTCCAAGAAGAGTAGTTATTACTAGTGCTCTAATTTTCTAACGACTAAACTTTTGACCAATTTTTTGATTAGTCGACTAATCTAAACAACTAATTTTTTTTAAAAAAATCAAGTGTTTGTTATTTTGTGTCCATTTTAGCAGACCAGGGATGGACCTTATGAAGCTCATAAGATGGGGGTTTCTCTCTCTCTCTCTCGCTCTCTATCTCTCTATCTCTATCTCTCTCTCTCTCTCTCTCTCTCTCTCTCTCTCTCTCTCTCTCTCTCTCTCTCTGAGGTATGGTCGTTTGATTATGGTTTAGGACACAAAGGCATACAGAGGAAAAAATTACAAATAAAATGCAATATTCCAATATTCCATTGTTGAACTCTTAAGTCATTTACAAACATAAATGATCATGAGGGCTGGGTAAGATGAAACCGGCCATAAATATAATTAAAATGTATGTATACCTTGCAGCAAATGTTTTATGACTACTCATATTAATCCACATAAAACCCTTTCCACTATAAAATTCCTCCTGTAAAATTTTCAGGTCAACCTTTAGCTTTCTTCTTACCTTCGCAACACACATCTACTGCAGATATCTGCTACAGAGACCCTAAAATCTATACAGGAATAACGACACTGTAAAGCGTTCCAGCAAATTTCACATCAAATACCCCAGTACATAGGAGGTAGTGTTTATGTTTAAGATATGTAGATGATTTTAATAAGGATCAAGGGTTGCTTTAAATGTCACATGAACCACCATTCCTGTACTATTTGATGCATGCGTGTAATGAAAAAGGATAACATTTGAGCTGGATTTGATTTCAAATGTAACACCAATGCCTTTATCCCAGTTTCTATCATCCACTTTATTAGCACCACTGTTTGAAGTAAATAGAACGCCATTAAGAACAATCAGCTGGTCACTAAAGGAAACACTTTCAATAGCCTTAGGTGGTCTGGTAAGTGCTCCACATCCAGCCAAGACTCTCCTTCAGCATTTGTATTCAAAATGCACTGCTTGCGTTGACTTCCTCCTCTATTGTCCGACAGCTTCATGCATATTGCATGCGCCGGCATCAGCCCTTTGCTGCATTGGACCTCATCCTCTCCCAACAACAAAAGGGCCATCAGTACCATCCAGAGAGTAACATCCCCATACAGTACATCAGACCACAGTCAGTACAATACCTGACGCTCAGCAGCTTGCCACTTATTGATTCCAGCATGGCCCTGTGGTGAGGAGAAAACATCTAAATTTGTAAAACCAACATTCAAAAGTGGAGAGTGGAAGAACTCACCCTGGAATATACATGAAATGAATACAACAGACAGAAATAGGGTGGAAAATAAACATGTTTACTTTGCATATGTATGAGTGTGCCTCAGAGCTGACCATGTAGGGCTCATTTTGCCAAGAAAAAGCATGTAAACAGATCACACAAATCATTCATTATACCATGTCTGCATACTCCTGGATGTGACTCTTTAAATGTAAATGTCCTATTACCTTTCCTCTCGGATGCATAACATTGTATAGGCACTGATTCTGGACTAACTCATGATGGTGACTCTACAGTTGTTATATCACAAATAATAAAAAAAAAAATCAAAAAGACTCATTTTAAGTCCAGCTTTCTGAGTATTTTGTTTAATATATTTATATACCATTTTGTATTGTATCTTTTATTATGGAAAAAGGAAACCCTCATTTTCACAAGACATCTCTGTAATATAAATACCAAAGTGTCTCATATTCATACGGGTGCTTCTATGAAACTGGTCCCTAAAAGGGGCTAAAAATTCAAACCAGATGTAGACTACTGTTATGAAGCAAGTTTGGAAGCATTTTGGGTCTATGTTAAAAATAAATATTTACTGAGATAAAAGAGAAACTATTTTTCAGATAAAACATGCATTATTTTACATTATTTTTAATACAAAAATCTGCATGTAACACAGTGAAAAGGACACAAAAATTACACACTACTATTTTTTTTTTATATCTCTTTATTCTCTCACTGGTACATTTTGGGAATTTAACGAATTATGCAAGGCAGAGTGTTTCACAAAAATGACCTCTATTGCAAAATCATTCACAATTTATATGTGTTTAATTGGGGAGGTTCTGTATGTAACACAAGTGGACATGATGGGTTACATGCAAAACCCTGAATGAGACTGAGATTCATGAAAAACCTGCATGTCTGGATCAGAAAAACCACTAGGATCCTCAAACACAGCTGCCCAATCCCTATTCACCCCTTAGCCCTCCCCCTTACCCCTACCCCTTGCCCTTGGCACTACCCCTTCAGATGGAGCAGCAAAGGGTAGGGGTTGAAACATTCCCCTACGAAATGTGACAACTCTTCACAACCCATTACGTCATCAGTTGTCTCTGTGACCCACTGTTTTACAAAAAACAGATGCAGAAGTTGACAATAAATATATCGGTAGGTTAATCCACATGACAGACTGCAAAACTACACCATGGTCGGTCGAGGAGATTCAGTCTTTGGTGGCCGACAAAAATTCTGACGAGACAACACGCAACAAGTGAGTTTATCAGCAACTCTGAGCAGACGACATGGAAGTAACGCACCACATCGCTATGACAACCAAGTACTGTAAAGTCGGTAGTATCCTGCAATGGAAACGGTCTCCAGGACTAGTACCTGGTACCTGAGTCGAGTCAAGCCAGTTCTACGTAGTGGAAACACAGCAATAGATGCCGCTATTAACAGAAGTGAAAACTTTGTTTCCTGAAGTATTCACCATGCACACACCAGTAGCTGTAAGACTCTCTGTTCCGTGGGCTCTGGTCATCTTTTTGCGGCTATCAACTGTAAACCGCAGAAATGTGGTCTATTACACATTAAAACAGCATTAATGGTCGATCAAATGATTAAGTTGGTTACAAAGAAAATCCGTACATTTGTGTGTTTCTTTCATCACACTGCTGCACTTTTTTGCTGTTTACCTCCATCTTGCCAATGATTCGAATGGAATTATGGGAAATTTCTCCTACCCCTCCATTCATTTTCCTGGAAAATCTCTGTTTCGAGGGCTATACAGCCCTCCACCTTAGCCCTTTCCCTCCGTCTACTTGAGAATCGGGACAACACTACCCCTTCATGTATATGCACAAAACGGAGGGGTAGGGCCAAGGGGTGAATTGGGATTCAGCCAGTGTCTTTATTTAGAGCGGTACATAAGACCATTTCAAGCCATGTTTTCCAGATCAAATGCACTGACACCTAGGTAGCTTTTCATGTCCCAATTTTGGTC
>JAPQRP010000005.1:40461727-40488425 GCA_037367295.1 Apogon hyalosoma | reverse complement strand
ATCATTAGGTACATCCTGGGGGGAAATATGTCTAAATTTCTCTTTTATTATTGGGTCTAAAAAGCTGGCAAAGTGCCAGATACCAAATTTATTTATTTATTTATTTATTTATTTGTGAATAGTGCTGTACAAATAAATTTGACTTGCTTGTTACTTTTGATTTAGGTCTCATCAGTCTCAGTTTTCCAAGACAAATATGTAAGTAAAACCTATCTATTCTGAAGAAACCCACCCACGAATGTATTAAGTATAAATACCTCAGCTCAGATGCACATAAATACACACAGGGACACAATAAACCACACATTTATTTACTGCTGTATTTACATCAGCAAATTGATATTAAAGTAAAAGGTGTTTGACATTTATCAGTAAATCATTTTCAGTCTTCCTCATGATACCCATCTCGCCACAACTACCATATATCCCAGGTTTACAAGGTGATTATAGCAATGAGCGGAGCTGCTCCAAGTAAATCTACACTAAAATGAAGCTACAAACTGAGCTTTGAATGGATGTAAACTCAAAAATCACATATCAATCTGTGACAATAAATGCAGCTAACAGACAGACAAAAGAGATCAGAGCCCTTTTTCTTTCTCACTGAATGTCAGCAACATGTAACACAGCCATTCATAAACATTCATTTTCTGTTTTCTCTGAAGTATTTGTTCCAGGGTAAAGGGGCAGGAAGAAATAATGAACATACTGAACGAAGCAAATCAAAAGCAGCAGAGGCGCTGTCTCCTCTAAATTTGTACTTTTACACCACGTACGTCTAAAAAAGCAATTCAAGCAGACCTTCTGTCCATTTGTCCTTCCTCAAAAAAGATGGAACCACTAGAAATTCACAGAGTCTGCAAAATGAAAACCAATTTTGGTATTTTTCAGCACATGGATAAAAAATGATAAGAGAAACTAACCGATCTGTATAGCTGAAGTCTTCAGCAGAACTTTCCCTTTACTCAGAATAGACTTTACAAAGGCGTGTTCTCTTTCTTTAGCAGTCAACACTGATGTGATGACAGAATCACTCTGCCACTGGAGCATGTCCGAACGCTCCGAATTGTTTTCTGGTCTTTGGATCGGTGGGAAAAAAACAACAACAAAAATTAAAAAAAAAAAAAAAAAAGAGAGAGAGAGAGAAAGATCAAAGTTGCATAGATGTGGTCTGGTCTCAAAACGGACCACAAGTGGAATAGGAGACGTCGCATAAAGACAAGCCAAGTGATGAAGTCAACCATTCCGGGATGTTGGCAGGAAAATGACCAATTAGAAAGCAAGGAGCCGTCATCGCTCGGCTCAGCAGCCAATCACACAGAGTAGAGGGGAGGAAGTGAGCAGCTATGATCGGCAGGTGATGAGAGATCGTTGCTGTAACTGGTCAGAAGACTAAAGTGGTAAAGGCAGGTTGGGTGCAATGTGAACTCTTGACTTCACACACTGAAAACCACAGCAGCCTCGGATGCAACCAAAACCCTTATGAAGACCATTTATTTAACTCTTGGTCAAAGAGGAAAAATATCTCCTTCTTGGTTGGAAAAATTACTTTAATTTATAAAATTCATGTCTTATTATTCACATTTGCATACTAGCTGACACTACCAGAGGTAATTTGAGTTGGTATATTCAGATTCTTGCATCTTGGGATTCATCCAATGCACATAAGCTACAATCAACCATCTGCACTCAGTTCCTTCTAACAAAGATTAGGGGTGTAAGAGAATATTGGTTTTGCAATATATATTGTGATATTTAATTTCAAAACACTGTATCGATATTAAAAAGTACTGTATGGATATTTTTAGGTATTTATTCAAATGCAGACATGGTGAGGGTTCATTTTTCTTTTTTTATTATTATTTAACACTGTTTAGTTACATAATGGTTATTTCAAGCATCCTAAAGCAGTTTTTTACTGTCTGAAAGAGGCAGATATTAGTTCCTTTGTTGGGATGGCGCAAAAATATTGTTCTGATGTTGGATGATTCAGGGACTGTACACTTCACAACTAATAGAATATGAACACTGGAGCAGGATCATAAATCTTATTGTCTGTGAAACATAATTTAAGTTTTAAGTTTTTACAGAGGAACGTTTTGGGATATAGCATTAGATCCTGTTCTGATCAAATAAAATGTGTTTAGTATTTGTGCATATTTCTGGTGCAATGACATTTTTACAGGAAATAATCTTTTTAAAATAGAAACAATAAATATTGCCTTGTTAACAGTATCGTGATATATCACGATATATCGTATCGAGATCCTAGTATTGTGAATTCTATCATATCACCAGATTCCTGCCAATACACATCCCTAACAAAGATACAATCCAAGGTTCAAGGAGTTAAATTATATTCAGTCCGCCGGGTGAGGTAGAGGTCCATCCTGATGCCAAAGGTCTTGAGTTTGCATCCAGTTCGTTAATAGGGTGTCATGAGCTCACATCATGTGGTGCATCACATACGGAACAGTCTTCTTTTGTTATAGCTTCTTGTTCATTTCTGCATTATGTTAAAAATGAAACCACTGTGTTTTTGTTACATTAAAATGAGTCGACTATACCTGCAGAGGGTCATCATCTTCAGTGGCTCCAAATGGACTCCCTTCCCTTTTGTTCAGTTTTATAAATGGTAGTTTCCACCATTATCTATGATGGATGATCACCTATTATGCATGGGCGTGGACCCGACCAAATCTAATGAGGGACTTAGTAGGGAGTTAAGCAGCGCAATCTACAATGTTGGCGTAGTGGTGTAGTGGTTAGCATCTGCATCTCACAGCTGGAAGGTTCCATGCTTGATTCCCTGTTTGATACTGCTGTGTTCAGTTTTCCATCAAAACAGGTTAATTCTCCCGTCAGTGCCCTTGACCAAGGAACTGATGAAGATCTGGAGTTGGTCCCTGAATGCCCCCAATAACAGCACACAGCTCCTCATGTGGTAAGTGCTAACACTACATGCTGTGTGCATTAAAATGGGTAAAATGCAGTGACCTTAGGAGGATAACAACTTAACCTTTAATTTATGAACTAGAAGTTACTGAAAATTACACATTGGCCCTTTGCAATGTTGAAGTACATATACATATTTGTCATATACATTAACAGAGCAAAGTGCTGCTGCTACTACAGATGTCTATTTCTGAACTATGATGGAATATTTAGGGTTTCCTAAAAAGATTATACTGAAGTTTGTCAAAATTTGAATTTAATGTGCTCCTTTTTCACTGTGCAGATATACAGTAGTAGTCACTTTTGTACAGATTTTAACAATAGTTTAACAGAAAATGTAGAGAGCAGGGCATTAAAAGAAAAGCCGGTTTGTCGACGTGTCGACATCTGTGGCACAAGTCGACATAACTTTGGAGGAGTCGATAAGTTGAGTATTGTGATCTTGCTTGTGTCTTGCAAGTTTTTTATTCTGCACTTGACTATACTTTGTTAATGTTACAGTGAACTTTAAGACAAGTTGCTCATTGTTGAACAGCTGTGTGTCTGTTGTTCCTCCGCTGTCAATGTGATAACGTCATCATGCGACTTGTCGGCTCTACTTCGACATTATTGACAGATAAGTCGATCTGAAAAAATCTGAAGTCAGTAATGCCCCAGTAGAGAGCAGTGCTTGTTAGCCATAACAGTAGGAATAGTTGCAGCAGTGGTAGTGATGTTCAGTTCTATTAAGTACAAACATCAGAAAAGAGGCCAGTCCATCAATTACTGAGAAGACTGGCCTACTTCAGAGAGCTTAAAATACTCAACATAATCTACGATCATTTTGTACAGTCACCTGTCAGAACAGAGCAAACCACAACAACAACAGAGTTAACCATTCCCAACCATTTCCAAGGAGTTTCCCTCTTTAAAATGATCTACTCAACACAAAGAGGCACAAAATAGGTCCATGATAAATGAGTCTGCAGTGCAGCGACAATGCAGGCAGCCGGGCTTCCCCATGCAGGATGTACAGAGCCACAGTAACAAACAGGCAGTGACAGACGTATGAGGCATGATGAATGGATTTCTATGTGCACTAACCTCTCAGCAACTCCTAAAGGCAGCATGTGAAGTTCAATCTACTGGCTGGGAGCATCCTGTTAGCAACACAGAGGTATAGATGCAGCCGCTGCATGAGGCCTACATTACTTTGTCTGCTTTCTGAAAAAAACTCTTGGGTTTCATCCTCAGGAGGAATTGTTAGGAAACATCTAATTTAGCTCTCTGTCTGACAGAGTAAGGGATGGTGCGAAAAGAAGCTGGCTCAGGAAAAATTCAGACTTGATTTGCAATGTATATTTATGTACTTTGACTGCGTAGTGTTGAATAAAGAACGATCTACAGCAGCGTGAAACAAATGCTGGATAAATGTAAAGGTTTGTTGATAGGCTTCAGCAATGTGCTGAATCAGCCAGCTTTTGGCTGTGTTTCTGGGTCACAGGGTGAGGTTTTCATGATAGGAATACCTAACACTGTAATGTAGCCCATACAATTTCTAAAACTAACTGTACGGAGAAACAAAGTGGATTCACGGTCGACTGGTCTGCCACTGTGGTCCAGAATGAAACATCTTGACCACTTTAACACAGGGTTACATACATTTTTGTACAAACCTACAATGGATGAGCCTTTACTGCGTCTCACTACCACGAAGTTGATCGTTTTTTGACATTTTGTCTAATCGACTGCTATAAGGTTAGCAGTGAAAAGACATAAAATATTCAAGATCCCCACAGGCTAATTCCTAATGACTGTTGACTCACTGACTTTGCTACGAAGGGTCAAAGATTTCAATTAAATGAGGAACAAGCTCAACAAGTAAAGCTTGGCAGAAAATTTTGAATACCTCTCTCTATATTTATCTACAACCATCACCAGAATTTGAGGTTCTCAAATTTGCCCAAGCTGGTTTTTGATCAAGAACCTGAAATTAATTTTTTTACGAAATTTTAGTTTCAACTGTGCAGTATTTTGCGTTGAGTGTTGGTAAGTTCACAACATGCAGTTCAGTGCATATAGTAAATATCTTCAGCATTTTTTTTTTGCATTTACTTGGCCTGACATTACCACTTAATTACTACGTCTGTCCCGATTAATTTTTTTTAATTAACATGCAATTTGGCTTCCCTTACAATGAGCACAGTAATTTTTTTTCTAAAGCATTGTAGTGTCTTAATACAGAATACCTCGTACGCTAATAGAGGGCAGATTATCATGAATGTTTTATAGAACTATAAACAGTGAACACTTTAGTATAACAACCAACTGCACAGTATATTTTTTTGGTAGCGTATGGTGGCTGGTGAAATGGCTGCTCCTAATTAGAGACTGCTGTCCATTCACCTGCTTGGATGAAACCCAGACAGGTGACATGTCCGGTGGGATGAGGGAAATGTATTCACTTCTGCTGGCAGTCCTACGGGTCAGCAGTCAGAGACTTGACCACTACAGTCTTGTTAACTAGGATCCAGAGTCACTCACTCAGAGGCTTGTCACAGTCATTGACAGTCTAATAATTACGCATTATTTAGAGTAGTATTTCAAGTGCCGTTCTCTAATCAAGTCTAAATCGTACATAATTTACCTGCAGTGGCTTCGAGACAAAGTAATGAAACGGTGATACACAAACCAGCTCCTTCCGCTAACAGGTCAATGAAATCATTTGAGACTAGCAGGAATCATTTCTGTTAATAAGATGGTGTACTTTTGTTACTGAGTATACAGCTTGAAGGGAATCTGGAAAATCATACTGCTAAAATACTAAATGCTAATTACCAATGTTAAGCCCCTCTATGTATCGTCTCTGCTTTGGTTGTTATGTTAAAATCTAAATAAAGGTTAATGAAAGACAGACTGACCCCCCTCCCATTGTAGGTAGGCCGTGGCTGGGAGGACCACTACAGAATAATCACCTGCAGAGAGGGGAAATCACTGTTGCTATGGAAACAACATTTAGGAATCCCATGATCCCAAGCTCACATGCTGCCTTCAGCCTAATTTGGACAAATTCATAGTTTTCCATCCTCTGCTATAGCTGTGAGTGTGGAAAAACATTAACACCTCCATGTGCTTCCATTTCTATTAATAGGGTTATTTTTACTACAGTGACAGGCTGGTCCGTAGAGGGATTTTAGTTTCAACATCTGATCCATCAAAACGTTAAATAGAAAAAAGTATATGAAAAAATCAAATACAAGATTAATATAATATTGCACATGTGATCTCATTACAGTTTAACACATTTAGTCTTCTTGTCTATACTAAATCTTGACCTTGCTAAAGGCTTAAACAGGAGACTCAGTTATAGTGATAATCACAGACAGATTCCCAGCCAAATTTTTAGTAACTCCTCAATCAGCCTGATCAACCAAGACAATCTGTCTTTTACCAGTCACCGACAGTCAATACGATGTTCTCCTTCAGTCAGAGGCAGTAATGGGTTTCTGGAGGGCTTTGGTGTTGTGGTTGTAGTTGGGGGGGTCATGGAATTTGAGGATCCACCTCAAGAAAATCTGATGTTATTTGATCAAAAACTTTGCAATCATTTTCATATTTCACAGTTTTTTCACTCTTACAGCGTTTTTTTGTTTTTGTTTTTTTTAAACCATGTCTTTCTACAAAATTTTGCAAAAGCTTGGACAGAAAACTAATATGCAGCAAACCACTTCAAAACAAAACTTGCTAAAGAAGTTCACTAGGGATCTATTCCAACTACTACATCTTGGAAAATTAATTTAGTTAATTTGAATGTTCTCCTTGATTTTGCATTAATTTGTCTTAAGTGGTGTCCAGAAGGGTTTGTGTGTTGTACCTTATCAAAAATATTGGTAGGAAAAATCTTGACTGATGTCAAAAACGATTTATTTAATTCAGTTATGCAGCTACCAGTTTGCAAAAAACCTTTGTCCTTTGGGGGAGCTCTCAGTAAATTATATGAAAATGAGCACATACACAACATCAGATGCAGAAACATCCATGATTAATACCATAATTAATATTATAGAATTAAGTATGACACACAGAGGATGTTGGGGAAGTGGTGGGAGCTGTGGTGTAATCACTGTTGTCATTATTGACTGACCAGAATAAAAGAGGTGGTTTCTACACCAGAACTGAGGCAACAACTCAAACATTCACGACTCTAATTTATAAATGAATGCATGCAAGACTAAAAATCTCAAAGATGATAGAGACTCTGTTTCTCAGTGTTACATAAAGCTCTTTGCGCTCTCCAGCACAATTTAATATTCCAGCCACACATTCATAAATAGTCCTTCACAGAGCAGAAAGAAGAGAGATGTTTTAATAAATGTAGTAGTTTTAGTCATAATGAGTTATATAAAAAGTAATTCTGTCTTCAGTTTTTTTCCTAAAGTATATTTGAATGTGAATATATTTGTTGCAAAGTCAAAGCAGACATTTATAAATGAAAGAAGAAAAAACAAGCTTAAGAGGTATTTTATATATATTTATAACCAGTTAAGTCACTCAATAATGCATGACAAAGCATCCGTCAGCCTACAAATCACATTATTCTGTACAGAAAATCTACCTATAGCTCACATATACAGACTGTAAAACACAGGCTCAGGCTCTGCTAATAGATATATAGTCTTATGCCGTTTCTCAATATGCGTTCTTGTCTGTTCTTTCATTCTCGTGTTCTTGTGCAATGTCATCAGTCGTCATCAGTCATGGCCCAAGTACTGTTCCAGTTGCAAGTTTGCATAAACCAAGAATGCATGGAATACCCAGATATTGTTCTTGTCAGCTAGCTTAAACCAAGGATGCACTGGTTGGTGACTCGTGTAGACTTGGCTGGGAAAAAATTCCCAAGATGCAGTTTGTGTTGGCCCAGTTGTGAGCCCGCCGGCTCGGCCGGGAGTCAGGCGGCTGTGCCCAGCTGAACCGACGAAATATATTACAGTTTTGAAAAATATACTAAATGTAAATGACATGTAAATACTAGTACAAATGTATTGAAATCAAATCAAGTGACACTGTGGTGATTTGAGGGAAATATGTTAGGGAGCAGATGACAGAAAAACAGCAAAGACAGGGAGGAAAGTTCACAAGTACGCAGCTGTTCCAATTACAGATAAACTTGCAGTCTTACCAAGACCGTACTAGCTGAGTTCACAAGACCGTACTCTGCGTTCTTGATAATGAAAAACGGCCTTAGTCTTTGTACATGCTTTAAATGGAGACCATGTGTCAGCATGAAGGGTATCTATCCATCAAATTAGCCGAAAAACTCAGGTCGAGTCAAATGATTCTAATGATAAAGTGGACTACATACAGTACATGCAAGGCAATCTGTAACAAACACTGTCGGTAAGGAAGCAGAATCACATGTGCCAAAATGCTCTCTCCTCTCCTATTTCACAGGATATAAAGCTCTTTGAAACACAGCAGTCATGACAAACCCTGTTGTACAAACAGACCCGCATCTTGACAGTTTGCCAATTTGTCCAGAAAGCAAGCCTTTTAACTTCGCCTTTGTTTTTGGGTTTCCAGTGTTACATAAAGCCCAAGCGCACACAGAGAAAAAAGATCACATGCGGCAGTCATTAATGCATCATCTGTCAATCCAATAATCTGTGCAGCCCCATGAACTCTTTGCTCTGCGCTAAGGTCGCCTGAGGACCTGGCTTCTACCAGAAAATGACTTTCTCCCTCCATGACACAGGCTCCAAGCCCTGCTCTATTGTCAGGCCATGTGTCCTGCAGTATGTAAACAATTATCCGGGTCTACAATTATCATAGTCCTGGCAGTGACATGGAGATGTGGATTACAGAGAGGGAAGAGAAAACACAAAAGCAGACTTAATGAATGACTGGAACTGCTGAGTACACCCGTCAGAGCTGCATGGGGTTAAACAATTAGTTAATTAGCCTACTGGATAAACAATGTGGCTGTACATGTTTATTAAGGACGATGCTCAGAAGTGAAGACACTCATAGTGTTGTGCTGATCCTGTGCTGAGTCAGTTTTAAGTCCTTTCACAGTGATGCTAAAACAACTGCAGCAGCTGGAAAACAACACTGACATAAGTGTCATAACAGCTAAAGTGCTTGTTTCAAGAAATTGAACATAGAAGCTTGTAGTCTGAGCTCATGTCTAGCGGGGACAGCATCTGCACAGCAAAACGGAAATACTGCTATGAACACCAACTCTTCCCTCAGTATGCATAGAAAGACAATTCCCTTATGTCTACTGGGAAGAAAAACCACACTGGTCGTGCAAAGTATCTGGAATGTATGAAAAAATGAAGCGGGAAAGACTATATGTGCGTAGGGGGTGGAGCAAATTCGCTTACAACCAAACCCATGCAGTATGGAAGAAGTAATCATCACGGTGCCAATTCCAAAGTGGGTCCTTTTCAGAACAGTAGGACAGGAGCGCATTAGCTGTTTATTAGCCAGCAGGCAGGGAGCCATGAGCACATTGATTCAGTCTGTGTGCAGCACCAGGACCCATGTCTGTGGCCTGTGGACATTACAGAACCGCAGTCGCTGCCAATACAGTACATTCACCTGATTTATCACCAAGGGAGCATGAACTACATTTAAATACACATTATTGATACAGTCCAGTGAAGTGATGACTGCAGCAGTCAAGGATCCAATCTGGGCTGCTGCTATTAAAGTGTCTAATACAATATCTTATTGTATCAGAGTGTTTTATTCACTGATCCCACTAATGTACAGGGTCTCCTACATTTGCACATGTTGCAATCTTGTCCCATAATCTTCTGTAACCTTTTAATTTGTGTACATCATTTGAAGAGAAATATTGACTATTTGCACCATATGCACTGTCGGTTACAGTACAATTTAGCAAGGTTCCCTGTTAAATAAAGTGAAAAATGATTCCAGCCACAGCTCTTTTTTATGAATCGGCTTGAAAATGTATCCTTGTTCCATTCACTATCCAAGGTCTATGAAAATCTGTCATATTTGCACCATCTTCCTGAGTAATTATTTGGCCTCAATTCAATTAAAATTGCAGTTATATGTATCTTTAACTATAATAACTTTCTCACAGTTTTGCAAGTATGTCTTAAAATATTCACACTGACATGAGTCTTCTGTTTTTGGGATTTGTTACGCCTTCTGCCCATAAAGTGCATTAAGCAATCAACAGTCTATCAGTACTAAACTTCCTCTTTGAGTCTATTTTGATTTTATGAAAACTGGGCTCAGCAAGAAAACACTGCCAGAAGAAACAAAAAGAAGTTAAGAGAAGGGAATTATATTTTAAGAGGGTTGTTTGGGCTTGAAGCAGGTAAAGTAAGAACAAATGTTAAATATTGCTGTGTTTCTGTTATAAGTGTCAAATTATGGAATCAGTTGAATGATGAGGTGAAATTGTGTAGATCGCTGTCGAGTTTTAAAAAAGCTTTAATTTGTCAAATTCTCAAGGGCTACGAAAGTAAAATAATCTCTAAGTGACTTAAGAAACTGAATGTAGATGAATTTGTGTTAATGTCTTATTTGCTGCAACTTCAGGTAATTCAAAAGATGGGAGTGGGAGAAGCAGAAATAATCCTCTGGCTTCAGCTTCTTCCTTTTTCGGTTACCAACTGTGTAAATTGTACGTTCCTTACATGTATGTGTTTTTTACATGACCGGGATAAATATTCATTCATTCATTCATTATAATAATGAGATGGTACTGTTGCAGATCTTCATTAGATATGAAGTTTGCTGTTAGCGGATCGCTGCCTGCTCAGATATTTACGGAAGAGCAGATTATTTTTTGGTGTGCAAACATCAGCATGCAACCATTCATTTTTCACATTTGTAGGCTTGGGCTGCCACTGTCAAATGTTTAAAAAAAAAAAAAATGTAAGCATGCCCTACTTGACAGTAACTGGCCACAGCTCTAACAAAATAAGTGACTGTAACTCAGTTTATCTCCTTAAATCATGGCACCAGTGTATCACAAGTGAAACTTCGGACATGTTTGTACAATCCATGTGCGCAGAGATTTCTGTTTTCTCTAAAAATAGAAAAGCTTGAAGGTGTATGACATCTAATGTGAAGGACGGTGCCTCTTATGGTGCTCTTGCTGCATCTAAGTTCATACATTATTGATCAGCTATCATCAACCAGAAAGGTCAGACTCTGGGGGCAAAACAAGAGACTCCGATACTGGCTCTGAGGGGTCTTATATTGTGCTCAAGGACACTTCAAGCTGTGGCACTGTTCACTTATGACCTAATCTTAATCTCTCAGCAATAGAAGCAGCCATGTTCCTGTCTGATAACAGCTCCTGGAGAGAGGCAGGCAAAGCACCCCCCATGTCTGCACACTCCAGACCAAGTCATCCCGCCGTTCCCGTATACCCACCCCCCACGAACAACCTCCGGCAGTAAGAGTCAGGGTCTGGCTTTCCCGGACACCTTTTGCTGACAGATGCTGGGATTCAACCCGGCTATCTGCTCAGTAATGCCATATCCTCAAACACACTCCCCACTTACAGTGCGGCTGCTGGGATGGGGATACGCGATAATCCACCAAAGGAACAAGACACAGTATGTGGTGAGGACTTTCTCAGTGAGCAGAAATGTTGACCGTTCACCTCCACCTCCGTCTGACTTGTCCACTCTTCACTTTCAGAGGTGTACTCGCTTTACAGCATATTTCCACCAAGGTTCCTCCGTTCACACTTAATGGCAGCACGGTTGCTTGACAGTCATCAAGCAGCTGTTGTGTTGCAAGTGGTTTTCTCTCAAATTAAAGCCGACTCAGCTACTTACCAGGTGTAAACACTGAGCCATTCACATTAAGATCTGCATTGTCCACATCTGTTAGTCAAGTTTGCCATCCCTTCTCAATACTGAAACAATCAAGAAGGGCTTTCAGACCACATCTATCTATCTATCTATGAAGGATGATAAATTTCTCTCTAGATTTCACCTTTTTGAAGTGATTTATCACCATTTATAACAATATTATCCTCTGTATTTTGTGTTTTTTCAGTGAAAATCACATATTTTCTGATATTTAATTTACTGATCATATAGATGCTCATTAAAGCTCTGATTAAAGTTGAGGGTTATTATATTAAAACAGAGAAAACTGAAGAAATAGTGAATTTTTCAGTAAAATCTATCAATAACTGAACATAAAACCAGTGTCTCCATCCACTGTCATGGATCCAACTCCATGGGTTTTACTGGTGAATCAATGTTGTACAAGATGACAGCATTTCCACGGTAACTACAGAGCCTCTGAACGTCCAAATGGGTCATATCTGATGATCATGGAAAAAATAATAAACTGCATTTTGCACCAATTATTTACATGGATTGATAAGATTAATGGATCAGCAGTTATTAAACATATATCAGTAGATTATTTGGTTGCCAGTAGATGCTTGGGTCTTTATGCTTTAAATGAGGTGAAAAACTATTTCATCCACTGCTCCTCTTTATGGACCTACTCCAAATACCTTGTCCCATTCTCTCCCCAAGTTTCATGTAAATTGGTGTAGCCATTTTTGCTCAATCCTGCTGCTAGACAGAGACAGACATAACTTACTTGGTCATAAGTAATCACAATCTACCTCAAAATCTACCCCAAAGTCACACTGCACAAAAGGCCTGTACAAAAATAAGAAAATTAAACACATTATTGTGTTAAATGTCTTATTTCAAGTAAAATTATCTGCCAGTGCAGTCAGAAAATTGCACTTATCAAGTTTTCAAAGGATCTAAGGATTACTGAATGACAAAATTCTTATTTTAATCAAAATATACTTGTTTCAAGTCTTCATAGACAGCCTTTTTTAAACTATGTATGTATATATGTATGTAAGAAGATGTGTAATGACTCAATAGATAAGTACAGACAAAACTGCATAAAATAAGTACAAATGTCTTGAAACTCTTACTGTGTCTGCCATACTCATACTCATCTCCCAACAATGGAACTTGTTTTGTTCTAAATATTGCTTTAAATTAATTGCAGTATCTAAGTGGGGTAGCTCAAGATGAAAATTCATGGCACAATGTTAAATAATTTTCATAAGATTAAGTCTTAATAAGTAAGTAAACCTAAAAAAAAATTTTCAAGATAAATATTCCAAATTCAAGTCAGTTTATCCGTCAGATATTCCTTTTTTGCAGTGCAGCTCTGTGTTGCACGAAAAGTCAGAAGCATCACCTTCAGCAGTGTTGATGTGTTTGTTCAAGTCATCACTAAATCAGATTTATCTTAGCTGCAGTTTAAGTGGACCAGGACCTTCTGGTGCTTTTGTCGGAACACGTCTTTGTATTTCAACTTTAAGTAGGTTTTATGACTGACATCTACAAAGTTTGACCGATAAAGACCTCAAAAGTCAACAGCTCAATCTCCGCAGCCACTGTCACATCTACTCATTCCTCTTCCTGTCCCTTTAACACAGCATTTACACTAGCATTGGCCCGTGTCCCAGAGGACTCTGACGTTTGTTATCATGGCATAACCCCCCCACCACCACCACTGCCACCACCCCTACCTCTTTTGCTCCTGCTTTGCTGACCTGACCTTCCACTGTCCATTTGTCTATGTGTGTGTGTGTTTGTGTGAGAAGGCCGGTGGCAGGGATTATACGGCCCTCCAGGCAGCTGTAAAAGATGACTTATGGCGCTGTGCTGCTCCAGATGCAACAGTAGCCTCTCCCGATAGTGTTGAGCAGAGGGGGGTTCGGTGTTAGGAGGAAGGAGTGAATTGATCTGCTAGGAATTGGTGTGGAAGAAAACCAAAGGCATGATAGCCGCTTTCTTTTCATGTACAGCAGAGGAGATTAGGCTTTAAGCTCTTCCTAGTCCCAAAGAAAAAAAATATCTTACTGGGCCAAGAAGGGGATTGAGGAAGAGAAGAAAGCAAGTCAAACAAGGCCACTGCATGAAGCCCTTTTCTCGCTCACTTGTATTCCCTTGTGCGAATATATGACAATCCAATTAGCTCTTCAATTCAGACAAATCCATGGCTGTTCACCGAGTGTCAAACCTGAGAGAGGAAATAGAGGAGGGGTAAAGATGGACCCTTGACATTTCTGTTCTTGGCATATAGGCTGGCGTCGGCTGCAGATGATCATTTTAAATAAAAAGTTGCGATATATCACTGTTATAGTTACAACCACGTGACTCCTTTTCTGTTACATATGGCACTGTGGTGAAACCTGACAGATGTGTGACTCCTTAACCCATAAAGACCCAAACATCCACCATCTACTGAAACTGTTTAACCCTGTTGATCCACTAATACATGTAAATAATTGGTGCAAAATGCAGTTTATCATGTTTTCACGGTCATCAGATATGACCCATTTGGACGTTCAGAGGCTCTGTAGTTACCGTGGAAATGCCGTCATCTTCTACAACACTGATTCACCAGTAAAACCCACGGAGTTGGATCAAGGACAGTGGATGGAGACACTGGGTTTGTGTTCAGTTATTGACAGATTTTACTGAAAAATTCACTATTTCTTCAGTTTTCTCTGTTTTTGATTAAATAACCTTTGAATTTATTCTGAGCTTTAATTAACATCTACATGATCAGTGAATTAAATATAGGAAAATACATGATTTACACTGAAAAAACTCAAACTAAAGAGGATAATATCACAATAAATGATGATAAATCACTTAAGAAAGGTTAAATATAGAGAAAAAAAAACAATTTGGGAACTGACACAAATGTCACACTGGGTCCTTATGGGTTAAAGATAGGGTAGAGGCACAACTTCTATTTTCAGAAACTAAATAATTCCTGTAATGACAAATATATTAACCGTTAAGTGAAAATGAAATAGTTAAATGAAGCATGTTCTGCCACACCTGCATGGCTGCTGAAGAAAGGATGTAATTACAACAGAAACTTATGGAGCTCTTATAGTGATCAACCCCTTAGATTAATCAAAAAGACTGGGACAGAAATGTTTTTAAATAATTTGCTTATGATAATCACGTAGCTTTTGTGTTCATTTTGAAAATTTTCATACTTTTTTCATACTTTAGATTAGTTCTGTGTGCAGTCGATACTGCATGGTTATATAAATGTACAAAAGTCACAAGTAATCCTGACAGTTTTTTAGTTTGATATGCATTTTGTTTAAGAAACTGCTAAAAAAAGAAGGCTTCTGTCAGTCAGACTAAAGCTGCATTCATGTCATATCCTCTGAAGCATAACTACAAGCCAGAAAGTGGGAAAAAGATGTGCAACTTGTAATTCAGAATCAGAGATACTTACACACCATTATTCCTGATAAAACTTTTAAATGTATAGAGGGATGACAAATTAAAGGTTCATTTCTAATAATCATCTGCTCAGTCATCAATAGACACAGACTGACATGATCACTATACAAGTATTTTCCACTGTAAATAGGTTAAAATCCCACCAATGTTCAACTAAAGAAGCTTTGTAGTCCTAGTCTAAGACGCTGAACTTTCAGCCATAGACAAAAAGGTGATGGGACATAGAGTTGCTTTTCATAAACATTACTATGGGTTTGGACTGTGGTTCTACTGTACATCACTATTCTAATATAACCGACAATGCAATAAACATTTTCCACTATATTCCAACCTTCAATGCATGTACCTGCCCAAGGTAACAATTAAATATCTTGCCCAAAGGACATTTTGACACATAGATGGAGCAGAGGATTTAACCACCAACCACTTCCACTGATGACTTTGCTCTTCTTCCTAAAGTAGACCCCAGGAGGACTGGGCTCAGGGGCAGTCAACAAGTCCGTGTCATGGTAAATACGATAGGGCTGCACGATATTTGGAAAAAAACTGACATTTAAATTTTTTTTAACCCTGCGATATATATTGCGATTTGAAGAAATACTCGAGAGGATATGATAGTTGTGTGGTGCCGATGTAAATGGTCAAACAAATTAGTTGTGCTTCCTCTCATTGTGGCGACAGGTGGAAGGCACTGTCAACACAGAGCACGTGTTTCAGTTTATTCTTGTAGCTGAAATAATTCCAGAGAACTGACACTGCTTTGCTTTTTGGCACCAAGTCTTCGTTTTGCATGATTTTCTCTTGTTGGTTGTTCATTTTTCAATGTTGTTACCAGCGACTCACTCCACATGCAGGGGTGTGGTCTACTTTGGCAAACTGATTTAGAATGATTGTGATTGGTAGATCGCTGTGCGCAGTGTGTGTCAGGTACCCAGGTAGAAATTAGATGAGAACACGTTGAGTTCATTTGATTCCTACATTGCAGGACCTGCGATGTGACTATTGCGCACAGGTAGATCGCAATGCCGATCCTCAAGCGATATATTGCGCAGCTCTAAAATACGACATGCTCTACTTGTCTGAAACATTTGACAATCTTCATAAAAGCACAAGACATCTATCCAGGCCAACCTCCACAGCCTTACTTTGTGCCGGCTACACACATAGTGCAATATTTCCTAAGAATATTCATATATTCATACACAGAATCTTGAGGTTCAGAAGTGCACCAAGTATGGACCTAAGTCCAAGAATACTGGCAGCAGAGAAACTTTTGGTTTGACGTCCACATTGGTTGATGTTTGTTTCCAAATAGTCATGTCCTTGGAAAACATATCATGCATCATCACTCAGAAAATGCAGCTAAGCTTTGTGGTTAAAATGTAAATTTAATCTCCAAAAAGTCATTGCTCATCCACAAACACTTTGTCTCACCCTGGGCTCCAGCATAATCTGTTTAGACCAACATGCACACACAGAGAAACGAGCCAAACCTAAGAGGCTGTTTGACAGACTTTCCTCCCTTTTTCATCCTCCTCTTCTCATTTTTACACTGACAGACATCTATGCTGTTGCAGGGGTTTGACAGCTGTGAAGCTACTGTAATCAACAGTTTTCCAGAGACCTCCAAAGCAATGAGATCAATCCATGACAGCATGGGTTTAATATTAACGCTTGGCAAGGGTCCAGTTCTGCTCACAGTGATCTGAAAGGGATTCCGACCAAAACGTATGGGCCCAGGCCAAGCCTCGACAGCACATTCATGGAGGATGAGCCAAGAAGGACTTTGTCCATTTATTGAATAATCAACAGCTCAGACTGTGTTTAATCACAAGTAAATCAGAGGAAGTTTGCCAGTGGTTTTCATTTGCATAAAGGAGTTTTCATGAGTGCAAATGGTTGCCAGTCAGTGATAAACAATGCCCATTCCAAAGCACGCATTTAGTGCCAGACAAGGAGAAGTGAGTGGCATTTCCTTTTTGGGTGTTATATCAGGGAGTTGGGCTGCTGTTCAGCAAAAACTGTAAATGTATTGAAACAAAGCCTGCTTTCACTCTCTCTTATCAGTGTCATCACAATCATTTATCCCACGTGCTATAACCATGAACACGAGTCTGTAGAGAGAAGCTTGTCTGTCGAGCTGTTTGGAGAAGAATCCAATCTCCGACACCAGGCAGACTTTACAGGACCGAGACACAGAGGCAGATAACATCCCTCTGCACAAACCTCTCACACACAGAGCACAGTGCAAAAATAAATCCTCCTTCTAGTCATTTTACTTCTATTAAGATCAAGTTCTGATTTGAGAACCTTCACTTCTAATATCCAAATCAGCAGCTACTGTCAGATATTAATAAATAATCCACATTTCTCTACTTCACAAATTAACTATGTAAATTTTCTTGCATTACTGACCAATGCGTACAATTCTTACAATTTTCTAAATTATACCTTGATGTCCTGAGATCCACGTCATATGTCCTTTTGCAGTTACACAACCTCTCGCTCTCAATCTATCATAGTGCAGGCCACAATGAAACTAATATAAATACATGCAAGCATGAGCACATCAGATCAATGTTAATTCCAGCCCCACTCTCAGCAGGAGTCCATCTGCTGTTCCTGCTCCGCCGACTATCGAGCCCTTCACCTCTCACATTTAACGACCTCTGACCCAAAAAGTGGTGGCCTTGTGTGCGTATGAGAGATGAACATCCATTTGTGTGATGGGAGCAGTGTGTTCAGGGGTGAAAGGTTGAGACAGACACTGAAAGGGCTGCCTGTGGTGTGGAGCAGGAGGAGCCTTGTAATTTCAAAGTTGAAGCGAAGGGCAGCGAGGTGACGCAGAGATTACAGAGGATGTCTTTCAAGTGAAAGTGCAGGTTCACGCCCTTATGGCAGCAAATGTCACCACTACCTGAAGACAAGATGAGAAACGCATCATTTCGGACACTGCTTTTGTTGTTCTGTAGCGAAACTTACTGTTCCTCTGGGTGAGGGAGAGAAAAATCTCATACAATTTCACATAGTAATCAAAGTTTCACAAAAAAAACCTGCTTATTTGCATTTGGGTTATTCAGTTTAATGACCTTCTTGGGATAAACACCGACAAATTAGCATAGTGTTGTGATCCAGCGCAGTAGACTGTTTCTAATAGAGTTTCTGAACATTTTGGCTGTGATTTAATTTCCGAAATATCAAACAGGAAATTTAGGCTGTGGTACTAGAGTATAGTATCAAATCCCACATGTAATGATCTATCTGAATAATCATATTGTAGACTGCAGGTAATGAAATATAGATTACTATGGTAGCAGATTAATTATGCACATTCGTTATATGAAGAAAGCTGTTCTTGAAGGTAGTGATACTCATTCTTGTCACGGGGAATAGGATCAAACCACAACCTAAGCATGTTATTTCAACACACTTTAGTGACTGCATCATCAACAAATTCTGCCTGCCTTCAGCGTGACATCTCCCCTACTGTTTTCAAATCTAATCACTGATATTAAAAACTCTAACCAGAGCAAAACAAAGGGCATGCTATGGAAGACAGATCATCCTGCACATTCCAGCTGCAACCATATCTAACAACCTCCAACAGATATGTCAAACCCTGGTGTACAACTCACCGGTCGACTCCGAAAGACAATTTCCCACTCCCCCCGCACCTCGCAACACCCCAATGCTATCCGTTAACTGCCACCACCGCCGTTCATCTTGCGTGACACGTCTGGCAGTAATGCAGCTATCCGTCAGCGGCAGCGTGTCACGGCGTAAATCATTGGTAACACTCGATGAGCTCCAGACGTCACACCGAAGCAAGCACGGGGAGGCAGATTCAGACAAAAAGAAACAGAGGTGGTAAGAGTTGGAAGTAGAGAGAGAGAGAAATAAAAACATTATGGAGACTGGCAGTAACCATGGTGATTCTGTTTGGTGTTTTCTGTCTGGACTCCTCTCATCCAACCGTCATTTTCTGCACAGGCTAAGTGTTTTAACTGTCATCTAAAACGAAAGACGCAGAACCTGACGCACACTTCCACTAAACAGTAGACAACAAATTATTGTTTTGGGTCTTTACCAGATGTAGGTTTTAAACTTTATAATTAACATCTGACACTGTGGCATGATCGCCTGTATCTGATCTTTCAGACATGACCTTTTCCATAAGTCATACAGCGCTGAGGAGTGTCCAAAACCTAATTTCAAGCTCTGGCATTTATCAGTTTAACCTACAGCTTTGGTGATTGGCTGAGGAGTGTGCATAATAAAGGGCAAAACCATACTGAAGATGTTTTTTATTACCTCAAAAATCAGTAAATCGTGCCAGCATGGTAAGGGAGCTTTCAGTCTGCACACATCAATCTCCACAGGGATCAGAGCATGTTCTCAGAGTCCCAGCCTGCAGATTTAATAATCAGTATGTTTTCCAAGCCTCACAGACACGGGACAAAACCATTTGTTTTCCAGCGGAGAACACTGGGATTGTTGAAAGTGGTCTGTCACATTTCTGCATCCCATCTTTGATTCGCTGTCCATGCTTGACTGACTTGTTTTAATGGCTTCTTAGGAAAAGTATGCCTCATTCTTCCTTTGAAACAATATCTTTCCTCGAGTTTTCTTTGAAAAAAATAAATAAAATATTCGAACCTTGTGTCTAAGTCTAATCTCTTGCAACATCTAAAGGAATTAAACCCAAAGCTCAAATCAGTCCCAATTTAGTTGAACAAACAGCAGCTCCTGATGCGTTGAGGCAACAGGACAATTATCTTATTTGCATCTAAACTTAGTAATTCCTCAGCCAGCAAGTGAGACAGCGTCTGGCCTAATTCTCTAGTCAGTTGTCCTCATCTTGAGTGGATAAATGTGTGTCATTTTAAGGACAGCTCCAGTGAGGGCCGCTAGCTCTGGGACAACATGTACATGTCAGCTCCACAAATAGGCAGATCCACTGTCTGCAGGCCCGGCATGTCTTCCTCATCAGCTCATGCTTGTCCGTCTGTCTGTCTGTCTGCTTGTCTGTCGGCTGTATTACACCATGTGCTATGATGAATGAGCTTCCTTCAGTGGCAAGGGAGGCGCCCTTGTTCAAAGTCACAGCCTTCAGCCAGTTATCACACTTTGGAGAGCTGCCCTCTCATCTCTCTAGGAGGACAGGGTGCACCTGAACTAACAAATATCCTCTCACCTGCACGTGTACTCGCACAAATTAACTCGAATGACACACATATACACAAAATATTTACATTTATAGACAAAAATGCACAGAAGACGGGAATTCTATACAGGCCGTGGCACGCTTGCAGAGCTTTTCCCGGGCAAACAGAACATAAAGCCTTGTATGTATGAATAGCTGCCACTTTTTCACAAGCACATAAATTGTCAATACCAATGCAAACACAGATGCACTGGAAAGGCAGAGGCTTACTTGTACATATAACTGCTGTTGACATATATGCAGAGGTGGGTAGTAACGAGTTACATTTACTCCATTACATTTACTTAAGTAAATTTTTACATAAATTGGACTTTTAAGAATACTTTTAATACAACACACTTTTTACTTTTAGTCATTTACGAAGAAGAAATGCTACTTCTACTCCGTTACAATGGTGTACATTCCACTCATTACTTTAATTTCTGGTCATTTGTGAATGCACGAACCATTTGTTTTGTTTTGTTCGAAAGACGTCCACCAAAAACTCACATGACCGTGTTTCGCCATCAAACGTAGCTAGTGGCTATGTTTGACTATAGCCACTAGCGTAGCCACTAACTCATAAAAGTAAATAGAAAACCACGCACAGTATCAGCCTCCATAAGAACAGACTTGTTATTAATGTGATCTAACCAACAATGATTATTACCAGGTATATTTGTAACTAGCTGTAATGTTCCCATATATTTTTATATATTTTATTTTAGCATTTCATTTATTAATTGTTGAATTTAAAATAACAATAAATAGGATGCTACTCAGGAAGTACTCTGTACTTGAGTAATTTTTTCATTAAGTACTTTTTTACTTTTACTTGAGTAATAATTTGGATGACTACTTTTTACTTGTACTTGGGTAATATTTTCTAAAGTAACAGTACTTTTACTTGGGTATAATTTTAGACTACGCTACCCACCTCAGCATATATGTTAGATATCTAAAAATATAAGAAATAAATGATAACACCAAAAGTAAAACATAAACATACTAATAATCATTGCTAAAATGATGTGTAAAGGTTTCACTTTGATCAGTAGATTACCAACAACACAAGCCTTCAATCTGAGTAAAGGCACGCTGAGAAATCCATTAAAAGCTCCTCTGTGGCCCTGGACGTAAGTTGTATGTTTAGCTGAAAGCCCACAAAGGACTGGAAATGTCCTTGAGTAACACTTTGAGAGTAAAGGAAATGCAGCAGGGAGAGCCTGAATGAAGCAAGCTCCTGATAACAGCCTTGCCATCCGTCATGTTTCCTGAACTGGCGTGGATTTAAGGCAAAGAAATGTTGGTGGCTGTACGACTCCAATAAAGAAAGGTGCTGCATGGTTTGAGTTGATAACTGCAGAGGCAACTCTCTAAAGTGGTGCTGATGAGTCCAGACAAGAATTTGAGAATAAAAGCGTTAAGTCACGGACTCATCAATTATAGGGAAGCGTGACAATGGTAATTAGGCTTTTATAAAACGCAACAACCTGGAAACTCCACTAAGAAAAAGAACCTGTCAGTTTGTCAAAAAACAGACAAACTGTTCCACTGCTGGTCCCTTTGAAGAAGAGCAGAACAATATTCAAGCACACATTCCTAATTGTGAGCTCAGAGAGAATATCAACAACATTCCTACTTGTATGATAAATGTGAGCTAAGATAAAAATGAAACCATAATCTGCAAACCAGTGAAAGCAGCTACAGCTTCCAACATACAGTTATTCCTGTTCATTGCACTTTTTAACTGTAACATCTTTCACGTTAGATAAGGTGTTAAGGAGTTATCTTTAGAGGCGCTAGTAGCCATTTCATTTCTGTCTTTATGTTAAACAGACTGTGGAAGAGACAAGAGCGGGAGTGATCAACTCATCTGAATGCTCAGTAACAACATCTACCACAATTTAACATAAAAAGATTAATGCAATATTATGTTTTATTGTACATAGAGATATGTAAATTACACAAATAACATGGCCTTAAGACATTTCTGGCTAAAGGATAAGTACTAGTGAAGAATCTACAGGTGGAGATAATAGTAATGTCTTCATGGGGAAAAATATACATATTAAATCAAATGAAGTGTAGAGCATAAATATATTCATTACAAAATTAATTCATTTTCCTTTTGTTATGCAAATGGAACTTAATGCAATTACTGGGTATTAATGCTTACTGCTGGAAGCTGCCTCAGAGTATCACTGCTGAGTGAGTCGAATTATTCATAATCCCATGACGTGTCGGGAGCATGACGGTGTCGGCTGCAATGGCGTCATGTGTGCTGATGCTCCACAGTCTGCCCAACATACAATAACGCCAGGCTGAAAGCATCTCATCCATGCATATCAATTCATCTGTTCCAATATTTACAGTGATAAATACACTGCTAGACAGTCAAGACTGGTCAAAAGTCAGTAATTCCAGATATTCATTTTAATGGTTTGAACACCTTCAGTGCACCAAAGTCTCCATTCTTACACAAAAGCTGAAAAGAAATTCTCCAGTTATATGCAAATTATCCTTCCATAATTATTAATTGTAAAAAAAAAAAATCTAATTACAATATATTAGATTACACTTCATCTGGGGCGCTGCTAGAAACTGTGGGCCCCATGAAAGGTAAACATTGTGGACCCTTCATAAGATTCAGTATCTGTCAGAGCGGGGGGTGGGGGGTAGGGGGTGGACTAACAGACAATAGAGCTAGTGCTCATGGGAAGCGGAGTCTTTGTCCCTTAAAAACACCACTGATTCCAGCCGAAGGTGTCGCTGCAATCCACTTTAAACGAATTCTCTGTACAGGACCTTTAACACACTTTCAACGTCCAACTCCTGGCTTCCATGCCTCTCTTATACAGCGGATCTTACACCAAATTCTCACAACTTCTAGCCTGTATCCACTGGGCCCCCTCCACCGCTCTATGGGCCCCCCAAGAAATGCTCGGCTCCATGAATTTGTCACGTTCACCCCCCCCTTTATGGCATTTTATGTATGATTTCTCCAACCTCAGTACAAGTAAATGTGTATTGACGAAGGTTATAATAGTTTTGGATTTTTTCAGTTTTATTTAGTTTTGACTTTTTTCTGTTTTAATTAGTTTTTACAGCAGGTTTGATAGTTTTTATTAGTTTTGCGTTCTTCTAAATGCTTAGTTTTAGTTTTTTCATATCTTTTATCTTCGTTACCTACCATCGTATTGACAGAAATCTCACACAGGACTCTGCTGCTTTCTCCCAACTTTCGTCTCCATGTTGCAGGCAGAGTGGGACGAGAAGCTGACTCGAAATGACAAGTGATGAGAAGTGTCGGGTCATGAAGTGCCGTACGGTGCCACCAGCTAAAATTGCTCACGCGAAATAAATCGATTTCATATCAATCATTGACAAAGACGAAAACGAAGGGAATTTTATACATAATTTGTATGTGTTTTAGTTAGTTTTGTAAGCACACAGTATAGTTTCAGTTAGTTATTGTTTTTTCCTTTAATTATACTTTTTATTTCAGCTAACAAAAATGGTTTTCAGTTCTAGTTTTCGTCATTTCGTTAGTTTTCGTTAACGATAATAACCTTGGTACTGAGCACATTTGTTTGAGTGACGTGGTGTTCATGTTTCTAATTTGCTTCTTGATCAAGTAAACATAACAGCTCAGCAACAGGACATGTCCTAACCTCGTGGTGGGCTGACCTCATGGTTTGGGAAAGTGTCCCGCTATGAAAGGACCACAAATACAGTATGAGAGCTTCCTTTGGAGAGATCTTCAGCTGAGTGAGTGTAAGCATTAAGAAATTATATGGGGAAAAAAAACATGAACACAGAATGCGTGCAACCATTCTCTTATTGGCTAATGGCCCTTATGTTTCTCTAAAAAGAGAGACATGGATAAATTCAAAAGAGTGTTTTTGGAACCGTGCTTTTGTCTGCGTGCCACCATTTATGCCAGCCAACCCTTACAGAACGATCCGAAAAGATAGAGAAGTCATTCTGATTGCAAATTACTCACTTGTAGTATCTTCATCACTGTCTCATAGCAACATCCAGATTTGGAAAAAGCTCACCTTAAGGCTCTTGCAGAGTACTTTCAGTCTGTCGCTCACATTCGCACACATACATTTTTTCTTCCCGTTATCATTTTGTGACTCAGTAAATCCACACATCTTCCCCCTGCCAGGTGTGAAAAACTACTTGAATGCAAGCCCTGTTGCATTCCACATGGATTTCAAGGTTGAATTAACAGATGTTGTTGGCAATGAAAAGAACAAAGCACTACAACAAATAGTAAATCAAGAAAGAGGGCATGGGAGAAACCGCTCACCTTAAAGATCTCATACTAATGAGCTGCAAAACACAAGACCGTCAGCGAGTGAATGTCAGACTGGACACAAACAGTTCCCTTTGGACACATGTTGGATGCTTTCATTCTGATTAATAAATACTTTATTCTTCTCAAATGTTTGTGGATTTAAAACTGGGGGCTTCTATGAAACTGGGTACATTTTGGTACCTTCACTTTGCCAACTTTTTAGACCCAATAATAAAAGAGAAATGTAGACATATTTCCCCCCAGGATGTACCTAATGATGACCTCAGATATATGCAAAAAAAAATATGTATACTCTTGTTCTGAGCCATCCCAAAATTAATAAATTTTTAATAAAATATTGGGCCCAAAAATAGGACCAAAACTGGGACATGAAAAGCTACCTAGGTGTCAGTGCATTTTATTTTGAAAACATCCCTTGAAATGGTCTTACATACCACTCTAAATAAAGGCATTATGTTAAATTTGATGATCCTAGTGGTTTTTCTAATCCAGACATGTGGGTTTTTCATAAATCTCAGTCTCATTCCATGTTTTGTATGTAACCCATAGTGTCCACTTGCGTTACATGCAGAATCTGCCAAGTTAAACAAATGATTTAGCAACAGCGGTCATATTTGTGAAACACTCTGCCTTGCATGATTAGTCTGATTTCCAGAATGTACCTGTGAGAGAACAAAGAGATATTGAAAAAATAGTAGCGTGTAATTTTCATGTCCTTTTGACCGTGTTACATGCAGATTTTTGTATTAAATATAACGTAAAATAATATAAAGATGTGTTTTATCTGAAAAATCATTTCTCTTTTACCTCAAACTTAATTCATAACATTCGTCTACATCTGGTTTGAATTTTAAGCCCCCATGTCCTGCACCCAACTGCTCTGCAATGTACAGTATGTAAAGATGAATCAATAAAACCATTTCATGCCACATAAATATCTTAAATGTTTATGCATGAATCATATAGCCACTTGCTGTAAACGCATAATTGTTGCATATTTTTATCTACTATACAAAAGGTGGGAGTAAAAAACCTATGAAATGGTACACTGTGTCCAGGTAGATTGTTCTACCGTTCAGTGCGAGGCGAGTGTATTTATCATAGCTTTTTGACAGAAAGAGCTGTGACTAGAAATGAGTTTATGAGAGCAATAACACTGAAGGAAAACATTTGTGGGTTGTAAAATCCACAACAATGAGCTGTAAGATCCCTAAATTGCAGAATCATTTGTGGAGATTTATTTTTTACAACATGCAGCAACTTTCACATTATATATATCCTTGATCCAATTTTATTACTAAAAAAAACTACAGTTTTAATAATTTAAGACAATGCAATATTTTCATTTTAATAGGCGTACAAGACAAAACATGGCTATCGTCCAGAGGTTTAGAATAAAACAAAAAGTTGTGTTTTTTAACTGAGTCGTGCCATATCCTGGAGGCAAATTATAAAAGAACAGCGAGATTTAACTATATGCTAAAAAGCCTCAGGATTCTTCACTACCCATAACGTAATTTCCATTATAACATTTTCCCATGGTGTCGAACACAGGATTTCCATTTCACAGTCATTGTCCCTAAGCTGTGATAACCCTATTTACATCACCAGTGTTTTTTTTTTCCTTTAAAGTAATTTCTTTCTTTTTTTTAGGGTGAACAGATTTTCCTGTGTGAAAAAAAAAATCTCCCATCTTGCACATTTAGCATTTGGTACAAACTGAAGGGAAACTACTTTCTTTCATAAAATATCCAAACATAACGTGGGTACATTTTAGCGAAAGAGATACTGTTGTTAATATTTCCACTTCTAAGCACCAGTGCATAGATTGTACAGTCACAGATAAAAAATTATTAGACCATCAAAAGTCATCAAAAACAATGGTTATGCAATCAAGTACTAACTCCTGTGTGTATCATG
>JAPQRP010000005.1:40447172-40461540 GCA_037367295.1 Apogon hyalosoma | reverse complement strand
TTTGGTTATTATCAAGAAAACATGGAAAATAGATAGATATCAGCTCTGAAATTAAACTACTATGAGCTATTTTTGTTATCTTTATATTTGTCCAAACAAATATACCTTTACTTGTACCAGGCATTAAAATGAACAAGAAATTGAAGAAAACAAGGTTGGTCTAATAATTGTTTCTGCAACTGTATATAAAGATGGACAATATGATGCTGTGTCCTTGTGTTATATAAAACTGAAGCCAATATCCCACAATTACAGGAGCTGCTATGTTGTTCCTGATAGAAGGGGCAGGATTTACAACTTCTACAGTAACTAACCACTAAGGGGAGATTAATAGCTTACATTTTGGCCTAATTTGGAGGAAATGTCACTACATCTATAACTACATACAGTCACTGGTTTTGTGAATTAAACCTTGTATGCACCACACTTAAGACAAATCCAACAACCGTGTTACATAATGTAAAACACCATTAAAGCACCTCACAAACCGACTATAGAGCACACTCTCTCCAGGCGTTAGTAACGCCTTATGGCCAAGCTTCATACAAATAGCTCCCAAATTAACAGGAAAATATAGTCTTGATGTAGCATATGTTCTCAGCGCTATAAAGAAGGCCAAAGTTCAACTCAATAACCGCTCCACAATACACAAAGTTGTGAAAAGCAGTGTGAGCCACATCATCACTGTAACTGACAGGTGATAATGTCATCGTTACTCACATTTCATTGGAAAAATCAGTGCACATTAGCTGTGGAAGTTTTACAGTGTTTCCTACAGCTTTGATGCAGTTCATGGGTAGAGAGCACATATTGAACCAGTCAGATTCAAAACACAAGGGGGCTACTTTTATGCAGAAGGAACACGTGTACTCAATATAGCACAGCTTTCTTATGTATATTCACATTAAAAAACCTCCCAAGACTCTGTTGGTGGAACCGCACCAGTACCTGAATTCCACTCTGACACCGCAACAACAGCCCAAGAGAGCAGTGTACATGAAAGTTAAACCAAAGCTGCCACTTTGGACCACTCTGAACCCTGGGCCTTAGGTTGGATTCGCTTGTTAAGAAGAAGTGGCTGCTGTCCATGTTTTTCCAGCTCGGAAAAAGCGGACTGAGATGAGTGAACGGAAAGAGGACAAAATGCCTTCATCCCTCCATCACTGATGCCAACAATCCCCTACATGGACCCAAATGACAGGGCTGCCTTATAAATAGTGCCCAGAGATGGCTGTTGAGAGCTTTGCGGCCAACATTACAAACATCCTGTCACATATGGTGCTCAGTCGAACCTGCCAACACATACTGCGGCTGGGCATGTATGGCTGCAGACCTGAGGTCAGGACAAATTGCCTAGCTGGGTGTCTTTGCCAGATGAGAGCTGTAGCTAATCAGCAAATGGTACAATGGTGTGGGCGGACGGGGTCGCCAGAGTCTGCTGATTTCAAAGTGGCACAGGAAGTAACAAGTGAAGACAGAAGTCACAGCTAAAGAGCAGGAAAATATATGATCTATTAGAAAAGAAAGGTGGTCTCATTGCACAATTGGTACATTTTTGCAGTTTCTAAGTAATTTCATGTTTCACTTGTTTTTGTCTTAATGGTGATGTTTAATGGAAAGTAAGTGGTTTACAGAATGCATTGTAAATACCAAATGCCACAGCAAAACACATCAAAGAATCCAGAAAAAGGAGCAGCATTTACTGTCTGAATGCCATGAATGTTTCAACAAAATTTTGAGTAATTCCATCAATTTGATGTTCAGATGTCACACTGGATAAGTAACAAAAATGCAGGAATGTCAAAGTCACAAGGTTTATCCAGGGATAAGCTGGGAATCTGAGAAAGATGCATGATTATCGAATTATCCAATTGGTAGCAACTTCAGTCTGAACCAAATTGCTGAATTGACCTACTGGCAGACCGACATACTGCCCATGTGAGAATCATGGCAAGCTTCACTAAAAGTTACTTTGCAAGGCTCGATAGTTACTGAATCAAAATGAAAATGAATCTGCTCCTTTGGCATAGATGCGACCTGTGGAATTAGTCAAAGCAACAAACTCAGATGCTCAGATCCCCTTCTGAATGAGCAGCAGGATATCAAAGGGTATAGGGTCTTAAAACTAAAAGGTCACAGATCTGCATGTGTCTGTATCCATGAGCAGCCTAACTAATTAACTGAACCCCCACCAGCCCATTCAATACCTCCAGGAAAGACCATCAATTAAATGACATTAATGAAAAATTAACATATACATGAAAGGTGAACAAGAAAGCAACTGCTAACTCGATCTGACAGTGACTTTGTCATTTATACATTATGCATCAAAGAAGTGTCAACACCCAGGAGGTCGTCCTACGTGGTCAATAAGAGGTGAAAGAACAAGGATCCCTGACAAGGAGGGTCAGTGCTCAATATCACTGCAACATATTTAGCCACAGCAGGTTGGCCTGCAAGCATCACCAGCTGCACAAAGTCTGCAATCTTTTTAAGACCAGCTCCTGGGGTGCACATGGAGATTAATATGAATACATCCATCTACAATACTGAGAACGAGTGAAAAAGGATGAATACAGAGGCATAGAGGGTTGTAGTTAAGGAAAAGTAAAGGTACAAATAAAACACATATGGGGTTTGTGCAGATTTAATAACCTTACAGATAACAGAGATGTAGAAACTCATGCAATGATGATTCATGATGAGGAAGATTGTCCAAGCAAATGTTGGGTCAGATATGCTACACCTTTGGCCAAGCCTGGCATTAGTATACTGCATAAACACTACAATTACATGGTTACTGCAAATGCAGTTTTCCAGCATAATTAGCCAACCTCCATTTCATAATGAGGGGGTTTCCTAAAGGATGATCCACATGTACTCTGTTATTTCCAACATTAGGTACTTCCAAAGACATTCTGGAACACAAACAAGTACTTTCCCAGGATGGCACAACGAAATTTGAGTTTCTTCCCAGGCTGTAGGTACAGATTACGTATCGGTCTTCTAATGCCGTTACGTCTTTGTTGGCAACACTTAAGTAACTATTAAATCAGCCCTAAATCTAAGTCTGTGTTCTTTTGATTCTTGAACTGCATGCATATGTGCTTCAGGAGAAGGCAGCTGGATTTATTTTAGATTCATGAAGACATTTCGCCTCTCATCCAAGAGCCTTTCTCAGGGGGTTCCAGATATTTCACCTCTGTGGCGTTGTTGACACATATGGAGTTGGTTGAAGTTTTCAGTGATAATGAAATTTGGTGCAGACGCCCATGATTCCCAGAGGTTTGACTTAATATTTTATTATAATAGGGTTAAACCTGTATTTTTTTGATAATACTTTCCATCATTCTCAACTACATGTGTGGCGATAATTAGTAAAACCCACATTCAGTTAGGCTACGTTCAGACTGCAGGCAAATGTGACCCAAATCTGCTTTTTTTTTTTTTTTTTCCCCATTTGTGACCTGTATCCAATCTGTTAAAGACAGTTTGAATAGCACAAATCTGATTTTTTTCAAAACCAACCCAGGCCACTTTCACATGTGGTCCAAAATCCAATACGTATCCGATATCTTGCAGTGCTACTTCAGTTTGAACAGCCAGGTCGCATTTATCTGACCTTTTCCTTATTGAAATACGACAAATGTCAAAATTCCCAGGAGGAGAAGTAGCAGGAAAAACATATTTACTTCCGTAAACGCAGTGCGTGCCCGCGTGGTCACTTCAGGGTCACATTCAGTTCATACTCAAAACAGATAAAATCGCGTTTAATGTGTAATATGAACAAGCACACAAAAAAAGCAGATTTCACCAAAAAAAATCCCAATTGTGCATTAACCTCTGCTGTCTGAATTAGGGATGCAAATTATCGATTAATTCATTAGTAATTAGTTGGTTGAACCTGTCTATCCATTAACAATTGATAAACGGTGATTTTCCTGAGAACTTGAATTTGCCTTTCAATAGGGTCTATAAGAATAAACGCTAAATATTGTTTATATACTACTACATGAAAAAAGCATGTCATATTCCTTAATGATTGATTTATTGTACCATTGGGAGGGGGCATCCATAAACAATGGCACTGACAATAACGTGAAAACAAAACTTAACATGCTTTCAACGTTCACCTCCAGACTTCTACACCACCCTTATACAACGGATCTTACAGGAAATTTTTACAATTTCGAACCTGTATCCACTGGGCCCCCTTCACTGCTCTATGGGCCCCTCACAAATACTGGGCCACATGAATTTGTCATGTTCACCCCCTTATCGGCACCCCAGTGTGCATGTATTTGGGTGAGGGTGCGGTTTCGCTCCACCATGTCCCCACAGCGATTCTAACTCATCAACGCCACGATCCAGTTCGATGACTATCCCGGCCGCGGCATCGCAGCGCAGCATTCTTTGGACAGGTGGACAACCCCCCTCCAATATTTATCCTCACCGATGAAGCCTAGGTTAAGTAGTGGCGTCCCCTACTGCCGACACCACAAACACCGCCGTGGAAAAGGGCAAATAACCGACAATTACTGTAATTTAATTGAGCAAATTCTTATCGACAATTAATTGATAGTTGATTAATTGTTTACATCCCTAGTCTGAATGTAGCCTTAGTTAGTTGGTTACTCTAACCACCACAGTGATGAACGTGGTAAATGATATCGCTGTTAAATGATACCATTTGTTCGGCTGTTACTGGTTTGCCCTTGCGTGTGTCAAAGCAGGGGAAAATATTCAATACGTGTGGTGACAGAATAATGTTATGGAAAGTGCCTCACTCATCTACTCAGCCTCAAAAGCACAAAACACAGAAATATAAGTGAGTGATTTACCAAACCCACAGAGGACAGACCCACAGAGGCCTACAGGGGCAAGAGGAGCGAAATTACATAAACCACCAGCATAAGAAGCAGTATCTTTTCCATTTTTATGTTGAAACTCTGCGTGACTCACAGCTCTAGCCGATTCTGCAGTCACCTGATTGTCAGTCACATTCTTCTCAGCTGTGTGCATCAAATAGTATCACTGAAATATCTAATATTAGACTCCAGCCACTGTGTCTAACCAGTGCTTGCCGTTGTAATGGATTGATCTGTTCATTCAATAACTTCAGCAATCCGTGCAAGTGGTTTTTGTCACAGACCAAAAAAGATGAGAGGAAAAAACATAGGCTGAGGAGAACATTTTAGGAAGCACTTCATAAATAAAGCACCTAAAACTTTCAACCTAAAAAGAAACAAAAACAACTAGAAATATCATGTATCAGCCAACCAAAAGTCCAAACACCATTTGATTACTCATGTATGTGTAGTATTTCTACTTTTATATTAAAAACGGACTGAAAAATATCACTATAGTGTTTAGAAAAAAGAGCTCTGAATTTATGTCAAAGATCCCCGTGTATTAAATTACAGAGATATGAACTGAATATACTTACTCCTGTGATCCGGCAGATTTATGTGACCAAAAGAGTGAGTCACTTTGCCGGTCTCTCGTGGTAAGGGAAACTAACCCCCCGGGGAATTCGACCAAGGCATCAGAGAGTAATGAGAAGGGATGAGAACCACTAAGAAACAACTTTTAGAGCCAAAGAAAGTGACAAAGTGATAAAAACTAGAAGCACTGTTGTTGTTTTCTCCACTGGACACAGCTCTGAATGAAAAGAATGGAGTTTGATGCTGAAATCACAGTGTTTATGTGTTTGTTTATGAGGTTCATGAAGGTATAAATTTATTATGTGATGTTATTATCTTTCCAAAGTTGGCTGTTTGTTGGTCCATGGTTCAAACTGGTTTAACTGTGACAGTTCTGACCTTGTTTGGACGATTCCAAACAAATCTTTAATTCAACTACTGACAACACAGACCATACAGACAGAGCTAAGCTAAGCTAACAGAGCTATAATGTAAACTATCAGCTGACACAGCACATGAAAATTATATGAAAGTGTTATTTTAACTGGCCATAAGTAATTGTTTGAAGGAGGAAATCTGATGATGCCGACTGAGTGAAACAGTGAGTTTTATATTTCATTCAGTGAGTGATACAGTCGGTGGATACGTAGCTTTGATTTGTATGCGATTTCCCCCTTGGTTGATAGTTTGGAATATCAATACGACATAGAAGCTCTTAATGATCCTGAGCTTCTACAAAACTGTTACTGCTCTCCAGTGAATGTTAACTCCCATTGTGCATCATCACTATTTCTGCACTGCGATTGCAGACTCCCTTTCACAACATTACATTTCTGATTTCATTTCATTTCACTCTGACATCCCTAATGCTCCTGATCAATCCCTGCCGGTGTTTCATTTCTATCCACAGCAAATTATACTTATCAGACCAATGTAGGGATGAACCGATACCACTTTTTTCCAGACCAAGTATAAGTACTTACATTTGATTATTTGCTGATACTGAGTACTGCTATGAGAACTTACTAATACCATTATAGTTCTTAGTTACTTTTGAAAATGTGCTTTATTGTCATTGTCATTAGTCTGACTGTAACAAAGTGCTGCTACTGGCATGTAATGCATTGGTATGAGCGTTTCTCTAGGGTGTATTCCTAGACCAATGCTTATAACTATTGGATTTTACTATATATATATATACACACATACACACACACACGCACACACACTTATCAAATTCAAAAAATCTAATTCAAAATCAAAAAAATAATCTAAAAACATACATCAGCAGGCCAGGCTGTGAAGTGCTGGCACATGCCCACTTGGCAGAGACCCCACCCCTGTCTTTCTGTTCTTGTTCTGATGTCTTTGGTTAATGTGCAGTCATATATGGTTTGCATTAAGAACCTAAGATTTATTGCTTTATTATATAATGTTAGAGGCAGGTGTGATAAAAGAGTCAGTCCAAGGCATTTGAAAACATAATGTAAGGAGTACAGGACTGATTTAGGAAAGCTGTTCAGTAGCATTTGATAAATTTAGTAGCAACTTTATCTTTATTCTAAATGTAGTTTCAGCTCCTTACATCCCACTCTGCTGTCTGTGCTCACATATACGGTTTTAAATCCAGACACATTCATTATAACGATTTCATTTTCACATTTTCCCGTCATCAAACATCTGAACAAGTATAAAAGAGTGATTCATTTGTACCCAAAGCATAACCAGCAGCTGTTTTCAAACTGCTGCATTGCAATGATAAAACCTTTATTTTATACTCGCAGTGCCACATGCCAATTTTGTAAAAACATGGTTTGGCTACAGTAGCATTAAAATTATTAATCCCAAAGACAAATAAAGGGTGAGAGAGAGTCCTCAGAACTTCTCTGACCAACAGTTCCTGCCTCTCATCGGGCAGCTTTCAGGAGTGTTTAGGAACTGTTTTCACACTACAACAGCAAAGTTCTTATAAACGGTATCGACAACCACATTTATGACACATGGAAATCGAAGAGCAGATGGCTGACTGATTTTAGAAACAATCATCGCACTCTGCAGATCAATAAATCTACTGATGATAACAAAAACTGTTAAATGCGCTGCTTTGACTAGGGATGTATATTGTTAATATTTAATCAATATCACTACTCTTATTGATACTGCTTATTGAGTCAGGATTTTGACAGTATTATTATTGGTCCTTTATTCTGGTTAGGATTATGGCTGAATCCCAATTTGCCCCTTGGCCCTCCCCCTTACCCCTACCCCTTCATTTTGCACGTACACATGAAGGGGTAGTGTTGTCCCGATTCCCAATGAGTCGGTGGAGTAGGGCTAAGGGGAAGGGCTATATAGCCCTCAAAACAGAGATTTTTCAGGACCACATTATGAACGGAGGGGTAGGAGAAATTTCCCATAATTCTGTTTGCATCATTCACAAGATGGAGATAAACACAGCCAAAAAGTGCAGCAGTGTTATGAAAGAAACACACAAATGTACATATTTTCTTCATAAACAACTTAATCATTTGATCGACCATTTAGTGCCGATTCAGTGTGTTATAGATTACATTTCTGAGGTTTATAGTTGATAGCCGCAAAAAGATGACCAAAGCCCATGCAACAGAGATGGTTACAGCTACTGACGGCATGGTGAATTCTTTCAGAAACAAAGTTGTCGCATCTGTTTATAGCGGCATTGATGACTGCTGATGACGTAACAGGTCGTGAAGGGTTGTCCCGTTTCATAGGGAAATGTTTCAACCCCTAACCCTTGCAGCTCCATTTCAAAGGGTAGTGCCAAGTGCAAGGGCCAAGGGGGAGGGGTAAGGGGGAGGGCTAAGGGGTGAATTGGGATTGGGCCCAAATTTCTCTGCTGGCCTGGGAACACTTCGGAATCCCCCTAGAGAAGCTACAGAAGGTGGCAAGGGAGAGGGAAGTCTCGGTAGAACTATTAACTTTTATGGGTTTTTTTTCCCCAATTTGTGGCGCATACACATATACGTGTGTGTGTGTGTGTAGGTGTGTGTGTGTGTGTGTGTGTGTGTGTGTGTGTGTAGGTGTGTGTGTTAAAATGTGACAAAGTAAAAGTCAGAAACAGGAGCTTCTACATCACACATCCTCATCCTCACACAGCAGCAATGCCAACGCAAACTTAAGGTTGAACATGTAAATCCATCTGTTCTGACAGACCACAGCCATGATCAGGACTGAGTCACGGTGTAAGGAAAACTAAAAGCTGCACGTGTCCATCATCCTACAAACACTGTGTTCACACTGTTTCTGTTATATCTATACATGTCTATCATTTGCCTAAGTAATCATACTTACATCAATGGAAATGAATGTACCACTCCAAATCATGTTATGTGTGTAGCAGGAAATCTGATATTGGGAATGATATTACTAGCATTAAGGAGTGTATAAACATATTTATCTACAATGCATTTTCTCCTTCACACACACCTTAAATCCTCACTCTGGAGTCCAAAAAAACTGTATTCATAAAATTCCACACAACAAAGTTTAACCAAGTATTGATGAAAAACAAATCAACAAAAAAAAAAACAACCAACTTACAAATGAAATGTAAGAAGTTCCAAGAAAAATTGAACTGTGGCAACTTTTTACACAACTGTATGTGGACGGGGGTGGGGTGGGGGGGGCTTATGTACAAAAGGGAGACCCAACAGAAAAAGACTGGCAAGCAGTAGTCTGGTAATTGATCTCTGGGGCTAGATCTGGATCAGATTTTCTCACTACTACAGTGATGTATGACTGTTGACAACATGAAATCGTATTTTCAGAAGAAAAAAGACAGACGAGGGAATTTAAGCAGCACCTTCTATAAACTTCACACAGTGTAAAACTGGACTAAAACAGCACTGCTATAGCATGTGTGAAATGATTAAAGGTGTATTTAATGTTTTGTTAAATTCCCTCTGTGTCTCTACATACCACTCATATGAATCCACCTTATGACACATAATCACACATACAGACGTCTAATATGGTTTAGTAGACGTAGAGCGTGCATGGCCCTATGCTACATTATGCATCCTATGTCAACAGAACAAATGCCATAAAAAGAAACCTATGCTTTATGAATCACTAGCTGGGTTTCCATTACCCTCAGAGATGCGCAAAATGTAAACTGTGCAATAGAAAACTGGTAATGGAAACACCAAAATGTCACAAATACTGTCAAAGATCGCAAAAAAGTTTCTACACTCTCATGAGGTGGTTTCTGAGACGTTTCGATATAGAAGTATACCACAAAAGTGTAATGAAAACATATTTTGCACATTTTCACCCATCTGTGCACGGGAGTTCTGCTCACGCCAAATGTCTCACTTATGACCCTGTACTCAGAACAGGTGTTAGTTTGTTTTGGCCAATAGACACTGGCTTTAGTGGAGGAACTGCTTCCACAGGGCAGGACAAGTCTGCTGCCACCAGAGGTTCAATAACATCACACAGTTCTGTAAACGTTGCCCGGGTCATTCAGAAATTCTGGATCCACAACTCGTTGGTGAATTGGTAATGTACAATTCTCTCCCAGAAATCCATTCTGCATGGCTGCTGCCATAAATAAGGACTAAACCTCGGGACGATTATATGTTCCTTTCTTCTTTTGTTGAAGACAGTCACTGCAATAGCAGTAGATGAACCGACACTACAGCGCCAACACTGTGGAGGTTTGGCATCAAACTCAGTGCCTCCATCTTCCTTAAACCAACATCTTATGAGAACTATACAGTATTTTACATGAATTATGACATGTCGAGAGATGGGACTTTACTAGAATCACCCATCAGAAGCCAAACACTCTTCAATGGAAACACCTACAAGTAGCACTTTGTCAAAATTTTACAAATATTGCTTTTATTTTGCAGAAAACTGTAATGGAAACCCAGTTAGTGTCATATACAGAAGTTTTGTAATAAAAATTATAACATGCATATTTATTAAAAACCATCAACCTCTGTCACTGCCCTCTGAAACCAACATGAGCCTACATCTTACATCCCAGCAGGCTATTCAAGTCTCTTCCTTCTAAATTAAACACAGATCAATGTCCGACATCCAGTTTATTCGAACAACAGGACCTGAACCTCTGCAAACGCCTCATGTCAATCCCATTCCGAGCAAAGCAAGGGACCCTAATTGCAATAAGTATCTTCTGATCTGGGTGAATTATTGATGCTGAATCAGTAATCGGACGACATGCTTTGCAGTGAATGAGCGTGGGTGTGTAGCTGTCAGAGATTAAAGGGTTTGCAGTGTCATCTGGGCCCAGAGGACCTGAACAGCAACACCAGTGAAATGAGAGGGGAAATGATAAACAAACCAAGACTTCATACTGTATTCATGAGTCACTGCTCCATGGACTCATGCTGTGTTTGTGCCATTTTTACATTTTTTAAGCAAACACAGACACATGGGCCAAGTGGGCAGTTCTGTATGACTTTTAATGGATGTGAAATTAAAGGAGTTTTATGTAGTTTTTCTACTATGAAAGTTCAATGATTATAGAATTCCCACGAGAGTCAATGATGTCAGTGTTTTACATGTGACTAAATTTATTCACAGTCACAAGCCAGTGTTTCACTGTGAATGTATGTAGCCACTAGAGGGAGGACTGAGTCACTCTGTTGCTCTCCCATGATGTGGAAAACTAACACCACAGCTGAGTTGAAGATGAGAAACAATAACAACCAACTTTCAAGGTCAAAGATAGTGACAAAGTGGCAAAATAAAAGAAAACTAAAGCTGCAGGCAGCATTGGGCGGGACCTCGCACCACACATTCCGGCTCCCACACCTCAAAAATCAAAATCTTACCAAGTGTATTTTTTTATTTCTAGTCAAAATATCTCATCATTGCTTAAAATACGACATAATCACCTAAAGAGTAACTTGTAAGTGAAATATAAGAACTTATTTTTAGATAGTAGATCTTGAAAATCTTAGTCCAAGAAACCTTACCAAGATATTTTTCACTTTTTCCACTGGCAGATTTTTTTCCTTGAATTAAACAAAAAAAATCTTGAATTAAGCAGATAGAGTAGGTAGGCTGCAATTTAAAGCAATGAAAAAGGTGGATATTAGCAGGGTGCGATTTGTTGGGGGGGTGGGGGAAATTACCCCCCCTCTGGTTTTTACATCCCTACTTCTGCTCAATGAGTTTCATCCTCAGGGGGACAACCAACCTACTGAAACAACAGGCAGGTTGTGACAGAGTTTTCTTCCTCCTATATCCTACATTACTGGCACTAACGTTCACCTGAACTGAACTGTCGGCAGTCTCAGAATTCGCAAACGTCCCCATGCACTGGGGCGCCATGAAGGGGGGGGGGGGTAAATGCTACAAATACATGGGGCCCAGCATTTATATGTCCAGTGGATACGGGTTAGAAGCTGAGAAAATTTCATGTAAGATCTGCTGTATAACAGAGGAATGGGAGTTGGACGTTGAAAGTATGTAAAGTTTCACTTTTGTTTCACACCAGCATTAGTTACATTAGTTATGGACCACACCCCCATGTATAAACTACCCCCCCACAAAAAAAATAAAAATAAAAAATCCCAGATCTGGCTTTTTGACAAATCGCACCCTGTGTCTATATTAGTGTCTATTCTGCTCTTTCTGCACATCCTTTAAGAAATGATCAGTGTCTTTTCAGGCAGTGGAGCTCATACTCTGCAGTTACTTGACTGACCGGTGTACAGACCAGCTGGCAGTTCATCACCACACTCCCAACGGCTGATGTTGAACTGATGCCCAAAAAATAAATATCACACAAACCCTGTTATTTGGCAATATTTTGGACTCATTCTCAGTGAGTGGTTAAAATGCTGTGTAAAATATGCCAACTGAAATGTACATGGTGAAAAACCAAATCAGCACCATGCAGTAACAGGAAGATAAACTGATCCTTTCTGCTCTAAATTCATTTTCAAAGACTCAAAGTTTATAAAAGAATGCATTACACAGTCAGTCCACGTTGCATCTGTCATGTGCTTTACAAAAAAACACACTTCTCATTAATCTGGGTTCCATGTGATAGTCTGCATTTTATCTACCGGTACCTCCACACACTCTCCACAGAAAAAAAAAAAATTTGCTCTTTAATACATTATAGGACATGTTCTCCCACAGCAGTGAGACAATGTAATGTGCACTGAGACTTCAAAAAGACAACTCAGTGATTTTTCATGTAGCGTCCACTGGTTTCCTTAACGTCGACAGGGAGGTTCTCATCTTCCACCTACAAGCGCTGATCTTTTACAAGCACACTGAGGCATTAACATGTGGCGTCGCTAACCTAACATGAACTCATACAATGTAACCCCCGAAACCTCATGATTCATGCGAGATCAGTTCAGTTTACCCGCGGCTAAACCCTAGCGCTAACCCACCACCACTTTGATGGTACGATTGATGCCATGCTGATTGTTGTACGGGCAGGAAAAGCGGTTGCCTTCCCTTTGTGTCAGCAACATTCCATGGCAAACGCTGCGGCCAAATCTTCAGAAACACAGAAACATGCATGCATCCACACACATGGCTGTCAGAATCGCACACACACAGATAGCTGCCGGAATAAAAATGTATCCAAACACTAATTTCCTATACAAACTTGCACGTACAAAGAAAACCAATCCCAAACCCATTGGACTCCTCAGAGGCATGCAGAAGATTCCATTCTTTCATAATGACACGTTGCATTGTGCAACATACAAATGCTGCAGGAGGGGATTAATGTTTCACTCAGTCTTCAGGCTTTACTTCTACCTTTCCATACTGAATAAGACAGCTAGCACAAGGACACAACTAATGATTGGCACTATCATCAAGTTAGAGGTCCAAATAGAGATGTATTTCTAATTTAGATTGAAGTTCCCATGAGATAAGAGCCTGTGATAGGAAGTAGTCGTGCCAAGAGAGAACAGCGCAGCGCTTTAGGTTGAAGACAAAGCTTGGAGGAACCAAAAAAAAGCCTGTAAAATGTAAATTAGTCCTCATAATTTCCTCGAATAGGAAGGATGTATATGTGTGTTATGAGCGACAAACCCTACGGGAGTCACAACAAATGCAAAACTCTGCTCCTGGCACATAATCATCATAACAAAAAAGAAAAAGCATGTAGTCAAGAGGGTTCGGTTGTATTGTATGTGGGTGTAGAGGGGGTCCCACATCAGATCTCTTTACTCTACAGATCATGCCTTTAATTGAGGTGCCAGGATCTCGTGTGACTGCTGCAGGCTTCCAGTAAGTCTATCTTCATCGCCCTGCAGTTAGCATGTAATGTGCCTCCTGCAGCACTTGCCTTTCTGCTACAAGATCATTAAACCAGTATATCATTCATCATTCCTGAATTGCTGTTAAGAGGAGGCAAAAAAATATACAGCGAGATACATAGCCCAGTCTCCTTTCTCTGTGTTTAATACACAGCCATTTCAATGTCAAACTCAGCCTAGATGAGTTTGGAGATGAATGAGCGCGATGTAAATAAGAACCAAGTGGATATTTCTCCTCACCTTGCTCTCAGCCTGTCACATCCAAACAGATGGCTTATCAATCTTTTAGCAAACGACTTAAAAATGCAGATTCATGCCATTTGTGTGGTGCATGGTATTGATGTGTCATATTAACACATTATCCAGGGCTGAAAAAGGACTGTCTGCCCCACCGTTGCACTTACTGAACAGAAGTAGTAGGCTCTTTCACACAGCTTCAAGCGTTAAGTTTATTCTCATGCTCTCTTTTCTTGTTGCTAGTCAAACATAGCTTGTTTGTGGGCATTTTGGGCATAAAAGTAAAACTCTATTGACAGTTCTGCCAATCAGTAAGTAAGTAATGCTCCATATACACTGCGTTCCAAATTATTATGCAAATGATGTTTTTGTTTGATTTTCCAAAATACTTGATGCAAATGATGA
>JAPQRP010000005.1:40410386-40428787 GCA_037367295.1 Apogon hyalosoma | reverse complement strand
TATATATATAATTCTACATCATATTCCACTACATTTTTGATAAATATAAATCAATATAAATACAAGATCATCACCTTCCTAAAATAATTGCCAAAAAGTCTTTTTTTTTTCTCAGATTTTTCAGGAAACACAAAAAAATTAACCAGAAACTGAGTATTTGATAATTTAGTCAAAAAAAAAAAAAAAACAGTCATTTTTGTCAAAAAAATGACTGAGGCAATTATTTTAAGAAGGTGATGATATACAATCCGCTATAATGTCTAATTACATACAACATTCCTTATAATTTATATTTTACATTATCTCAATTATGTTTTTTATACAACCCACAAAATATATTTGTTTATATAAATATAAAATATATAATATATACATGTATTGCACTACGTATTGGGTAAGACGTCTATATCATATTCTATCCCACCTTAATAAGATGCTCCAATATATGTTTAATGGTGCTATGTCAAGAGGACAGAACTTAATACCAGTCAGTCATAAGGATTTCACACCAACATTTAATATTTTAAGTGTGTGCACTTGGCATCAAGTCTTAACCTGAGGGGGAAAAAAATTACATAAATGACAGAGAGGATTTTGGATATACTGCATATATGTGAAGGGAACAGGGTCAATGAGGTGACAGTGTTAGGAGATGTAATAACATTTCTTCTTGTATCCCCTCTGCCTGTATTGATTCTGCAATTGAGCACAGACATGAAGAGTTGCGACGAAATGATGCTCTGAATTTCAGTGAGAAAGAACGAGCTGCTGAGGCGTGTGTTTGTTGCAGGCGGTACTTGGGCAGGATGATGAAGAGAAAAAGACGAATATGAAAGGTGGAGAAACACATACTGGCCTATATCATCAACACAAAACATCAACAAAACATCCTTTGTACTCAGAAAACAACAAAGAACTCCCCTAATATGCAATGCATTATTGGGACTGTCGTAGCAGTACCCCGTCTACTTTATATTATGCGTTTTGGATTTCCAAACCACAAGTTACTAAGAATCCAGGTCTGAATGATGAGGCCAACATTTCACTGCTGTCACTGATTTGCAGGTGGATTTGCATGTCCACTCTAAGTCCTGTTTTTGGCCACAACTCCAAGTGTAAAATCCCTCTTAAGTGGAGACCAATACAAGAGGGCTGACCTATGGGACTTTATTTAAGAAAAAAAAAAAAATCATAACAGAACCAAACAAGACAAAAGTATCATATTTCATCCACTTTCAATCGATCCCACAATTACGCATGTGATATTTGTCAGTTTAACAGATAAATTTTAAAACTCAAGAAAGTCACAGTTTCTTGTAAAGCTGTGGAAGTGTCAGATTGTGAAAATACATAAATAGAAAGATGTGCCCAAAAGTTGCTGAGCTGACATCACTGCAACTTTTTCTCGTCGTGATCTATTCAGAGTCACCAAAAATGTCTCTGCAGCATCAACATGGTCACACTGGTTTTTATTTCTATTAATACTTTTTCACCTCCGTCTTGAAGAACCAGGTGAAATATGCTGCAGTAACAGGCATTTAGGTGCCGGTGATTTATACCACTTGCATTGAGATGCAGTAAACTAAGCTGTTTCACACTAAACTAGATTTTACTGTACTACACTTACTACAAATTGTTACTTGGTACTTGCAACGTTTTTTTTTTTTTTGTTAAGATTTATTTTTGGGGCTTTTTGCATCTTTTAGATTTAGGTGGCAAAACAGAGGAAAAAACAAGGAAGAGAGAGTAGTTATACGGCCTCAGGTTGTAACTGAACCAGGTAGCGGAGATTAGCCTGTGTAGGATACATCCAATCAGGTGAGTGCTCTATAAAATCACATTGACAAACATCATATGTGTAGCTGACAGTACAGTTCAAACACAACGAAAAAAGTATTTATTTTGCTATTAAGGTTAACTCGACTTACAATCCCCATAGGGACTTTTTTCCTCTGCATTGTACCCACCTTAAAACACACACACAGTACCTGGATTTAGCATTAGCACACAATTAAACAAAAAAAAAAATCTTGAATCAAGCAAAAAAAAAATCTGCCAATGGAGCAAGTGAAAATTATCTTGGTAAGATTTCTTGAAATAAATTTTTCAAGATCTATTGTTTAAAAATAAGGTCTTATATTTCACTGAAAAGTTACTCCTTAGGTGATTATGTCTTATTTTAAGTGTGATGAGATATTTGGACTAGAAATGAGAAAAATACACTTGGTAAGATTTAGATTTTTGTAGTGTAATTGGAACTTGATATTGTGAAACGCCTATTAGGAGCAGTGAGGTGCCACTGAAGGGGCACGGGGACCAACTCCAGATTTTCATCAGCACCGTTTTAATGGCGTAGGAAACCCATGGGCAAACACACAAACAAGTCTGGGAATTGAACCTGGAATGTTCTAACATGAGTCAGAAGTGTTAACTACATCACCGCACCCTCCATTTGAGTTATTTGACTTCCCAGCAAAGGCTTATGTTCACACGTGGCCGGGTATTTTTGAAAACTGATATTTCTCCCTCTCCTTTAAAAAAAAAAAAAAAAACTCGTGCAGACATGACTCTTCAGAAAAATCTGCGTTTACACAGCCCTGTATATCAAGTACCATAAACCAATCAGAATCCTGAAAAGAATCACAACAAAATGTTACTTCCACTATGAAGCTATGGAGATGTAGTTTTCCTAACAAATCCAAGACATGTAACCAACACAAAGCAAAGCAAATGGATGAGCCGGTGACTTTTTTACAATCACTAACTGCTTTTCTGATGTGTCTGAGCGGATGAAAAAGGGTTTGAACTCTGTTGAGTCGAAACATGTTAGTTCTGTTGTGGCTAACAGCTGCAGTCTGTTTTCAATGATGTTTTGTCTTCAGTTCATGAAAATTGCCGTGCAGAGAAGTAAATTATTACTTTGTTCACCTTCCACTGAACTGGACAGAACAGATAAAGGACTGATAAACAAAATATGGAGTATGAAGACGTTGAAACACAACATAAAAGCCTTGTTTTATAGCAAGTAAATACATGAAGATCCAGTTAAGCAGATGTAATGGGCTCTAACTAGCTACGATGCTAACGTTCGCTGGCACCAGACTTCTTTATTTTCTCATGTAGTACTCGTAACTTCCCTTATCAGCTCCATCCTCTTCCTCTATACTGCCTCATGACATATGAAGTGGTAGAATATTTACTTCGAAAACTGTGATGTCTGTCCAAAAGCCTTCGTTTTCGTGTTTCCCTCTGTTTACATGCAAACACGATTACGAAGATTTGCCGAAATCTCCACTTTGGCCAGAGTTTTTAGAAACCTTTGTTTTCGGTGTGTCATGTGAATAAACAGGGACAAACACAAGAGGAAAGTCTCCATTTTCAAAAATATCCACCTACCTGTAAACGTAGCACGAAATGCATTGAGAAATAGTTTTAAAGGACTAACATGACCATGCTGTGACATCAGAGGATTTTTTTAATACTTTTAAAGTAGAGTGCCCTGAAGTTCTTTGTTGTTTTCCTAGAAAAGTGGTTCTCAAACTTTTTTGAACAAACGCCCCTTTACGTCATTATGAGCCTCCTGCCTCTTGCCTGGTGGGGGTGGGGGGGTTCATGATGCTCCATAGGTCTAATCAAACATGCTGCTTGATATTGATACATATACAGACTAACACCCCGCATTTCGGTCTCAGTGCCAACCTCTCAGCTTTCTCGTTCCAAACACCCCCCCAATGGTGGCCCAACATCCCCGTTGAGAAACACTGTCCTAGAATATACACTCATGGCCCAGTCCAACGACACCCTCAGAAAATCACTTTTTGAGTCCAGTAAGCGCCACTTCTCCAACATGTTTGACTTCCATCCTCTGCTTGGTATGAAGGTTCTATGCCTGATGGACTGGTCTTACCAGGTACAATCATTTTACCAACAAAGTCTAAAACTGCAGGTTGAGTAAGTGAGACTGACAGTTTCTGCAGCTACCACAGTGATGAAAGCAAATAAAGTTTGCAGTAAACAAACAAAACTATGCCATTCAGTATCACTCACGAAACCACAAGTATGAAGCCATTGGTAATGGTTATTAAGCCAATTTTCTATGCTTTAAATTGTTTTACATCAGTTTATGAGCTTAAAGTCCTTTCTTTTCACCACTTTTACAGCTGCATATCTTGGTGCAATACCATCAACTGTAAAAAAAGTATGTCGAAGAAAAAAATAAATCAAAGACTATTCATCTCCATCATAATTATAGACATATAAAACTCCATTTTAGATTAAAAGGATCACAGAAACAATTAAAATGGTAAGTAACAAAGCCACCTATGGAAGCCAGTGTTCCACCTCATGGGACATGTCAACATTTCATTTATATTTTACAAACCAAACAATCTGACTGATTCATTTTCATGGCAGATGCATTCACTTATTGGCACCAGTTTTACACTGTTCAAAGTCCAGAATAAAAAAGAGACATCTGCAGTGGTGTGTGTGAACAGGAGGACTGACATTTGAATCCTGTTTCATCAAACAGGTTTCAGTTTTGGTCTGTAACTTGGCACCTGCTTTTTCTTTCTTTATTGTAAGTCAGCCTGGTAAGTCCTGTAGATCTACTCTCTGGTGGATGTGAATGTGTGCATACCTCCTGTCAGACATCAGCTTATCTGTTCATGTCACCAACCCAACAGTTATGTTGGTGAACATTCATTGGTCACATTTTTCAGAGATCTGATATTATTGTTTAAGTAAACACAGGTTATTCATGCAGGTTATATTTTCTGGACACAGTCCAGCACAAGTTTTATTGTTTAAAGTAAAACAAAAAAAAAAGGTTGAGTTGTACACGTTGTTTATGCAAAGGAAGATATGCACCTAAGCATTACAGTAAACTGAACAGTCACAAAAAGTCTAGTTACTGATCACAGAATAGAATAGAATAGAATAGAATAGAATAGAATAGAATAGAATAGAATAGAATAGAATAGAATAGAATAGAATAGGCTTTATTGTCATTACACCAGTTGTGCAAAACAAAAAATTGCAAAATCTTATTTCAAGAAATCTTACAAAGATCATTTTCACTTGTTGCATTAGCAGATTTTTTTGTTTGAATTAAGCTAAAAAATCTGCAAAAATTATCTTGGTAAGATTTCTTGAAATAAAATTTTCCAGATCTATTGTCCAAAAAATAAGTTCTTATATCTCACTGAAAAGTTACTCTTTGGGTGATTATTTCTTATTTTAAGTGTGATGAAATATTTTGACTAGAAATGAGAAAAATACACTTGGTAAGATTTTGATATTTTGGATTTTTTCCAGCGTGCATACTCACTTTAGAAAACATTGACGATATTATTCCGACAGATGTGCTGATTTTTGTCTTTCTGCAGGGTGCTTTTGGGGTGATTTCATGTACTCAATTTAAGGTTTGCATGGCTACAGAAACACTGGGTAATTAAATAAAGAGACGCTACAAAGACACATAGTGTAGTGAACAGAATGCGTGTGGGCATGCTTACATGTTTAGCACAGTTAGACCTCTGTTACTGTGATAGATATCGCTAACATCAGGAGGCTGGTGGACTCATCAGTCTCAGGATTTGCGGATGCAGGGACTCTTGGGGGGTATGCAGGTTTCTAGCGGTCCCTGGAGATTTGAGGAGCCTAAAGTTTTGGGAGCACTTCCATCAACCTCAGTCCCATAGGGCGGTGGCATCCTTTGGGGGTTGGCAGCACCTGCTACTGTAACTTTAACCAAGGCACCTGCAAACATGCGCCTCAGAGCAGCCTCTAAAAAATGAACCAGCTAGTTTTATGGACAGGGAAGACAATATAGAGAACAGACTTTACATGAATATTTAATCTATCATCTTTACTTTTGAAAAATAAATAAATAAAAGATTTGCCTAGAGGCTGTCTTCATTTTAAAATGATTTTGGAAAAGAACAACACAGAGGAAACTGTTAAAGAAGCACTTGCCAGTAAACTCCTACTAATTCACAAGCTCATTAAAATGCAGTGCAGCAACTGGGAGGATTTTTGCGTTTACACTCATACCTGCTCAGCAGTCTGTAAAAAAGTGAGGCTACTTACCAATAGACCGGACTTATGCGTTGACCTGTGGGGATCCACGGGTTCTAGATGTGCTAGTTGTTATGCTGTTGCTTATTTGTGCATGCTGTACCGCATTTGTCCAGCAGTCACCACCAAAGCATTCTGGCCATAGCAAAATGATTGTAAGGCTATTGTATTTGAAAAATGACTAATATATCCCAAAATAATGGTCCTATCAACTTGCCGTTTTCAGTAGTCTGTTCCCTGACCAAAACTACAAAAGTATGTCAAGCTGCAGCAGTCAGCTCTTTCCGGATTTTGTGTGAATCCCTGGACACATGTACGCACACAGAGGCCACTTGGCTTTTTACCACCAGCCACACTGGCTGCAAGGTATCGTCATCAGTTGGTCATCCATCCATCCATCCTTCCGTCCGTCCGTCCGTCTGGGCAAAAACTTTGGCATGCACTGATAAGTCAGGCGACTGGGTGGCAGTAGTGCGCCTGATAAGTCAGGCTGAATGTTTTCAAGTGCTTGCCTGTTCTGTTATAATATAGATGTACCTCCCCTTGTGCTACTTAGGGTCAAGGTAAAGAGACAAGAAAACAGCCCTCGGCTATGGAGACTAAGAGAAAGAAGGGGAATAAATTGTGTAGGAGCAACAATAGATGACAGTGAAGTGACAGGAGGTAAGGTGCTCTGAAATGCATTCACGTCTGTGCAACCATTTGACCCATAAAAGAAAAACAGAAAAATACACCTGTTTGTGAATGCGCCGCAAAATCTTGATGACTAATAGAGATGTTCTAGCATTAATGACAGTGTGATACAGCATATGAGAAACAAAGGAGGAGAAGGTGAAGGACTTGGCATGCCTGCACAGTCCAACACATGCTGTGTAACTAAACACATCCTTGCCAATCACCCAAAATCTGGCTACTGAAAAGTGAAAGCATAATCTTTCCTCTTTGTTGATGTATCATGATAATATAGTTTTGTGCTTTCGCCAATTACGTTAATGACACAGGCAGAAGTCACTGACCCACTCATCAACCAAATGCCAAAAAATGCTATTCTTTTCTTCGTTGTGTGAAATGAATGAGGTACTTAACCAGTGCTCTGTGCCTGGTTTGTTTTTTATTCATTTATTTAATTAGAACACATTTGTTTCAGTCCATTAGTCCGACCTTCATTACCTTTACATAATGGTTTGCAGATGGTGTAATGGCTCTGCTGTAACACATCATTTTTAAGTCCTTTTTGCCCGTCAGTGTTTTAAATGTATGAACGTGATTATTGTGTGATGCCAGCTTGATGCACAGGTAGGGACACAGAATGTCAGCCAATGAGATTGCAGGTACACAGAACAGCAGCTAATGAGAACGCAGGTACACAATGTCAGCCAATGAGAGCACAGGTACATAGAACGTCAGCCAATGAGAGCGCAGGTACACAGACTGTCAGCCAATGAAAGTGAAGGTACACAGAACATCAGCCAGTGAGAGTGCAGGTACATAGAACAGCAGCTAATGAGAACGCAGGTACACAATGTCAGCCAATGAGAGCGCAGGTACACAGAATGTCAGCCAATGAGAGCGCAGGTACACAGAATGTCAGCCAATGAGAGTGAAGGTTCACAGAACTTCAGCCAGTGAGAGTGCAGGTACATAGAATGTGAGCCAATGAGGGTATAGTAAATGGAACGGCAGCTAATGAGAGCACAGGTACACAGACTGTCAGCCAATGAGAGTGAAAGTACACAGAACATCAGCCATTGAGAGCGAAGGTTCACAAAACATCAGACAATGACATATAACAAAATATCTGATTGTTACTTAAAATATTTGAATAAAAATTTGACAATTGGGCTTCTACATATTTTGCTGCTCATGTTGTTGTCAGGTGTGAGCTTATACTTGCTCAGCAACCCAATCCTGTTTCAGTGGACAATACACCACAAGACACCAAACTAGTAGAACAATTCAGTTACAACAAAGACACTTTCTTCCACAATGTGAATCAAGCAGTGTTAAACAAGACCTAACCCTCCCTTTTCAGATTTCAAACAATGATACATTGCTTGAGTGGGATTAGCTGTGTTTTGATATATGTGACCTGATGGCCATGCGCATATGTTTCCTGGCAAGGGAGTTTCTTATGTCAATAATCCTTCTTTGTTTGAAAGTATGACATGAAGTCATTCACTCTTATTGTTAACAGTTAGTTGTGTGAACTGCGCTTCCGAGCATCAGCACTGAACTAAGGACACCTCCACTTTTGCAGACACTGGGTTGATAAAACATGACAAAAGACAAAACATGAAAGAATTATTAAGAAAATACTGTATTGCAGGATTTTTATTAAAAAATATATATTTATTCTTTTTTTTTTTTTTTTTTTACAAAAAACAAACATAAACATAATACAGCCCCACCCCCCTCCTGCACATCAATGAATTTACAGCAACACAGTCCTAACAGCAGTAAATTAATATGCTACAAATTAGTAATTGTATATCAAATAAAAGAAAGAATAATGTATATAATGCAGAAAACAGCAAGGTCAGTTTCTCACATCAGTTACCTCATTGAAGACATTTTAACACAGGTCCTGTATCTGGTCAAACACTTTGCCTCTATCATCATTATAATACCTTTGTCTTTCCAAATGTAGCGTGTTTACCACTTCCCCCAACCAAAGGTCAAACATGGGCATTAAGTCCTTCTTCCACACTTGATAGGATCAATGTTTTAGCAATCACCATACCAAACAAAACAGCAACTTTCTCATATTTATTGGCTGATGGTAAAGCGCTAGAAGCTCCAGTGATGGCAATGAGTGGATCTGGATCCCAGTGCTTCCCAAAAACCACTGAAAAACAATGAAAAATACTCTTCCAGTACGAGTAAAGTTTAGTGCATGACCAGAGGTTGTGCATCAAGTTGCCAATTGCAGAACTGCATTGGTTGCAAACTGGTGACACATCAGGAAAAAAGCTATTTAGCTTCTCCCTTGAGCAGTAGAGTCGATGTAATGTTTTAAATTGTGTAAGATTATGCCTGGCGTTGACTGAACAATCGTGAATATTCTCCAAACATTCACCCCAGACCAGGATTTTTTTTAAACTTGTAAAGGGATTATTTGAACCACCCAAATATTATAGCTACAAGAAAAGTGAGTTTGATAACATAATCTACATAACTAAAAATAAACTTTCCCATTCTGATGATGACATATATGTTTAATTATTACATAAGCAGGAAGATAAAAATCTTGTCCAGAAAATAAATGTTTCTGGCTATTTCTGTGGATATGCATTAAAAAGAACTGTTTACATTTGTATCCATTTATACATGCATTTTTCGAAGTTCAATTTTATCTAAAAAGGATATAATTCACTAACTATTCAATTGTTTTGTTGATCTGAGAAAATCTAAATCTGGGTGTGTGAATGTGTGGCATTGTTTTTCATTGTGCCAAATACAAGCTATCAAATAGAAAGTATTTCACATGACCTGTTACTGTAAATCAGACCTTCCTCCTTGTTTCCTTGAACACATTGAAGAACCAGTTGTGTCTCCCAGTGACAGACTCCATGGTTGGGTATATAAGGAGGATGCTTCAGAGGTGATATACAACTGCAGCTCCACAGAGATACAGAGGTTGACTGTGAAGTGCAAACAAAGAGACATCATGAAAGCTGTCGCAATCCTCTTGCTGGTGGTTTGCTGCATGGCCATCAGCCATGGTAAGTTATTTTCTGATGATACAATTTACTGTTTATTTCTATAAAGCTGGGGGTTTTTTTAAATTTTTTTTTCTTATAATAGATGTTACAACACACTTCAATAATCATTTGTTTTTTCCTGCACAGCCTGGACATGTGAGGAGGCTCCACGTCTGTATAATGTAATACAGGTTGATGCAGGGAATGGTATGGTGGTTGGAAGAGACCGATACAACCGGGCGTATTTCCTGATGAGGCGATCCTGGTACTCCATGAGCTCAACCAGCTTCAAGCATGTGACAGTTGGAAGTGCAGGAATATGGGCTGTTTCCACATCAAACAAAGTCTACAAATACGTCGCGGGCAACTTTGTTCAGGCCAATGGTACTATATTAAATTATTATCATTGCTATGGTGCTTAACAAGCTACAAAATCATGAGGTTTACATTCATTATACAAACCTGTACTTCGGTGTTATCTTCACCTTCAGGAGTCAGTATGCAGCAGGTGGATGCTGGAGGTTCTGGTCAGCTTGTGGGAGTTTCAACCGGCTACAACACCAGCTACTGTCTGAGAAGTAGCTATGCTCAAAGCTTCCGAACAACGTCAACCCTGAGCTGGACAAGCCTCTCAACACGTATGAAGTACTTCAGCTGCAACATTTATGGATGCTGGGGAATTGACACTTCTTCCAGAATCTATTTTAGACAGGTTAGAAACTCTGTGAATTCTCTGTCTTTTTAACTCTCAGTGGTGTTGCTATTATTAAAGCAAAACCACTGTCTCGTAACCACAATAACGAAACCACAACATGTACTTATGCTTCTTCTGACAGATCTCACCAACTACCTGTAGCGGAGGTTCATGGAGACAGATATCACATGTGGGCACCCCGAAAATGATTGAAACGAGCGATGATGGAACCGTCTTCTATTTGACTACAGATGGCAAAGTCTACCAAAGGTACAGCAACAAACAAAGAAGAGGAATACTCCTCTTAACCGTAAAAATGTCACAGATCATTATCATTTAGTATTTTGCAAACATTGTTTTAAGATCAGTGTATGTTACCTGAACATTCATTGATATTAAATTAATAGTCAGGATGTAAGTGGGTAACATATCAGCTCTTGTAAAGAGTAGAAACAGCAGATTTTACTGTTAAATTACATTGAATACTCAAGAGCTTTCAGACTTTTGGCTCCAGTTTGAATAATACAGCATCTGGTTGCAGTCTGTAAATATATCAGTGTGTGAAAACAGTAATGCTGTTTACACTGGAAAAAATCTAAATTTTACCTGGTGTATTTTTCTCATTTCTAGTCCAAATATCTCATCACACTTAAAATAAGACATAATGCCCTGAAGAATCATAATATAATATAACAACATAATAATAAGATAATAATATAATCACCTGAAGAATAAGTTTTCAGTGTAAGCACTTGTTTTTAGACAATAGATCTTGAAAGTCTTATGTCATAAAATCTTACCAAGATAATTTTCACTTGTTCCACTGGCAGATTTTTTGCTTGAATTAAGCAAAAAAAAAAAAAAAGTAAAACGTCTTGAATTAAGCAAAAATTCTGCCAATGGAACAAGTGAAAATTATCTTGGTTAGTTACTCTTTAGGTGATTGTGTCTTATTTTAAGTGTGATGAGATATTTGGACTAGAAATGAGAAAAATACACTTGGTAAGATTTGGATTTTTTTGCAGTGTATTATCAAGACAATGGTTTCACAGATTTATCTTTGCTCTTTTCCTTCAACAGGACCGGGGTCTACAGCAGCCGACCTTATGGCATTGGGTGGAGCCAAGTCTCAATGTGCATGCCCATCCAGCACCTGAGCTACGACCTGGGCAAACTTTGGGTTGTGACCAATGCCAGTTTCCTCCTGCAGTGCACTCACTAGTCTGTTTTTTAGAGCAGAGACTCTGTGTGCAACTGTTTTAAATGTATCCCCTTTTTCCTCACATCTTAGTACTTATATACATATATACCCTATATAGATGCTGCTCCTCTGAAGCTGTATCTGTTTCTGATGGCGACTTCACCACAGGTCAGATAAGGGAATTGGGAAACACTTTATACAGTGAATGGGATGTACTCTCAGCATACATGGGTCTTTGGTTCATTTACAATTTTTTTTTTTTTAGATAATTTCGTACACAACAAATCAATGCCTGACATGTGATTTTGTCATAATAATTAATTTCCTTAAAATTAGAGCTAAAAGACAGAATTAATCCTTGTTACCCCCCTTCCAAAAAAAAAAAAAAAAAAAGGGAAAGGCAAGGTAAGGGGTATTATTTTTGGTTCAGTTTGCATCTTTATTTCTTTGTTTGTCAACACTTTAGCAGCAAAACTATTGGTTGAATTCATACCAAATTGGGTTTATAGATTGCCAGTGACCCAGAATAGGTGTGATTATATTTTGGGAAAAGTAGGTCAACGTTAATTTTTTTTAATGAATTTTTAACCCCCCCGCCCATTTACTTCTAAAGGCCAAAATTTGTCTGTGCAGTCTATGTCTATGCAGACATCAGCACATTCATAAAGATGATGACATCAGCTGAACTGATGCCAAAACAAGCCACAATACGTGTTAGGGGCGGGGTTTGTTGCGTCTGGCACCACTTGTTTCTTCTGCACTGATTCGGCTTTAATTCATTTGATTAAGACAAATAATAGAACCATTTGATAAGTCAACCTTTAGTTCTGTTTGCATTATTCTGCATGTATTGCAAGTAATCACTACTGGCAGTTATTCTGATTCTGAAATGATAAACTGCAGTAAGTATATGAAATATATGAAGTCTGTGTGTCAACATGTAACTTCCACCTGCCAGTTGGCATCTGTATTTTTTGACTTCAATAAAGTGCAATCAAAACCAAATCACTTGACTGTTGTTGTGCTTTATAAAAATGTTAATGCTGTTCTAAAACTGATTCCCAGAAGATCCTGACATAAAATTAAGAATTAAACTGAGAAATGTTGGAGGTTTTGTATTAATCTTAATGCATATATATGTGGATGTTTCAGTCAGGGAATGTAATTAAATCCAGGCTGAAACAGGTTTTTCATGGCATTGCAATTTTTAGATAGACTATTACTTTTTTGAATGTTTCTACTGCTGAATTATTCTCCAGTTATAGTATAAGATTCCTCTGAATGTTAAAGTTTTGTACATCAAACTAGCTATGATTAAAGAATGAGGTTGACGTCCAAATGTAAACTACAGTTTAGCTGCCATACTTCACCTGTTATGCTGATTCAGTCCATCATTAGCTTAAAGCCAGCTCCTCTACTGTTTTGTATTTCTTTGTATTTAATTGAACCCATCTTAATTTAACATCTGATCATTGGTTTGACTAAATGTATTTGGTTATATTTTCATGCCCGTAATATATTTAATGCCCATAAAACTCAGGTTTGTTTAGCTGCTACAGCAGATTTCATTGTCCCATTGTCTCAACACTACTTCTCCACTCTATTACACATTCCATACGTACAGGGAATGACATCCAGAGAACATGGGTATTTCTTTCAGATACCAGATTGTCCTGCCACGTCCCACAGTTTACCCATAACGCACCTCTTCTGGCATGGAATCACTGTTTGATCTCCATGTACAGCTGTGGGTCTCTACCTTTAAGGTGGTACTCATGGTGCCTCCATGGACACTGTTCCTTTCTGTCACTTTCAAAGCAGAAAGTGGCAGAGAACCAGCATAGTGCTGATGATCTGTGGAGGATCATGCAGTCAGAGCTGAGTCATTGGCCAACAGCACCCGCTTTTCCACTGATGCAGTTCCAGGGCTAGTTCAGGACTGGTACTTACACAGCAAAAAATGCTAGAAACATGCCTAATGTTCCTAAATCTGGTCAAATTGGCTTACATTGAGCAAAAAAAATCTGCCAGTAGGGTAAGAAAAAAATTCTTGGCTAGAATTCTTAAAACAATCAAAAAGTCTATCAACTAAAAAAACATAATGTACCTTAAAACTAGACAAAAATGCTAGAATTTTAGCAAACAATGCCTAGTACAAGCAGTGAAATCACACTCATGTAAGACAGAATTACTTTAAATAAGGAATTTTAGTCTCTGAGCTGGATGTAAGAATTTAAGTCTTAAAATAAGAGTAATTGCTGTCATTTCTTAAGATTCTTAAAATGAAAAGTTGTGCAAGTCGTTTCAGTATTAAAACAAGTGGTGCCAGGCACAACAAACCCTGCCCCTCGCAAATGTTTTAGCTGATTTGCCCTATCTCTTATCATTGCGAAAACACCTTTTTGGTGACTTTGACCTTTGACCTACATTCATCAAAATTTAATGGGATCTATTCTGGACCACCTCGCACCTTTCCTGAAAATTTCATGGAAATTGGTTCTGTAGTTTTTGCGTAAAGTTGCTGACAAACAAACAAAACCCCAAAAACAATACCTTCACCTCCCTTTCGGGGGGCTGGGTAATAAGAAAAACAATCTGGATCCTTTGCTGAGATAATCTGCAAAATCTTGCCATTCCTTGTTACTAAAATCCGGCTTGATATCAGCTGGAAAATCTTATTAAGAAAAAGTTAGATATATTTTTTAAAGTAAGAATATTTTCTTGTGTAAAAATGTCTTTGCAAGCTTTTTTTCTATTTCGATGAAAAATAAGACAAATGTTCTAGAAATAAAGCTTTCTTTTTTTCACTTTCTTAGAAATCATTTTTTGCAGTGTAATCTGAACTCTGCCAAAGAGAAGAAAAGATGGTTCCAGGATGGTAGCAGTTCTTTGCTGGGCTACAACCAACAACAACAAAAAAAATAAAAATAGATCAAGCTTAGTGTCTAGTCTGCCTCATACAGCTTATGAAGGGGAAAATGAGAGCTTCAGTATGGACATCAGGTCTGTCTGGTGTAGCAAAAAAATAAATAAAAATTTCAAAAAAGCCTGTTGTGATAAAGCTGCTCTCAGTGGGACCAACTGTGTGGATCACATGGTTACACTAATGATACATGAGGCATCCACTAGCTGCTAATATTAGCCACTAGTGAGTGAGCCAATGCACCTGAGCGGCCTTGAACAGACAGGACCCAGTCAGAGACCCAGGAGACAAAAACAAGACAAATAGGAGAAAGATCTGGAGACGGAAGATGAAATGGAGGATGGTGAGATTCGTTGTGAAATGCATGAGAAAGACAAGATTAGGAAAATACATGAGAAGAAAGGAAAAAGGAGGAGTTGAAGGAAAAAGTGAGGAGAAAAAAGCAGAGATGGAGAGAGAAAACAAGGAAAAACTGAGTGATGAAATAGAGAAACAGAAGAGAGGAAAAGAAGGAAACCGAGGACAGAATTAAAGAAAGCGGAGACAGAATAAGAGACTTAGGGAGAAAACAAAAGAAAACAGACAGAAAGGGAGGAAAAGTGAGAGAAAGTGGAAAAACAAAAGGAGAAATCTGAGAAAACCAAAGGAAACAGAGAGAGAAAATGTGGAAAAATGAGGAGAAAACGAAAGAAAGCAGAGGAAGAAAAGAGGAAAAGTGCAACAAAAAGATGGAAAATGAGCAAAACAAAGGGTCAAAAACTGAGGAGAAAATAGAGAAAGAAAAGATTAACAGTTTGTATAATCTGTCAGAATAAACCCAAGAAAATATCTAACTCAAGGTGTATCACCATAAATCAAGCAGTTGTCACTTTCTAATTCATTCTCATTTGGAGGATCTCCATTTCTTCTTTTTCCTCTGCCAAGCTGACTGGGATTTTTTGACAGTCACATATTCCATTATATTTCAGAGAATAGAGAGAATAAGAGAGCCCTCTAGTGGTGGATGAGCTACATATCCCAAGGGACTGACGCTCCATACAAGACTTAACAGACTAATACAGTTATCCTGTAAAAATAAGAAAAATTAACCTGTAAACTCTGCATACGTGGAAACTTAGTTTAGTTTCGTAACCATCATCTAAAGCTTTGCTGGATCTTAAAATTGTCAAATGCTGAGCAAAAAGGATGCGAACAAAACTACATGTATCAAGTGTTGGCTTTACTTATACACTGGAAAAAATCTAAATGTTACCAAGTGTATTTTTCTCATTTCCAGTCAGAATATCTCATCACACTTAAAATAAGACACAATCACCTAAAGAGTAACTTTTCAGTGAGATATAAGAACTGATTTTGAGACAATAGATCTTGAAAATCTTATTTCAAGAAAGCTTATATAGATAATTTTCACTTGTTCCATTAGCAGATTTTTTTTTTTTTTTTTTTTTGCTTGAATTAAGAAAAAAAAAATGAATTAAGCATAAAAAAAACCTTGAATTAAGCAAAAAAATTCTTAAAATTGTCAGATGCACTGCAAAAATCTAAATCTTACCAAATCTATTTTTCTCTGTTTTTCTCTATTTTTTCCTCTATTGTCTATTTTTTAGTCTACCTCGGTAGGATTTATTGAAATGAGATTTTCCAGATCTATTGTCTAAAAATCAGTTCCTATATCTCACTGAAAAGTTACTCTTTAGGTGATTATGTCTTATTTTAAGTGTGATGAGATATTTGGACTAGAAATGAGAAAAATACACTTTGTAAGATTTAGATTTTTGCAGTGCATTAAACAGGAAAACCTCTAAATGCTACAATTCTACAGTCGGTTCAAAATGATTCAGTGAGAGGTTTTGTCTCTGCAGCTGCTTTGCTTTCAGCTGTGGGTCATGTCTTCTTCAGTTTACAACCATATCAATCAGAAATAGAGATTAAAGTTCAGCCGTTTTTAGTCAAATGTGCCTCAGATCTTTTGTATGACAGCCATAAAACTGATGCTCTCGTGCAGCCACGACTACAGAAGAGAGTGATGTTTATATCCTGGTTTATATCCTGTCCCCCTCATCAAACGACATCTACAGCATACGTCATTGTTGCCTCAGATCTGAAGCTCCTACATACACTTTGCTTCCAAGGTTTGACTTCACCGTGCACGTTCAACACCCATGGGTGATTCATCTATTTGCGCTATGGTACCAGGGTGTTTAATGAAACACAAGCTAAAAACTATATTTGATTTCATTCAAGACATTTTCAAGGTCACTTTTACTCAAACACATCTGATATAAAAGGTGCAGATGATGATGAGGTCGAAAGTCACTGGAGCTGTAAATACCCTTGAGTGAAAAAAGGGAAAATGAATTGTTGAGGAATATAAAAAATTAGAGGACAATTTCTTTTGCCTTTTTAGAGCAATTTTAGGCCTTCAGAATGAACATAAAGCATATTTTTCTGAACATCATTCAGTCCATAACATCACATGCATAGTTTTAAGCCATAAAAACCCAAACATTGACTACAGACCAAAAGCATCTACTGATCTAAACTGTTTAATACCTGTTGATCCACTAATCCTACAAAACATGTACATAACTGGTGTTTGTCATCTTTTCACGGTCATCAGATACGACCCATTTGGACGTTCGCAGTTACCATGGAAACACTGTCATCTTCTACAACACTGATTCACCAGTAAAACCAATGGAGTTGGATCAATGACAGTGGATGGAGACGTTTGGTTTAGGTTCAGAAATTGCTATCTTTGCTAAAGAAATCACTTTTTCTTCAGTTTTTTGCTGTTTTGATATAATAACCTTTAAATTTACTGTGAGTTTACATGAACATCTAAATCAAATATAGGAAATTAAATACAGGAAAATACATGATTTACAATGAAAAATGCAAAATACAAAGGATAATATTATAATAAATTGTGATACATTACATAAGAAAAGTTTAATATAAAGAAAAATTAATTCGGGAACTGCCAGAAAAGTAACACTGGGTCTTTAAGGATTAATTCATGTGGGACTTCTACTCATCTTCAAAATGAAGATGTATTGCACTGTGTGAGGCAAATGGTGGTCACACCAGATACTGGCTGGATATACCACTCTTCTGGAGATACCCCCCCCCTTAAAACTGCACATTTTAGAGTGGCTTTTTATTGTAGCCAGCCTAAGGCACACCTGTATGAGAATCATGCTGTCTAATCAACATCTGGATTTGCCACATCTGTGAAGTGGATGGATTATCTCAGTAAAAGAGAAGTGCTCACTAACACAGATTTAGACAGATTTGATAACAATATTTAAGAGAAATAGACCTTTTTCTGTACATCGAAAAAGTCGTAGATCTTTGAGTTCAGCTCGTGAAAAATGGGAGCAAAAACAAAAGTGTTGCATTTATATTTTTGTTCAGTGTACATCACCTGTCAAAAGTTTAGACTCACCTGTTTTTTCTTTATTTTCATAACTATTTACATTGTAGATTCTCACTGAAGGCATCAAAACTATGATCAAGATCAAGAATCATTATTGTCAATATACAAGGCACAACGAAATTTTGATCAGCAGCTCTTAGCTTAAGGCACACAGTAGGCACATAGAGACACACCTGAGATATATCTAAATAAATAAATATAAAAATAGAGTAAAAATAGAATAAAAAGTAGCAGTGGAAATCAAATCTGAGGTGAAACTGGCATAAATATATTGCACATATTGCAGCCTGTTGAAGTCCAAAAGTGCAGTGCTGTGTGAGTGTCTGTCCAGCATCTGCAGGGGGCAGGGGTTTAATGCTCAGTCT
>JAPQRP010000005.1:40391191-40406897 GCA_037367295.1 Apogon hyalosoma | reverse complement strand
TATATATATATATATATATATATATATATATACACACACACACACACACACACACACACACACACACACACACACACCCCTTATATATTTATTGTATATATGGCTATTTTCTCATTTAATCTATAAACAATGTATAGCTACATACTAGATACAGTGGTTAACTGTCAGATTTAATAAAAAAAACCTTCAGTTTTACTGACTGAAATACTGAAGCAAATAAATAAAGCCACTTCTGCGCGACATCAACATAGTCACAGTGTTGTAAATAGTTTTGTTTAATATTATAAGTTGAGTGTTTGACTGCTTTGGCAGCATGCAAGTGAAAATTCAGTCAAATAGATTAGACCATTGTAAACGTGGCATCTTAGGACTTTCAGTCTTGACGATCCAATCAACGCTGTGTTTTGCCATTCAAATGTCAGAGAGCAGAGTAAACAGGAGAAGGCAGTCACATATAACTGTTAGGAGCTTCAGCTGACTCCCTGACAACCTGCAGGCAAGTCCCAACCCGCCTCACACCCACCCAAACACACACAACCACACACAAAAATCAAAGACCAGAGGGCCCCAGCAGGTACACGACCTCAAACCCCCACCAGCATGTGTGCACACACACACATACACACATACACACACACACACACACATACACACATACACACACACACACATGTTTAATGCCAATGTTCAAGCTTAGCTCTTTCTGTAATCTTTCAATAGCTGGTTCCACATCACATGCAGTTCATTTAGTTGCATTTTTATAGAATATCTGAACTAAATGCAACATATACTCAGATTTTCATCTAGTCTGTGATCTGAGCTTCTTTTCATTTTTCTTATTTTTATCATTTTGTCTGTTTTACATTTTTCAATTTTACATACTGTGTGCTTAGTACTCAGGTCATTTTTGACTTCTGACCTTCTTCCTTGGATGTGCTATTTTTGTGTACCCTCTAAAGTTGCTCTTGATAGAAACATTAGCTAAATACTTAAAATGAAGGAAAGGGTGTAGAGTTGCTCTAATGCATCTATAGTTTCAATTAGAATTGATTTACTTCCTTCAGAGGCTGTTGGGCGTTTAGCCAAGATGGCTCATGTTAAATCACATTTGAGGGGTCAGTTGTGCTTTGCTCCTCATGAGTTACTCAGTGAAACAGTCCCTGTGGAGGTGGCGACAACTAATGTCAAAAATATCCTGGATTAGGATGATTGAGTCTTAAATTATAGTGACAGGGGGATGGAATGAGGAGACGTGTCTTTAATCACCAAATATTATTTTTATTTCAGAGGAAACAGTTAAAATCATGCAGTGCTGTACAACTTGAAGTTGACTTCAGGATTTTCAGGTTTAAAAGTAAATAGCTTCTTGGTAAGTTGCCGTGTATGTCACTGCTTTTAAATCCGGCTTTACTGTTGTGAAACAACTGCTGATTTTGTGCTTCCTGTTCTACACACAGTGTTGCATCTCAGAAGACGTGCACACACTTGCTCTTCTTTTACAGGGCTCGTCTGGATGATCAGCTCTCCTTTAGGGGATTGATAATGTAGTTGAAATCTAAAAACATAGCTGTAGGTCATTTTAAATTGTAACCATTTCCTTCAGTGAGACAACGTTGCCATAACTAATGAACACAGTTGCCGGTGTTAAGGGGTTGGTGGCCTAGTGTTAAAGATGCCTTTAGGATACTGTGAAAACATCAACTGGATCCTTCATTGCATGTCATGTCTCTCACCGTCACCCTTGTTTTTCTGCCTTTCTGTTGCTACCATCTACTGAGAGCAGTGCATCAAGAAATTAATAAATGAAACTGAAAAAACCAAACGTCTTACCCAAAATAAATTTGCAAACACTGTCACGCCTGAGAAGTTGACTTGCTGTCTCTGACGCCTTAAACTAAATGCCAGTGTCAGTTATCAGACATTTTGGGTAAATGTCTGGCTCAGGTTACTGTGAGATATACCAATTTTCCAGGGGAATAGTTTGAGTAAAGGTCAGTCTGCATCAGAGTGAAGCAGAGGCAATAAAAATGTGACTATTATATTGGCATCATAAAAATACTGAAAGACAAGGAAAAGGGCAGAGGAAGACTCAAAAGGACTGTTTGACTCAAGGAAGCAAGGCCAAAACATCTGAACTGTACATGAGTGAGGTTTGAATGCCAGTTGCATTTAGTATCCACAAGTTATTTATCCATAATACTGAGTCAAAGGCAACGGCAGAGACGTAACAGTAAATCTATATTTTGATTGGTGTATGATCATTCTTATTTTTGTGTGTAGAACTTCAGTCAAGTTTCTATAAAGGTTTAAGAACTAATCAGTCAACAGATCTCCTTGTGCTGCCAGGTTAAGTTGCATTGGGGGGGGTGAAAAGAACTAATACATAGAAAAGCAAAGCAAAAATGTAATATTTTAGTATAACAATGTGCTTTAACAGAAAGTTTTATGCACACAAAGGTGCACTTGTCTGTGTGTTACACTCAACCCAAATGATCAACAGCTCTTCCAATAACATCACTTTAATCAATGTTTCACAAATGTTGACAGCCAGTGCAGCCATCTGCACCAATGCAATCTTAATATGTGCTCTAATTTAATTCTCTGTGGTCACATGATATAGCACTGTAAATTGCACCAGTGTTCTGTATGAAAAGTACTACTACTTCTACTACTACTACTACTACTACTACTAATAATAATAATAATAATAATAATAATAATAATAATAATAATAATAAGGATCATAATTAAATAAATAATTTAAATAATAATTTTTCAACTTTTTTCAGTCCCGAGTAGCCAAACTGGAGGATGAGCTGTGACACTCTTCAGTGTTCTGGCAGCAGAAGCAACTCTGTACAGCTGCAGGGCTTCAGCTGCCAAATTAGACTGACCTTCAATGATTTGGGATGGGAATCAGGTCCAGTTAGCAGCAATTTGGATCTTTTTTTTGGGGGGGGGGACTCTGGCGTGTTACTCCTAAACCAAAATTTGTCAACTTGCACATTGTCTTGTTTTCTCTCTTCAGAAAGTCACAAACCAATCCAAAGGTAGACATAAACATCATAAATTCACTTGCAGTGAAAGTGAGGGTATCCACTACAGTGTTCTTTTGCAGAATTAGTTTAGCTTTGGAGTGAAGGGGTCTGCACAGATTTAGGCTACCATAGATCTGCTGGTTTTTGGCACAGATTTGAATAGCATTTGGCGGCAGGTTTTGTGCACTGAGGTCTATTATTCGAGCATTTGGGGTTAGTCCTCCCACAGTGTCTTTGCATGAGGGTGGGACCCTGTGTGCAAAAAGTGAACTCTCCCACCACAACTTTTCGCGCTGCATCCCAGGTGATATTAGCGCCAGTCGCAGCCCCCCACCCCCACCCTCCCCGACTTTCCATCTGTCTATTTCAGCCGCAGAGCCAATTACAGCCAACTGCAGAGACAAAGGCCTGGGTGATTAGGTTAAAGGTATTAATAGCTGGTTTCTAGGTGCGGGGCTTTGGTGTTAGACTTGAAGAAACTGGGGGGAAGCCGAAGCTCCCAGCTGAGGTACAAAGATCGTGTAGAAAGACACACGCGTCACTAAGAAGTATATTTCATAGACTTTTTAGAGATTTTTGATTCTATATGTTGATATTCCAGACTGCTGAAACCGTTTCCAGACGTTAACTCTCGCTGAAACGCTACCGTCTGGTGAAAACTACCCTCCTGAACATAACACACAGCGTTCCTCGCTGCTAAATCTAGTTCTGTACACGGAAATAGCAAACAGAGTGAGTCCTCTGTGCTTAACACTACCTTTGCTTGGATACAGCGCGCTGGTTGCCCCGCCAACATATCTCTGGGGGCGTGGTTGTTGGTCACGCCCATTGGTGGGGGCTGAGGCGCGCAGACAAGTTTGGAAACGCTGACTGGCTGAAAGGTAATGACGTTTACAGTCGCAAGGCGCTGATTGGCTGCACGGAGGAAGAGGCCCGAGAGCGCCAGAAAACAAGCTTAAGCGGGTGATGCTGGTGTCTCACCGGGACAGAACAGAGTGTCCACTAGCCGGCAGGGAGTGTTGGTACGCCGGAGGTACAAGTTAAGGAGGACTGCCCGCTTATTTTGAGGAGGGAAATTAGCTGCTATGTTGGTGTGAAGAAACGAAGCACTGACAAGTCTTCAAAACTGGACACACGACGGAATTACGTCAACACTTCATTCATTGGAACAGTGGAGAAAAGGTGAGGAGTGGCCTTTTCCTCTGGTGGGTTTAACAGTTATGTCTGCTGGTCAGCTGAGCTAGTGATATTAGCATAAGCAGCTAATTACAGCTAATTTAGCATTATTACTGTAAGTATGTCACTGTAATACCTAGTTATTGATGTTCACAGGGGTGGGGTGTGGCTTTGCTAAATGTATAAAATGAGGTGATTTCCATCTTGACTTAATAAGTTAATAAGTAATAATAGCACCCAAAACACCAAGGTTACAGCCTATAATCACAATGAATCATCATGTCATTTATGAATACGTTCAGTTTTCACTTTGCTACAACATCTTGCCTCATGTTTATTGTAAAGTAGGTTGTAATATAGTGAAGTCGATGGCTCAACTACAGCAGAGTGCCTAGTTAGCTGGCTAAGAGCTAGTTAGCAGCGTTTGCGCCAAATTCACTTCACCTCTCGTCAGACTTTCTTGTGTTTTTCTTTTTACTTCCCCGTGAACACAGCTGATGAAGTGGACAAGTTTAGTTTCGAGTTTAATGCATACGTCTGTCCTTATTTTTTGTTGCAGTTTAACCAAATGGAAGTTGAATGTCTCTCACTGAAAGACCTCTCAAGTCCAAGGAAAAGTTTTTCGGTGGGGCCAGACACGGAGGAGAATGGATGCCAAAGTGAACAAAAGGTAAGGTGGACTATTTATCGGTCTTAAGTCTGGCCTGGACAGTGTTAACAGTGTTATATGTTGCAACTCTATGATGGCTCACCACAGATATAGCTGCTTAGATTACTGTGATGGCATCCTATGACGAGTAGATACAAGGACAGTGTAGCTTGGAAGTGCACTGTGTTATATATGTATATTTATGCATACAGTAATAGAGAAAAGTTTTTGAACACCCTTAAAATTTTACATAATCTCAAAAATTTTCATGAAATATTTGCAAAAATATATATTTTTTGTGTTTCAGAAGGTGTGGCTGCATCAAACAGACACAAACAAATGTTGGTTTTTTTTTTGTTAATTGTTAATAAGAAAAAATAACAAAACTAAATTATTGACAGTTTCAACATGTCATGTCCTGGATGTGTTTCATTATCCACTGAAACATCCAGTTTTGGCCTTGAAAGAAAAGCCCACATGCAGAAGGGAGCATGTGGGTTTGGAAAATGGAACAATACTTGATAGAGTTCAATGACTAAAGATTTATTCTTAATGTAATACATTACAAATGCATGGGGCATCCAAAAACTTTTTTCCACCACTGTATATAAGTATATTTGTTAGTTTATAGCTATACTGAAGCACTTGAGTGCATCATTAAGCCGTATTTTTTGTCCAATTTTAAAGTGGCTCACATGTCCTAATGACTCAAAACTACTTGTTCAATTTCTACAGGTGCATATTTCCGACACTGGAAAGTCAGCACATAAATACCACTTTGATTCTTTTACAACGGAGGCAAATGTTGACTAACATAACCTCACAACTGTCTCCATCGCAGGAAAATGTCTGTGTAGACAGGAGAAGATCCACACCACTGAAGACTACTGAGACCAGCATTCCTGCTTTGCTGGTAAACAGGAAAGGTGCCACTCCTGAGCTGGTGCACAATACCCCAAGCAAACATACAGCTCTAAATGAGCCATGGACACCCACGGCCAACCTGAAGATGCTGATCAGTGCAGCGAGCCCAGACATCAGGGACCGAGAGATGAAAAAGGTGCTGTTTAGGCCAATAGAGAATGAGAAAGACAAGCCAGCAAGCCCAGATCCTGTGGCAGAGGACACAGAGATGGAAGATTCTTGTCAGGTATGTTTAGCAACAGGTTTAGGTGAATGCATACATTATCCACGCCATGTTCTTGGATGAATAAGATGGTTGTTCTTTTGCTAAGATATCAAAACAGCTTAAAAGATTACACTTGCAAAGAATTTTAATTGGAATTTGCAAAATTTTCCAGGTTCAGTATGTTTTTACCCACATTAGCAACTAAATTCTGATTTCCAAAGCAAAATCCTTAACCCCTACAAATACTTCACTGTCAGCCTGGCACAGTGGAAAATATGAGTTGTTACAATTTTCTTAATTGGTGGTACAACATAATCATTTATCTGTTATACCTTTCTGTTAATCTAGTTTGAAGCAGTGGAGGAAGAGGATGGGATGGAGAAAAAGCCAAGCAGGAAGCAGAAGAGTCTGGGTCTGCTGTGCCAGAAGTTCCTGGCCCTTTACCCTGATTACCCCCCACTACACAGCCCCATCTGGATTTCACTGGACAAGGTGGCAACTAATCTGGGTAAGAGCCTGTAGTGGGAAAGAGAGAGGGTGGGGAATTATGGATGACTGTGACTATGTCTGTAGTAATTATAATCACCTCATGGGAGGGAGATGATAATGGAAGCAGCTAATGTCCATTTCATGAGCATTGTAAATGTTTTATGTTATTGGTTTTAGTGAAGGTTGCTATGGAGCCTTTTTTCATACCAGCTCAGTATATTGCTCTGTATTTAGTGGAAAGATGCTGAGCTGCAATTTGGAGCAAGACCCTCTTGTCTTATTACTTTGTGTTCATTTTAATCAAAACGTTGACTGTCTGCTTAATGCTGCTTTTAAGGATAGGGGCTGTGCAATTTAAGACTTCTGCAAGAAACACAGGTATATAAATAACATTTTTAGAATGCGAATGTCATTTGTCTACTCTTGTTTTAAAACTGTCAGGAGTGGAGCGACGTCGTATCTATGACATTGTCAACGTGTTGGAGTCTCTCATGATCGTGGGCAGGATGGCCAAGAACAGCTACACCTGGTACGGCCGGCGGCGGCTGGAGGCCATGCTGAAGGAGCTGCAGTGTAGGGGCCGGCAGCAGGGCTACCACCTCCAGATGGAGCTCGCCACAGAGGCCAGGGATGTTGGGTCAAGTCGGGAAGATGATGGAGGGGAAGGAGATGCCACTAATGGTAATGACTTTTACACAAAAGACTCAGAAACAAGAGGAAAGACAAATAACAATTCAGTTTCTTCTCTTGCATCTCCACTGTCAGTGGTTTCTTTAATACTGGTGATAAAAACCAAGGTTTATTGTAGCAGTTATTCAATAAAGGCATTAGTTAAATGGCACAGATGTATAATTTTAAGTGTAGGTTTAATCTCATGAGGAGCTGCTATCAAATTAACACTACAACTAAGTGGTTCTTGTTTGAATGAATACAGACCTGGTATGATCTGATTACATGTGTGCTTATGTTGACTTGGCAGCATAACTGGATAATGACAGCACTTATGACAAAGAGGCAGTTTACAAAGTCAAAGTTGACATCTATTATCAAGTACATGTCTGCAGGCATGGATTAGACAACAATAGAGCAAGCATTACTGCAGCTTATCTATGTGTTTATAATGTCATCCACACAAAATTGAATGGAAAGTGCCATCTATATAAATTAGAGGTTGTAATCTGGAACTGAAGAGCATGCTATACATAAAAAAAAAAAAAAACGATCAGGGAGCAGTTTTTATTGTTTGAGCCTTTATTAGGCTGTAAAGTAAGTAATTCCAGATAAAAATCCTAATATTAGAAGCTGGACACTAGAACAAAAAAATCTGTAGATACTGAGTTTCTAACCCATCATATCAGCCAAGAATAAGTGGTCTTACCTCAAATATAAATTGAATTTGTTTCAGTTATCAGTTTGCATTGAACTGAATGTTATCATTTTTAGATAGTTCCACATGTTTTTTTTCCTGTGCAATGAATTTAATTGATTATGTTGTGATGGGGAATATTTGTAAATGTGTATCATGATGTATAATGCATGACTAAATGCGTGTGTCTGTTTTTTGTAGCAGCTGGCAATAGGAAAGACAAGTCTCTGCGCATCATGAGTCAGAAGTTTGTGATGCTGTTCCTAGTATCCAAAACTCAGACTGTTACACTGGACGCAGCAGCAAAGATCCTCATCGAGGAGAGCCAAGACTCATCAAGTCACAGCAAGTACAAAAGTAAGAAAGTCCAGCATTATTAAACATAATTCAACCTACATCCAGGGTGATGTAAGTAAGAGAACCCACTTAAAGCTCATGTGACATCATCCTGTTATCTGCAGCTAAGGTGCGGCGTTTATATGACATCGCTAATGTGCTGACCAGCCTGAGTCTCATAAAGAAGGTCCATGTCCGCGAGGAGAGAGGCAGGAAGCCAGCCTTCAAGTGGCTGGGCCCAGTCGAGTTCAGCAGCTCTGGAAATTCAGCTGTTACAGCACCTGAGGCCACACAGCGGCCAATAACAGGCCAGGACCTCAGGAGAGCCAAGATGGTACGCCATGCCTCTTTCAATATCGCCCCGATCTCTGTATCAGTCCAACGACAGGTCAACTCTGCCCCCAGCAGCCCCTGCACAGAGCCACCAGGTAAGCTTTTACAGTATGTATACAGCATCCAAAGAGTAATATGCTGTTTTGTATGGTTATGGTGTTTTTTTTTTATTTGTCTGAAATGGTTTTCTCTCTCTGCATTAAAGCTCTACCAAACCAGCCTGTGGATTACTCCAGAAAAACGACTGTGTGTCGACTGCAGTTTGGAAGTAGCACAGAGTGAGTTTACACACAAACACACACCACCTCAACATGCTCAGTAATCATCCTAGCATCCTCTTGCTTTAGATTTATCTCCGGTCACCCACAGCAGAGTTCCAGCCACATAATTTAGAAGACTGCAGCTCTATGTGCTAACCTTTACTAGAACAGTCTATCAGTGTGATTGAGGAGAGTTTATTGTTAGAGTGCAGTGTCTTATGAGATGCTCAAACTGCCTCCTTTCTTGAAAACATTGTCTTATTTTCTGTGTTAATTACACACTCACCAGTTTTACTTTGGCTCCTGGCTTTAGTTTAGGTTACAACAAAGTAACAGGTAATAAGACTACTGTGGATTTAACTGTTTCCTGTAAATCTATACGTTAGCTCCACAGACACAGTAAATCATATTTCCTTAACTGTAGTGTAGGTCTACAAGCTGCTGCTGTGGTGGTTAAGTGTTTTAGAAGGAACAGTATCGTAGCAGATGGAAGTGTGTAACTGTTGAAAGATATTGTATACCTAAAGCTCTGTAAAACGATTCTGGACTGAGCCCAAAAGTAATGTGTTAGAGCTTCATAGGGAAGAAGTACATTGTAATGGCACACACCCACTGAAATCTAGAAACCTGTCAGGAAATCAGGACTTTTAAAGGAATAGTTCTTGGATGACAATTGGTTGAGATGATCAATCATTTAAATTAAGGCTGTGGGCTAAATGTAGTCTCACTCTCTCTATATGATGGAAATACAGTTTCATTTTTAGTGTGGGTAGCTATGCGCAGGTCTGCTTATTGACCTGACACAACATCTCTGTAAATTATTTTTCTGTAAGTGCGAATAAAGTACATTTTAGGACATTTTGACCAACCTGCAGCTGACAAATTTGCAGACTTTGTCTGGAAAATGACCAAAAGTTTACAGTCAGATGTGGCCAAAACCTGAGGGATTGGATGAAGGTTTAAGCTGTGAGACGAAGCTTTTATTCTGATCAGGCTGTGGTGGATTTGTTTCTTTTCAGGATGAGTCCCAGCGTAACAGCACAAGCTCACAGCAGCACTTCACTCCCTCCTTCCTCCACCCTGATGGCGCCTCCCCCTCAACCAGAACACATCTTGTCCTCTGCCCCCTCCTCCCACTGCCTGGCCTACCTACCCAGCCTCTCCCAGCCGTCTGTGGTCATGCTCTACAGGGCACCAGAGAGGCCTGAACAGGCGCCTGAAGGTCAGAGGTCACCCAGGTTGGAGCCTGAGGAAGGGAGAAAGAGGAGGAGGGATGAAGGGAGTGAGGAAGAGCTGGTGGCAAAGAAGAAGGGGATGCCTGGGTTAGAGGAATATGACAAGGTAAATATGTCTTTTATAGCTATAATATTACTCATCATTCACAAATAGAATGAGTGGTGACTAAGTAGAAACAGCAGCTGCACTTAGATTTAGATAGATGGTGATGTGTTTTTGTTGTTTTGGTTTTCTTTACTGTTGAACAGCATCAAGAAAATTACCCACAATGCAACATCACAACACACAATGTAAAATGGGCTGTTTGAGGAGAATCATGTGTCCTGGGTATCTTCTTCACATGTATTTATTCAGGGTTTTTTTTTTGTTTTTTTTTTACTTAGGTGAGAGCAGAACCTCTCAGGGAGGCAGCAGAGTGTTCACCAACAGGTATCACCAGGATGTCCCAGACGTACCCAACAGGCCAGTCCCAAGAGCAGGGGTTGAACAAGAGTCCTGTTGGCATCAACAGGAATGAGCCCACCCTGCCATCACACTACCTCTATGTACCCAATAATGCAGGTATTTTACTGACTTTGTAATCTGTTATCTGTTAATTTTACTATATTATATCAGTGGATTTGTGACACTGGAATCACACTGGTTTGGTTGACATTAAAGGTTTATGAGAAGTACTCAGGGAAATAGAGGGCAGGGTTAAGGCTAGAAAAGTGGAGCAGCACAGTTGATCTCTTCTAGTTACAGAACACAAAATACAGGAAAACTGTTATTTACTAAAATTACTTGAAAATTTTTTGAAGTTGGCTTTAAAGTAGACTTAATGAATTGACGTTAAAGACTTTCTAGTTCAAGGTACAGCCTTAGACATTTAAGAGATTTGTGTTTTATAGTGATCAGAGGTGAGGTAACCTGTCTGAGGGTTGTGGTCTCAGGGTTGACACAGATGTCTGACTGTAGCTACACTGGTGATGTTAATATTTAGTGCCTTACCTGTACAGAAGCCTACTTCTAAAGTGCCAGCAGACAAGTCATCCATGTGTCCGGCCACAGACCGTGTTCCTACCTTAGCTATGCTAGTAGCAGCATGGTTTTCTGATCAGTACTCTTAGTAATTTGTATGTTGAGTAAATCTGATTGGAATTACATTTGAAAACATCTCTAGTTTGGATCCACTTTACAAAAATTGTGTCTTATATAGTTTTTTGCTGTCTAGACTTTCTTAAATCATTCTGAATATACCAGTGAAATGGATGTGAGCTGACAGTTTGAACAAGGTCTAATCGATGCACCTGCCGAGCAAAATATGCACCATCTGCAGCCAATTTAGTGAAACATAAAGTTAACCACAGATGTTGCTTCCCCTTCTTATTTCCAGGATTGAACAGCCTCAACTTCTTCCTGTCTGCTGGCCAATCACCTGCAGGTCTGGCACTTCCTTCTAATAGTGTTCCCACTTTGGCGCTGCCCTACGTCCTGGTGCCCTCTGCCGCCATCTCTCACTATCCACTGGTAGCGAGCAGCCTACAACAACAAGGCTCTGATGCTCAGCCCAAACTGAGCTTCAGCTTGCCTGCTGTTGTGCCACCAACCCACTTTATGGTGGGGGCAGCACCTTATGGCCTGGCAGTAGGTTCAGAGGTCAGTGGGTCTCCAGCTCCAGCGCCATCCACTCCGGAACAAACCCAGCTGTACACAACACCCCATTCGCCCTCGGGACCCCGACAGTCAGTCGGCATCAGCACACCAGAGCCACTGGTAAGGATGGCTATATGTGCGAACTTGTCACTTCATGAAATATGAGCTTTCTGTTATCAGGCACTTGCAAAATGCCACCACACAGCTTGACACAAAAGCAATTGTGGCATTTGCTTAGCGAAGGCTTTACTCACATTAACTCATCTAGACACTTTGTGCCACAACAGTTCAAGTTGATTAATCTCCATGTATTTAAATTGGGATTAATGTTTGTGTCTGCAAAGCCCAACAGAGGCACTGATGGCAAATGAATGCCTGTCAATGACCATGTTACAGCAAGGCATTAATCAGGGATGTTGTCTTGTTCCCACCCACTTTCACATTCGCATGTGAAGCCTTCATCATGTCTGGTAGGAAAAGGGAACTGGGTGAAGTCAAGCAATGATTTCATATTATATGACATGTCAGAGAGAAAAAAACAGCAAGAAATGGTTTACTTTTCATTTGTATAAAGACAGGAACAGAAGACTGTAATCGTTCAAAATGAAAATCACGCTCAGGATGATGATCATTATAATACATATAACATAAAACATGCACTCTCTCTTCACAGACTCCACATACTCCTAAAGAAAACATGGCATCTGCCTCAAAGTCTTTCTTCCAGACCCCAGCCACACCGGGAAGTGTGGTCAGCACTGGGCCAGCTGTCCGAAAGAGAGGTTCCGTCCAGAGGAGACTTGATGTCGGCCACCCCCCAAATAAGTAGACAGAACATGTGACAAACACATCTGGTCAAACTGAGCCCTGACACAAACTCTCAAGTGTTAGCCTTAAAGATGAGAAATGGTTTTAAACCACTGGTGCTTAGTTTTTGCTATACCTGTTAACAAATGAATGGTTTTCTGTTAAAAACACAGAAATATCCATTTTAACAAGAGGATGAGATAAGGGCTCAAACGATTCCTACAGCATAAAAGATGGATACTACATTGTGAACTGGAGCCCTTCATTTGCTGGTCATTACATTGAGAAGTTCAGATATGCCTCATGCTTAAAAATGGAGCAGTAGATTCAAGGAGAAATGACTGAAGCAGTATTGTCAGGGTAACAGTGCCCTCCTGTGGGGGGAGCTGGTCACTGTGGTTTTGTTTAATTCAGCCTTAATTTGTTCTCCCAGATGTGATCAAGCTGCCTTATTCCCTGTCATTTATGTATTATATCCCAATTGCTATTTATATTTTAGCTAATATATGTTGATTACATAAACTGTAATGGAACATTAATTTTTTTAGCACTAAATATTTGATGAATGTACATCTAATATTGAAGCTATTTCTTTAACTGGCCCCTTCAGGTTTGGGTAAATTAAGATGTAATAGGAACTGCAGCTGCTCGTTATCCATTCATAATGACAGCAGCAGATTAATCTCCCTTAGCTCATTTCAGACAAATCACTAAAGCCTTAAATGTTTACATCAATCTGCTCTTGAGCAGTTCAAGGTAGATGCATTAACGTAGCCATCAGGAAAAGACGTGTTGCTGGTGCTGTCTGTTATCACTGAGTATGTGCAGCCATAGTATTTTATGGTAAAACACCAAACACTTTAGCTCTGTTACCGGCAGCTAGAGCACAATGGGACATTTAAAAGATGCTCTCAGGTACTTGAATACTTGTGGCTTTACTAAAGGTGGGTTGTGGAGAGATATCAGAGTACTGTAAAGAACTTTTTATCTTTTAATTTATCTAGGAGAGTAGACTGTATACATGCTGGTTTTTCTTAGCACCCTGTTTGACATTATACGGTCTGACAACATTTCATTGATCCAAGCTTGGATCTGTTAGCTGGAGAAGTTGTAGATGAAATGTCATGTTTCAAGGCAGCTGGCGGACCCATTTCTTATTGCCTCTGTACAGACGCTCTCAGGTTGTCCAGGAGTTTGTATGTGAAACCCTCAGGTCATAACACACTTCTAGACAACCTAGCCAAAATACCAGTGCCATTCATTCAGGAGACATTACCTAAGTCACGCCAAAAGGTGCAAAGTGGGAAAGAACTGTATACTTTTCTGTCACTGATTATTTTTGTACAGTGTCTCCTAGTGCCATTTAATTTCATATGCAGAATGTTAAATGCTGCTTTCCTGGTTTTAAAATTCTTATTGCGCTGCTAGTTTTAGTGGTCGTCTAACTTTTACAAACCTCAGAGCTTTTCCTTCACTCTAGCTCTCTGTAGTTTCAGGCAAACCCGGTTCTCTTCTGTTTGTCTTTTAACAGAATTTTGATTAAAAATGTAAGACACTGACCACTTTTGTAATGTGTGCTCTTTATTTTAAGAAGTGGGAAATTAAATCTATACTTGTTTTGTTTGATGTTTCTATTAGTTTTTACCTTAGAGGAAATTCCTCGTGAATGGCAAACCAAAAGCTGACAGATTTACAGATGGCTTTGGTTTACGGTTTTACAAATTTACAGATGCCACCAATAATTCAGAGTCCAATTTAGACCGGCCCGGCAGATGGAAACAGGCCATGGTAATGTGGTCAGATGACACATGCTTCATCTGCATCACAATTTTGCTGCTGTACACACTCCAACATAAGATGGAGCAGATGATGAGGGTGTAGCCACAACATTAGAATACACATCCTTCCTGAAAATGATTGACTTCAAATGTGACAAAGAAAAATGCCAGAGATGGTTAAAGTGACATTTCATGCAATAAGGTCATTGTAAGCTGAGGGTACAAAATGAATAATGTTCTGGTAAAATGGTAAATACCACAATCAGCACATCACGTGAACTCAGGGTCAGATATGGCTGATGGTCTTAAAAACACCCCATCCGTCACAGACATAAACATCTAATCAAGGCTTTTATATCAGCAGTAAAAGTGAGCCGATGGAGCTGCCAGTAGATGTTTGGACCCCGCAAGGCATTTAGGACACTAAACTGCAGCAGATGGAGCTATTAACTTTATATACACGCATAGTTTAGCCAAATCTGCGCTGGACAAAAACGGATGGCTTCAATGAAAACGATTCTTAGACGAAAAGCACAAGTAATGCTCAAATATTCTTTTTATATTTCTATTAATGCTGTCAAACGATGAAAATTTTTAATGAGATTAATCACAGGGTTGCTGTGGAATAATTTTGATTAATCACGATTAAATATTCATTTTCAATCTAGATTAATCGCGTGTCATCTTGCATGAGCAAACGGACTCAAGAAAGAAGGGAATATGGGAATAAGGTCATCGTAAGATGAGGGTACAAAATGAATAATGTTCTGGTAAAATGGCAAATACCACAATCGGCACATCACGTGAACTCAGAGTCAGACCTTACATATGCACTTAACATGTTCATTAAACACCTTCAACAGTTTCAATAAAACAACTTGAAGCAACCGTTCCATCTTGGGGTTTTTTGTACCCATCTAGAGGACCAACGTGCTGTTTAGTATCTTCTATCTGTATCAGCTGGTTCTGCTGCCTGTCACTACCGGATCATCTGCCCATTTGCACATGGGTGACGGTAAGTGTACTTGGACAAACTGTCCAAAATGCGTTGGCACAGAGTCATTCTGTGCTGCAGATAAGTTAATCTGCGTTAATGTGTTAATTTTGACAGCCCTAATTTCTATTACTATCTTTATACTGATGATATACTATCTATATCTTCTGTATCATTTGTGCAAAATTCATACTGTTATGAATTATTATGATATATAATTTTTTTTATATATGTGGATATTAGTTGTTCAAAGCCATGCTGGATTCTCTGGACAACTATGTTAAACAACTTTCCCTTAGAGCAGGGGTCTCAAACATGCAGCCCAGGGGCCAAATGCAGCCACCAAAAGTTCCAATCTGGGACTGAATTTGCAAAGTGCAAAAATTCCAGAGTCAAGACTGTGGAACTCATTTTAGTTCAGGTTCCACATACAGACCAATATGATCTACAGTAAAATAATAGCATAATAACCTACAAAAA
>JAPQRP010000005.1:40338063-40350281 GCA_037367295.1 Apogon hyalosoma | reverse complement strand
TCTTTAGGAAGATTGAACCCTGTCTGCAGTACAGTATGTTGGTTCTTGTAATTCTGATTGATGATTATTGTTGATCACTACAGCTGATTCTTACTGGTTGTTTCAGTAATAGATAATTGTAGAATTAACAACCTTATTGCTGTCATTATTTCCTCACTGAAAAGGTTTCCGCCACAATATGTAATCTAGGTTTCATCAGGTAAGTATTTAAAGAATTTCAGTAAATCTAAAGCTACCACAGTGAGACATGTATGTTACAGTAGTTGTAGTGATAACAATAGTGAGAGGTATAACAAACCACACCAGCCGGACCAGATGGAAGCGCTAATGGGGTTCAAAGAGGGGGTACAATGTGTTTAATGAAGTCTGTCGCTACATGCTGTGTAATAGAAACTACGCGTGTATGATTGTACATATTATATACAGCAAGAAAGCTGTATTCTGACTGATATTTCAAGTAAATTAATCGTAGTCAACAGTATGTTTGAAGTGTCAGAATAATTAAATCTGACTTAATCCACATTAATGTGTTAACGTTTGCAAAAGCTGCAACTTGACGTAAATAAAAACAAGTCAAAGTTTATAAAAGTAACAATAATGGTAAGTTCAATATTTAAAATGTGCCGAGATACACCTCTTCATTTATTTCACGCTTGTTACTATTGTTCCTTTTCAAGTTCCCAGTAGAGTAAATAATAGTACATGTGATATCTATGCGTTTCCGTGTATTGACATACTTGGAGAGGAACTGCACGGCGATCCAGACGCCGACATACATGATGCCCTTGATCAGCCACGAATCAATGTCCAGGTCAGCGATGAAACCCACGAGCCAGATGACCACAAAGGGCGTTCCCAGCATCACCTTCTGTCTGAACTCCTGCAGGAGGGGGAGGGGAGGCAGGAGACCAGGCAAGGGAGAAAAGATATGCAAATAGTGAAGAAAAACAAGAGCGGCTGGTGCAGGGAAAATTGAAGAGAAGCTACTTCTTAGTTTAAGGGCTTACTTTGGACACAATAGTGGACAATTCACAGCTTCGATGAAGTTGGATTTTACTGTCTGTATAATTATTGTTTATATATTACACCACATTGTTTTGTTGGCTTTCAGCTCAGGGAGATGAAAATGAAAAGACACTGAAGAAAAACTAACTGTATCCCGAGTAATTTCAAATGTTGTGTGTGAGTTTACTGACTATAGTACTGGGACAAAACACCACAGATTTGGATTAGCATAGTATCTTAGCTACAGACTCTGATCTACCTGTAGCATCTATACATGCATACAGTCGCAGAAAAAATTATTAGACCATCAAAAGTCATCAAAAACAATGGTTACGGAATCAACTCCTGTATGTATCATGTGACTAAAACACACAAAAGAAAACATGGAATGCCTAAAAGCACTGTTTTTGGCAGTACAGTGATACAACTTTTGATGTAAGAACTGAAGTGACTTTGGTTATTATCAAGAAAACCATGGAAAATGGATAGATATCTGCTCTTAAGTTAAACTCTTATAAGCTATTTTAATTATCATTATATTTGTCCAAACAAATGTACTTTTAGTTGTACCAGGCACTAAAATGAACAAGAAACTGAAGAAAACAAGGGTGGTCTAATAATTTTTTCTGCAAATGTATATAAATAACTGTAGCAAAGGCTGATGACAAACAACATCTCACTTTGAGTTTTATCTTTAGTAACTAGTTACACTGCAGCTGACGAGTGAAAAGACAGTGATAAGTTGATTTTAAGTAACAACAATGCATTTTTATAGCTATTTAACTGCTCAGCATTGTCTTTCAATCAAATAAATAAACTCTGGAATCTGGAGGTGCTTTTGTTTTCTAACAGACTAAGTGTATGTTCACAACTTCAATATGGGAGTTTGTTTTTCTGAATTACCACCTTCTGCCGTCAGACCAGGCATGTGTGTTCATGCATCTTCCCAGAACTCTATTGTTAAACTCAACACATTATTTAAGAGACTTCTCGGCAGACTGTTTGACCAGGGGCTCGAAAAGGTGAACAGCTAACACACTGACAGAAAGGTAAAGACTAGCCCAGACAGGCTGTGACGCCTGGACAAGCTTGAACATACTTTATCCATTTTCAGCCTCTTCAGGTAGGACGGGCTGTCGTAGCCTTTAGCCTGTCGCGCTTCCTGTAAGTGATTGATCATCCACACATTCTTCCTTTGTTTGGCAAGATCCAGCGGTGTTTCACCCTTAAGAAAAAGATTTAAAACAATCAAACTGCATTACAAATCCACTGCAGTGGGTCAGTGGATTAAGCCACTGAAGAATGCACTACCTTAATATTCTGTGCATCAACGTTGGCGTTTGCGTCCAGCAGCAGGCTGATGACAGTAGTGTTGCCGGCCAGCACAGCCCAGTGCAGCGCTGTGTTCTTATGATATTTGTCACCCAGGTTGACAGACACATTAAAGGTCAGCAGCAGTCTGGTGGGATCCACACTGTAGCACAGAAAGAGATATTACATCAGGCTGAGTAAAACTGGTGTGACAGATGGCTGAAAAACAGGCTTTTTTCAATACATGTGCGTGAAAAACAAGATACAACATAACAAAGCAGGGGGATGACAGGAAAAGACAGAATCAACTGGTGCCCAAAGATAAAGATTGAGATTTATGTTATTTTTTGTTTTATTATAACTGTAAATGCAGTAAAAACTGCAGTTTTAACACATAATAGTCTTTTTATTTAAAGTTGGAGTCTGAATAAACCTTGGTACAACCTTGTGCTGCTCATTAATATTTATTTTCAAAACAGTCAAACTAAAAAAACACATAACAGCCTGGATGCTTGTGTAACACCATAAATGTACAAACCTGTGTGTCCTGTAAGCTGCCCACATCAGCGGGGTCATGCCATTCTGATCCATCATATCCACATCCTGTACAAAATAAAATATGAAGTTGAGGAGTGACAGAAGAGGATAACTACTGAGGCAATAGAGCTCCCCCTGCTGGAAAGCATAGGTATAAAATGCTTTACTATTTCTGGACAGAGAAAGGAAATACTGGAGATCATTCCGCTTGACTTTCTGACATGCTTGGCACATTCTGAGATTGACATATTAAACCGCATTTGGAAACCCTTCTTGGACTATACTGAAGGAAATGTGTCCTCAATTCTGTCTCGGGCTTTCATCTGCTCTTAAATGGACTCTTACTATATTATACAGATATGAATGTGATGGGAGTCTGTCTCTATGCTGACTGTAAATCTCTATTCTTGTTTAGACTGTGGTGCTGAGCTGTTTTGTTTTGAAAAATGAAAATTGAATAAATATATATATATAAAAAAATGCTTTACAAAACCCAAATGGTATAAACGGCAACATGGAATCATAACAAAGGAAGGAAAGCGTTATTATGGTCAAACCCATAAGGCCATTGCTACATTTGTTTAGCATTATCAACACCAAGGAGCTATTACAGGCTTTTGTGTCTTGACTATGTCTTGGTCCTAATGGAGAAGGTTAAATTTCAGCCTAAAATACGGCATTGGTGGTTCTTACCTGTCCTTTGGCAATAAGATACGCCACAATGGAAGTGTGGCCAAACTGGGCGGCCAGATGGACACAGCTGCAGCCCTCACCGTCGATCAAAGATGGATCTGCACCGTATTTCATGAGTTGCACCACCATTGATAAATGGCCTTGTCTGGAAGAGGATACACAGAAAACAAAAACACTTATGCAAGTGATACAGAAACTTCTGTTCCTAAACTACTGAAAACTATCACTGTAATGATCTCATTCATCTTGCATGCTCACTGCTCAGCCTCAAAGATGAGGAGAACCTCTAATGAACAACAGCATGAAGTCTATATGTTATATTTAATAGAAATAACAATACAATCAGTCCATTTAGACAGCTGAGTCCTTATCTCTTGGACATTATTGGGGTGATTAACAGCTACTTTTGTATTGATGACAAAACTGGGCCTCATATATTCCAGCTTCCATAAATGTACACATATGTACACACTGCTGCAAAATAAATCTCTCTGCTCTTATCGTGCATCTATAACACAGAGGATTCTTCTTTATTACTCATCTTATTCTGTGTTTAAAGTTTAATTTATAACTAACCCCAGCACTAACTAACACCAGCGTCACCAACAGGACAATAAATGCACATAAACATGGCAATCATTACATCTGTGTAAACCTGACAAAGCTTGCAACACAAAGATCACCTTTTGTTTACCATGTGTCTATAGTTGCAACCAGAAACACAAAGAAGGTGTTGGGCCTTTAAAGGTCACTGGCAGCCAGAGTGAGGGGGGTGATTTGGAGCAGAGGGTGACACATGACTCCTAAGTGTCCATCTACAACTGATGCCAGTTGTTAAACCCATCAATAATTCAGAAGGAGAGAGCCTCATGCCCCCTAGATAGGGGTTTTTATATGACCTGTCCCTTTTTAACTAGTTAGCGCTGGTACAGAGTGACTGTTAACAAGAAACAGGAAGTCGGACAAGGAGATCTACTGGATAGCACTGATAATCCACTGAACCACTCAACAGTAGGGGTGTGTATTGGCAAAAATCTGGCAATACGATACAAATCACATTATTAGGATCCCGATACAATATATCACGATATATCATGATACTACTGACGAGGCTTTTTTTTTTTTTCTTTAAAAAAATAATAATAATAAAATAAATTTCTGGAAGAACAAGAGCTGAATTACACCAAAAATATGCGCAAATACTAAACACACTTTTATTTGATCAGAACATGATCTAATGCTATATCACAAAATGTTCCTCTGTAAAAACTTAAAACTTACATTAAGTTTTACAGACACTACAGTTTAAGATCCTGCTCAAATGTTCATTGTGTTCAACAATGTTCATATTCTATTACTTCATAACTAATATCATAACATTATTTTTGTACAATCCCACCAAAGGAACTAACATCTGCCTCTCAGACAGTAAAAAATGCTTTTACGATGCTTCAAATAACCATCATTTGATAAAACAATGTTAAATAAAAATAAATAAAATATAAACCAAAAAAAAAAACATAAAAGAACCTCTCCCATATCTCTATTTGAATAAATACCTAAAAATATTGATACAATATTTTTTAAATATAGATACAGTATTATGACATGAAAAATCGCGATATATTGCAGAACCGATATTTTCTTACACCCCTACTGAACAGGCCACAACAAAATCACTAGTTATTAAACAAGACTTCTCAAAAATATCCCACCAAAATTCTACAGAAAATTACATATCTGTCTGTATTTATTGTTAGATTTTAGACTTTATTTATTATGTGGTAACAGACCGGTAACGCTAACGTGTTAATTTAGCTCAAGCAGTAAAATGACAAATATGGACCAAAAAAAAAAAAAAACAATCCCTCTAACAGCAGATGCTGAGTGTTAGTTACCTGGTGGCCCAGTGCAGAGGTGTGGAGTTGAGGTCTCCTCCCAGCTGGTCCACTATGGCTCCCTTTGATATGTAGTATCTGCAGAGACAAACAACCAATCAGATGAAACTTAACACTGCATCTAACCCAGTATCTGATCTCTCTCTATTCATATAATAGGCATTGCATCTGTGCATTCTGTCATTTAAAAGATTCTTAAACAAATCTAAACAAATGTCCTGCACCCTCAAAGTTTCCAAAGGTAGGGAAAAGGAAAATTAACTGTACAACGGCAGGAGACTTAGAGGAATTAGTAAAGTGTCTATAAGTTTCACTTTCACTTTAAGGTCCAGTAGAGATGTGTGAGTCGGGGTTTTTTTCAATCCTCGGGGCTTTTGTGGAATTATCTGACCTGACCCAACCCGCCCCACAAATTAACTGACATTCTTTTGGCCTGCCCAAACCTGACCTGCAAATAACCTGCTGATCCCAGCATCACTAATGTACAGCACAGAACACACCCCCATATAACACCTGAACGGACCTGTCCATAGACGTGGTACAGCAGTGGCAAACATACAGCCCAAGGGCCAAAACCAGCCTGCCAAAGGTTCTAATTTAGCCCACAGTATCAATTTGGAAAGTGCAACAATTATACTAAAATTATTAAGAGTCAAAGGTGTCATACTTGTTTAAGTTCAGATTCCACATTCAGCCAAATTGTGATCTCAAGTAAAATAATAGCATAATAACCTATAAATAATGACTCCAAATTTAAATCAAAATTTTATTGTAAAAAGTCGGTATCGGATCGGTATAGACAAAACTAATCCTAAAAAACATTGGATTGGGAGCAAAAAAATCCAGATGGGGACATCACTACACCATTTACAGGATTTAAATTTAAAAAAAAAAAAAAAAGAGCTAAAATAACATTGAATAAAAATTACCATAAAATCCTTTAAAAAAAAAAACCCTTAAGTATGTGCAGTACTGCACACTAAATAAAAACAAAAGACAGATGCAACCCAAAAGCTGTGCCAACAAACTAAACAATGAGGAAAAACTGGTAAAAGGAAGCCAAATTTATTTTTGTGCATGCATTATTAATCTCAACTTTTATTTTGGGTATTTATGAGCTTTTTTAAAGCTCTTACACTCTATAGCCCATCAGGACTGCTATATATTCCCAGTCAATCCCAGGATTCAGACTCACACAAATCTAAATCCACACCAGAAAAAGGACTAGCACCCAGACTCACTTGACTAAGTCTATCCTGTTGTTTATGGCAGCCCAGTGGAGGAGCGTTACGTTTTCTTTGTCTGGCTGCCGAACATCGAAGCCTGCCTCCACCAACTCCCTGCAGCGCTCAAAGATGCCGTACCTGAGGAGAAGAGGCAGAAAGATCTTACACTGAGCTCACACAGAAATGCACATGCAAACACAGATGAATAACAGTTTAGTGCCTAATACGTAAACAAGCTGCGAGAATGCGCAAAAATATGCAAACACCCACAAACGCTGACAACTTAAAGGTATGAACACACACAAAGACAGAAAAGAGAAACAAAACTGTCAAATAAGTTGGTACTGGAGCTCTACTGGCAGATGTTTTCCAACCTCAGCTCAAAACAAAACAAATCTGCGGTTGTCTAACATAGTAAAAGGAGACATACAGCATTCCTTGTGCTACCAGGAAGACACTTCTATACTCCCTATACTCTGACTTTACTATCTCTCAATATTCTCCTCATTTTATAAACTACTGAGGTACAACTTCAACATTAGATGGTTGTGTTCATTTCTGAATAAAATTGGAAGTAGCTTAAATAAACAGCCATGGAGTAATGACATAACCAGTAACTTGAAAGCAACACTTACCAACAATACTATCAACAACACTGGAAAAACAGTCTCATCTCTAAAAAAGCCCAGGCCAGCCCAAACAACAGACATGCCCACTGTGTCCACTCACTGTGTGGCTTTGACAATGTCCCAGGTGCTGTAGTCGTCCACATGGTTCTTACGGCTGACGTTCTCACTGTAGCCGTGGTTGTAATGACTCTGGGGTTTGATTTCCTGTGAGGAGAAAGGAGGCAGGAGGATGAAAAATTGGAAAATAAAGACAGGTACCATCATCAGCATCTCAAATGTACTGACCTACAATAACACATGCTGACTGTGGGGCTTCTGTGTTTACATGCAGCTGGTTCTGAGGACTAAGGATCACAGTTTAGACACAGCATTTACATGACAGTCATGACGCTGCATTGAATGCAGATTCCCAGTGGGGCAGTGGAATATATTGTAGATGACTGATGTATTGTGACTTACTCTATATGGGGCGTGTATTGAGTAGTAAATGTCAGCTGTATCATGAACAATGTGTATAAACCATGTATTTTATTTGCCGAAATCAGTGACATGAAACTAACATTGGCATTTAGCTTTTCCTTTCAGACACATATCTCTTTAAAAGGACCCAGAACAGGTGTAAATACATTATGTTACACAGAATGCTGTATCTCAGGTTTAAGTAGCATTAATGCTGCTAAAACCGAGTAAGTGTATTTGTTTAAACAGTGATTCTATGGAGTCTATACAAGTCTTTGGCTGGTCCACTTTAACCTGCAGGAGTGGAAATAAATGCTACTAGTGCGTTGACCTGTGGCGAACCACAGGTTCTAGATGTGGTAGTTTTTATGCTTGGGAGAGCTGACTTCTGGGAAAAGATGTTAGTCTATATTTTATAGGCAGACATAACATCTGTTTGGTAAATCATTCTTTAAAATGTAAACAACAATTAATATATTAATACCAATATGTAGGGACTGAAGTTAGTAAATGCGTCATTCCCATTTTAAACTTCATTTCCTGTCATACAGTGTGGTAATGTGCTTCCTGTCAACTGCAAGGCTGTTTCCTGTCCCTCCCCCTGGCAACTGCTTAGCAATGTGAATTAAATCAGTCCCTCCAGACTTTTAAGAAGAGAATTTAAAAAAAAAAAAAAAAAGAAATTTAATGTCAAAATGGGACTATTCTTCAACTGTAGGTACCAAATTGGCCAGTTAAAAACATCTCAATTTCTCAAAACTGTGCAGATGCACACATAGACAAACAGATGTTCTGAGACCTTCCAGGATAATAATATAGATAATGACAACTTGTATGAGCCAAAAATTTACTCTAATTCAGACTAGGGGTGTGCAATATGACAATATTAGATCGTAAAAAATTAGAACATAACAACAATCCGACAAAGCAGAGAGATCCTGGAATCGTCTGTAATATGATGTAGTCAGAGCCATAGAGTATTCAACAGCTCTGGATGTAGACGCACAGATGTGTCAAGTTGATTCATGTCCAGTGGATTTCACGTTGTGTGGTGGGAGTCATGGCTGACAGCGAAACAGATGAGTTGTTTCCTAAAAAGAACTCCACTTCCATCACATGGTGCAAAAAAAAAAAGGAATTTACAAAATTTGCACACATGGCTCATATGTAGGACGGAAACACTACGAACCTGTTCGATCACCTGAACAGATGGCATCCCACACAGTATGAGAGCCAAACTGCTAGAAGACCAGCCACACCACAGCCAGAGGCAACAGGTAGAGCTAAACAAATGCAAACAACTTTAACATAAGCATTTAGTAAAGGCACTGTTTATGAGAAGAGTAGCAGATGGAAAGAGGGAACAGAAGCACTGACTTTTTACCAGCAAAAGATACGATTCCCCTCAAAACAGTCGAAAACAAGGGGTTCAAAACACTGCTTAAAGTAGCTGAGTTGAGTTTAGGGCGGCTGTGGCTCAAGAGGTAGAGCAAGTCGTCCAATAACCGAAGGGTTGGCAGTTTGAATCTTGCTCTGTCCTAGTCATGTGCTGTTGTGTCCTTAGGCAAGACACTTCACTCTCCTTGCCTAAAGTGCTGTTCACACTGGTGTATGAATGTTCGGTGGTGGTCGGAGGGGTCATAGGCGTGAATTGGCAGCCACGCTTCCATCAGTCTGCCCCAGGGCAGCTGTGGATACAGGTGTAGTTTACCACCACCAGAGTGTGAGTGAATGAATAATGGATCCACTGTATGCACTTTGAGTATGAGTTAATAGAAAAGCGCTATATAAATCTAATCCATTATTATTATTATTATTATTATTATTATTAGCTGACCCACGGTACGAGCTTCCCAGCAGTAAATATTTCTCCAGCTCTCCTTTGTACTAACAGCCAGTGAGTCCGTGATTTTTTTTTTCCCCGTACCGTCCTGTGCTCACGCCTTCCCCTGTAGTACCAAGAGTATGATAAGAAGGAAAGTTCTTCTGACTAAACTCTTTAATAATAACAATAATGACACAGCCTCTCAAATAGCAAGGGAACATATACACATAACCTTAGCTGAAATATATTCTCAAAAATATGCAGGGAAAGATTGTTGATAGTGAATAAAAGTAGAGCAAGTTAAATACAAGCTCAGCAATTTGCTACTTCCCAAAATACCCACTGCAAATATATCTCTACTGCCACCCACTTTTGGCAGCATAGGGTGGCAGAGGAATATGCATGGCCATTACTGGTAGTAGTAACTTATGCAGTAATGTGACAAGATTAAGTAAATGTGAGCTGGATGGAACTATTACTGTAGGTATAAACTGCAGCGAACCTATTGCTCTTCATCATGACTTAATGAAAAAAGGACACACAGCTGTAAAATGCAGAAATGCAGAATGCAATCAGCCCCCGGTGAGATTTACTACTATGTACTCCTATGTATATGTACTACTCCAGGATATTTAAATGTTCATATTAATAAGTCAGCACCATACTACAAAAAACATTAAAATATAGAAAGATGGGAGAAGATGGACAGAGATGGGCTCGTAGGGTCATGCTGCAGAAGATCTAATCTGTCACACAGATGAGGACACTGTGCTGCTTCTCACATTCAATTAGCCTCCATAGAAACACCATGGAAACCACAATTAGCCTCCATCATCTGGAGACAAGGGTTGTATCTGGTAAACAGAGTACACACAGCCTTCTACCATTCTGAGTCAACGGAGAAGAACAGCAGCTCACGTAAAACTACTGGTGTTAAAAACAGTTAAGTTTCTTCTCACAAGATACAACTTGGTGACTGAGCTAATATTTATTGACTCGTGGCCCATATTTTTTTTTTTTAATTTCATTAAGACTCTTATCCCTGAACTGACAACACAGACATGAAATGCCTTAAAAAGCTCAGTGTTCTGTTTAACTTTCAGGCCTTCAAGTCTTCTTGGCTCTGCTCCTTATAGCACTGGGGAATTATCAGGCAGTCTTTAGGGGTCCAGGGACATGGCAGACTTGTGCAGAACTGGTGGGTAGCCCGAGGCAAGAGCTCAGGGCAACACAGACTCAGAGCTGTGCCATTGCTCTTCTGAGTTTAACTTGGGTGTCCCTGAAGACAAGGGAGTTGTGCTTTGCCAGCAATTCTGACACCGTGGGAATTAGTGAAAGGGAAACAACATGAAGATGATATATGGGAGAAAGTTATACAGATGAGATGCAAACATTTCTGATGAAAATATCTAAATATGCAGAATAATATGATATAATCACTCAAGTAGCTGAATAAACAGCAGAATAAAGTTTAACCCTAATCAGATTCACACGTATTATTTGGGCAGTATAAGGGAAGATAAACAAAACCCAGCCTAAGATATGCATGTAAATTTTAAGCAATAAATTAAACTGCAGGTGGAAGAGGAAGAAAGAGATTAAAAAATAGCTATTTGACAATCATTATTTTTTAAATAGTTTGTTTTTGTGCTTTCATTCAATAGAAGATCTTGAAGAGGAGACAAGAAATAAATGACAAAAAGACAGCCAAGACCAGCAATCAAATGAGGGACACTTTGATTAACGGCTACCGACTTTGGGGGGGTTCAATGGAATTAAGGCTGGACAATGAATATTAAGATTCTAGAGATCTTTCTTGCCTAACAAAAAAATACAAATGCTTGGTTTGTAGCATATTAATTGTAAATATGTTTCTCCAGTCATTATCCATCAGTGTATGTCAAATAATGCAGTGATGCCCTCACAAGTGGTGGTTTATTATTTTAATGCATGTCTTCATACTTTGTGACACGTTCATTCATATTATATATATATATATATATATATATATATACACACACACACACACACACATATACACTCATATTACTTTAACTAGAGGAAAGAGGACACAATTGAAAGTAATTCCTTTTTCACTGTGACTGAGCTGAGCCATTGTTCCAATAACAAAAATCCCCAGAAAGTGTGAAAGACTCATTCTTCATGTGGATATCAAAAAGAAAGAAATTGCTTAAAATTATTCGACTGGGAAAGTGCTTTTGTGTCTGCCAAGGGACAGGGAGGGAGGGCTAATCTGTGAACCCTCAGACACCAGATGTTAAGACACTTTCTCTTTCTCAGCCCTCTATGGTGATAACCTGTGACCTCTTGTCATCCTCTGCAGCTACTGCTTTCTCTTCTCTCTTGCCATCTAAAAAAGCTGATGGTGGCATTTGTCAGTGCAGTGATAATTGCAGCGTGAGCATTTTTTCGGCTCTTGATTATGTACCTGCTTGCTGGTGATACACTCAACAACAGGGCAGGTGACAGTGATACTATTACCTGTTAGATATGGTACACTGGCCATTGATTTGAGCTCGGGACATCATCTGATCAGTGAAGCAGCAGGCCTGGCTTTTGTCAGGTGGAGCTGGGCAGTGGGACATATGGCAAACAGTCCTTGGGGGTGGTGTGG
>JAPQRP010000005.1:40296625-40338052 GCA_037367295.1 Apogon hyalosoma | reverse complement strand
GGTCATGTGACTTGAGCTAAAAATGTTATAGTATCACCTCTGAAAATGCATGTTTATGAACTAAAAGTGCAACCATCTGAAGAAATAATCATACAGTAAAACAGTGGGAAATTAGCATGACCTATTTTCATTTGTAAACAAAAACTAACATAAAACTAGATCACTCTCTGAGCTGTTCTGGAAATTATGTTCTCACTGTGGCTCCTTCTCTCAATCAGATTCAATTTGTAATCATGGTCATTTGGAAGGGCTAATTCAATATTTAAGTCTCAATTTGGACCCATAGACTTGGACGATAGAGACAAATCACTATTTGATGCAACCACAAATAACAATTTTCAATCACCATTTTCTGCTTTGGACTACAAGTATCAAATACTGAGCAGGTATTTTATGGGCGGTTTATTCTTTATTAAATTAACGTTAAAAGCAGAGGACTTTTAGCCCATTTAGGACTTTCACAGACATGGATTTATTTTGAAAAACTTAATATTTCCATTACACAAGTTTCAAAGTACGCAGGAGCTCTGAATGTGCAACTTAACTTCAGATGCTCCAATTCAGGTGCCTCATACATTCAGCCTCTCTGTGCTTTCACTACAGACTACAAGATGACCCACTTTCCTAGCACCCTGGTGAAAAGAACAACTTTGAGCCAAGCCTGTATTGGCAGACAAGAAAACAAGCTAATTTCATGAGGAAGCTACTACTGACAGGCAAATTTATTTCACTTAAAGGCTAGTGTAACGCTGTAGAGTCATTGGTGAATCCTCGTAAGAGATCACTTTATATCATTTTAAGTGTGAAGGCACAGTTGTGGTCTTCTGTACAAAGTGTCAACAGAATGCCATATATGGTTTCTCTCTTAATGTTTAAGTGCATAAACTGCCTTACTTGTCCTTAGCATACAGACAAAACTTCATCAGTTCCTCTGCGTTTTAGCTCTTTAAATCTGTGCCACTGGTGACTGAGTGTGTAATAAACCTTAAATGTCAATGCCTAGCCACCTGTCCATTCTTGTACTTTGGTATCTGTATATCTTTTTGCAGTGTCAGGTACTGGGTCACTCAGCCTGTGACACTAAATCCAGACTGACACTACTTGACTTTGCGAGTCTAGAACATCCACACAAACAAATAAAAAAAGGAAACCATTGTGCCAAGGGAGCAGAGGGTAGATGGGAGCAGAGGGTAGATGGTAATTACCATTAATTAGAAGATCAGATCCCCTCCTCTTACAAACTCGATCTTTACCAAGTGTTAAAGAGTAACGCTCACAGCAGGGACCAACATCTATGTTAGTCTTGGTGTAAATATTAGTGCCACTGAGGAAGCAGACATTCAGCTCTGCTAATGTGCATGTGGAAGGCAGCTGGGTGTTTATATATGCAACAAATACTATGCATTAAACACATATTCAAAATTTGCACACCACCCATTAAACACGAGCAATTGTATAGAAATATTAAAACATATATGTAAAATACTTATATCCTACTGAACTGAAGAAACAGGTCTACTAATTAAGTACAGTATCCATTAGGGCTGGGCGCTAAAACGATGACAATATATATCGTGATAACTTTTCCTCGATAGAAATGAGACATGTTCCATACAATTTCAACAGAATTCATTTGTCTATATTTTGATAGACATAAGAACAGCCAATCATAATTAAGTAGCACCGCACCAATCATGCTAGAGCCATGGCAAGTTAGGTTGACGCACACAGCACAGGCGTTAGAGCAGCAGCAGCACACACGCTAATGTTTGGGCTGCATCGGGAGGTAATGAGTGTTCACTCGGGAGAAAATATGACTGAGAACTTGGGTGACCGGGTTACTGAAAAGTAGGGTATGGCATAGAAGCCAAGAGTAGGACGTTCAAAGCATGTTAAATTTAATTTTCGGTTTACACCAGTTGAGGAATGCACCCCAACGTGTATACCCCCAGCATTGTTTTGTGAAGATGGTCTGTTTTGTTTGTGTTCTCTTTTTAAACTTGAAAGCTTTTGCCTGCTGGTCAGACTTTTAGTTTAGTTTTAAATATGTACCGGTTTTATTTATCTGAAACAGTTGTATAATGTTCTTCAGTACATCTGTCATGTTCAACCTCTGACTGAAAATAAATCATATTTAAAACAAAAATAACCTTCTGATGTCTTCACAACTAACTTATGAGTAATGGAAAATTTAAGCTCGACAAAAATAATGATTTGACTTAGATCATGATACATATCGATATCATCAGATATGAAAAAAATTATCATGATATGATTTTTTTCCATATCACCCAGCCCTAGTATCCATACAATTCTCAAAGGGAAAATATGCATATAACAGGAATCTACCAGTTATGACACTACTGTCACAGAGACTGATGTCAGATCAATGGTTATTTTATATAAGCTACATCAAAACCTCAAGCATTTACTAATCTTAAGCCACTATAAAAATGCTGGGTGGTTTGCTGTCTCCCAATTGCTGCTTTCTTTATCTTGTTATGTTCTGTTGAGTCAGGTTGTCAGCTATACATCAGTCACTACATGTCATAATTTAACTATTAAATATATTTTAGACTTAAATATAATCTTATGTATGTGATCAATGACAGAGAAAAGTCAGTAGTGTTTGATGCATATCAAGCCAGGCTGATAAAAAGGCTGACGAGCTTGAGTGGGTACAAATGGTCTTGGCAACATTTTGAAAGGTGTATTAGTCTTAGAAAATGCCCCTATGTCCTCAGGGAACAACAACTTCTATTCTCCAGTGATAATCAGCACTCATGCATCATCATGACTTGGATGGTACCATTACAAACAGACTGTCTGGCTAATTTGAGCATAACTGATATGAAATAGTACTCATTAATGACAGAATTGTGACAAAGATGCATGGTGCGTGAAGAAACTGCAATGACTGAGAGAAATCAGTAAGTGGAAAGTGACTGCTCAACATGTGACAAAATTACTGTTAAGTTAATAATATAATGGTATAACATATGTATACAACTAATATATCAAGGGGTAAACAAGTCTGGTTGACCGTCTTTCCACTTCCACACACCATAAATGCACAAAAGTATCCACAGCCATTTCATGGCAACAAGTTAAACAGTAAAACTTCCAGTAAAAACCAATAATGACAGGGAAAAACAGCTGTGTGTTTGTATTGTAAAGCTTCCTCTTGTGATTACACTATGTGCCAGATAGAGATAATATCAACTGATACCCAGGATGTACAAAGTCTGTACAATCTACCACAACCCAGAGACAAGGGAGGACAGAGATTTACATGTGATGTACAGGTAAAGAAATAACCCGATGCACAGTATCTTCATTTGAGTTTCATCTAACATGCCTCAGCACAAAGAAATATCTTATATCAAGTTTACATAATATAATATTCCTGTGTAAATTGATATGAAAATGACTGAGATCTTACCATACCTAGCCCTATATATGTGGTGATTAACAAATACTTGGCTGTCAGCTAAATGAAATCAACAATATACAAAAGAAGAAGAAAAAAAGAAAAAAAACATTGAAGGGAACTTACAGGTTGGCAGGACTGGCGTCATCTATTGTTATTTGATCAGTCTTTATTGGGTTAAAGTGAATTAGAGAGGAGCCTGTATTGTTAACTTGGAAATCAAACACTAAATTGTGACATACATATACACTTACAATGCTAGCTAGCATTTGACGACACTGTTAAACGTTGACAAGGCCAAGTAAGTGGACTGAAATGGAAGAAGCTAGTTGACTGTAACTACTGTGCATCATCCGTACAACATACAGATTCGTAGAGAGGACGTGTAGTTTGATGTAACGCTATATATTATCCGGTGACATTATTTCCTCGTTTCACCGACTGTTAACCACAGCTACAGTTGACACCAATTTCCATCACTGCAGCCAGACCAGCCAGCTCTGCCAGTTTAGCTCAACGGCTAACGTCGTTATCACTGTGAGGATTAAACACTGATGTTACTTTTGCCGTCAAAGACTCGGCGTTAACATGCAGCTTAAAAGCGTGTTTACTAACTTAATGGCACAGGGTGGCCACCGAGAGGAAACCGGGGGCTAGCTTAACATTAACATGAACATCTGCTCAGCGTTTACTGATATGCAGCAGCAGGAGGAGGGGGCTAGCGCTAGCAGCGTTAGCATCGTTAGCTGCCTGCCACCCCCCCACCGGTGATTCTGCAGGGGGCATCGTAGTTTACACAAAAACACGGCGAAATCACACAGTCGCCGACACACAGTCTGATATACTGCAATGTGTGTATGTTTATGTGTCTACCCGAAAGTGAGAAGTCCTCTGAACATACCTCAGGATGGAGAATAGGGACGCAACCAGCTTCTTTCTCATATTCCTCCATAGCGTCGGCCATCTTGGTGGTGAAGTACGCTAAGCATTGTGGGAAACGAGAAGCTGTGTAGTGGGAAACAAACACAGGAGGAGGAGAGGGGAGCTGTCAAAAAGAGATGGGGGACGGGTAACATCACACACAAGGTCACTTAGAAATCATTTTCATTTTCACCTTCCTCGTCATCATTATCATCATATCTAGAGGATCAGAGCACTCAGGCAAAACCATCCTACCACAGATTTCTGAGGACTGATATTACAAAAGGCCTTTTATAGCCCAAGTAGAATTCCTCCCACTGAGAATTTATAAGCCAGTAGGTTTGATAATGATCTCATCTAAGTATATTCTACATGCTTCTTTGCTATCTACTTTTATTGCCTCTTCCAGTAAAAGTCTCCCTTGAGATCAGGATTGAAATCCTTTTATGATGAAGGAACAAATAAACCAATTAAATAAATAAAATTGGATTTCTCTCATCACACTTTACATCAAAATTTTATTCTGAGATATATAATCTGAGTTCAGACAAATCCTGATGTGTACTGCTGAAATGTGCTATAGGTCTTAAGGCTTGGGATAAAATCTTCTGCGGCCTTTCAAAAGCTTTAAAGAATTGTAACACAATGTATTGCATAATGTTTACATTTGACCATATATTAAAAAAAAAAAAAAAAGGATTTTTCCAAATTGTCCCAAATGTAAAATTCAAGTAAGCACTAAGCTTCATTGCTTGTAGGAATGCAGCATAATTAAGATATTCTGGAAGGCAGTGTGTAGAGATATTCTTTGACACAACATGAAAAAGTCATACAAACATGTTTAATGTTAGCGAAGTAAGCAATTATGGTAAATTGGGTCAGTGATGACACCTTTTCTGTTTCTGTATGGAAATAGCTGGTTCTGGTTTGTTTTGTCCTAATTTTATGTACAAATGTAAGTATTGTGTTTTTATTTTAATTTGTTATGTACCATTGAAAAAAAAAAAGAAAGGTAGATCTATCATCTCACCTCCTATTCTAGGCACACCAAGGTCATAGTCATAATTCATAGTGCTAATTATTAACCCTATAATTAATATATTGTATATGGATTATGTAATTATTCTATTTTTATTTGGAAAGTGTGAATTATTATAACAGCTTTCACAGCTGTACTTAGGCTGAATAAAAGTACAAATAATCTATCTATGTCTTATCAGCAAATGAGTATATATACTGTCAATTTTTCATTGTCTGATGTACTGTGGTTGTTATCACTTAATGTTAGAATATCTCAATGCGTAACTATTTACATTACACATTCCTGACTAGTTCATCTACTGATGTCACATAACAGCATGATGTTGGCTTTAAAGATTTTATTTGTAAAATTTTAGTGCAGTGAAAAGTATTATCTTTTAAAATGTTATTCAGAATAAAACAATAGAAAATTCTCAAACCTCAGAGTTGTTAATTTGACAGTGTACAAAATAACTTTCCACCAACTAATGCGAAACCATCCAGTGTGATTAAATCAAGATGGAGACAGAGTGTCTGTCTACAGTCTCAGATGAAACATTTATAAAACATAAATAGTAATGATGTGATGATGCAGTTTCTTGAACCTCTCTGAATGTCCTTTTTCCATGTCCGTCACACTTTCCTACTAAACCTCCACCATCCACTAGATGTCAGCCTTTACACAAAAACTTATGGAACTGCCCGCCTGATTGAAAACAAATGTAGTCCTTACACTATCTTCTAAGTGTGCAATATGAAGGAAACCTATTCTAAAACCACACCAATTACCTAAAGAGTTTATTACCAATATTTTACTTTCATTAAGTACATTAACATGATTTTACAGTATTTTATATTTTAGTAAAATCATATTTGATTGCCATTAGCAATCAAATAGAGTCAATGTCAAGAGATCAGACCACGTCCAATGGTCATTCACTAAATATACCCTGAGAGTCATGCTATCAATACTATCAATATCATTCTATTGCCCCATCTATAGGACTATTTATATCTTTACCAAAGGAGTACTCACATGGACACAGCAATAAGAATAAGGATAAAGCTATACAAGGCAAATTAGTAAAAAAATACAATCAGTAATAACTGAAGGAATTAAAATATAAGGCAAATACGTGGTCCTAACCCTGTACCTAAAACAAGAACAAGTAAAGTATCATGATACTTCATTTTATGCATGCTTCTCTGGATTTTAAACTGGATTTTAAGAATGGAAAAAAAAAAAAAATCATCTAAAAAAAATCGTCACATGCTTGTTATCTGACTGTCATGATCATAGACGTACTTATTTATGTCTATGGTCCAGACAAACAAATCAGATGAACACAATGCAGAAAAAGGAGGAAGTCTCCTACAGTTGTGTCAAGTTACCTGCATACACTTTAGAGACAGTACAGTGGGTGTTTGGGCATCAAAATAGTGTTCAAACAGTGTTCGAAATAGGACGGGGCTTGGAAGCGATGTAGAAGAAATTTGATGTTATAGATAATTATGTTGCATACATATTTGAAACTAGCCCCTTCTGAGGATTTTTTTTTCTAATTTACTGAGACAGATTACATTTTATTTGATTTACAAGATATTTATTGTATTGCTTTTCATCTCCTTGTTATTTACCGTATTTACAACTGCCCCTATGGTGCCTCATAAAATAAAATAAAATAAAATAAAATAAAATAAAATTTATATCAAGCACTGATAATGGTACAAATACCTCAAATAGCTAACCATCATCAACATGAATTATATAACATTTCATACAAGCAAGCAAATAAATAAATAAATAAATAAATAAATAAATAACATTATTTGGGTACAATTATGAATGATTAAATATCATCTAGGGAAAAAAAGTATAATTATTAAATACAGTAATGTGGGTTGGTGATAGAAGTGATTTGTATGTACAGGTGTTGAAAAGTAAATACAGGGTAGGTTTTGTAAACACTGCTTGTACATAATTAATAACAAACACATACAGGTGTTCCTTTACTGTGTGCGTGTGTGTGTGTGTGTGTGTGTGTGTGTGTGTGTGTGTGTGTTCTGACGTTTGCTTTTATTTTGAAATCCTCAACCGGAAGTGCTCTGAGGCGATCTCCGTGTATTTGGTGAGTGAAGCCCGTGACAGAGACATGCAGGCGGGTCAAGCGCTAACAACTTGACTGAATGCCGTTCACTAGAAAACGCAGCAACAACCCACTGGGGTTTGTTTTAACTTTACAAACACTAAATTGGATCTAAATGGCGCCGCTTAAGTGAGGAGAGCACGACCCGTCAGCACCTGAAGCTTTTATTGCATTAAAATAAACATCAGCACGTCGTTTGCTAACAGTTAGCAGACAGAGCAGACGTTACTGAGTACTGCCTCAATATTCACTGCCAGCTCTTTTCCTTCTTTGAGCCAGTGAGAGAACCTACGGGCAGACCCATAACGGAGCAAAGGTAAGTACAAATGAAACCGAAGAAATCATTACATAAGTGCTGCCGTCTACCACTTGCTAATCTTGATTAATAACGCAGCTAGCTTAATTGCTCGAGAGCCGTGACTCCGCAGTCGAGCAACCGTCTGTCTGTACTATTATGTAATAACTATCAAGAGATGTGCTGCTGCTTCTTCATCACAGCACGTTTCCCTTATGTTTCTATCCGGAGTCTTGACACCGTTGGAACTATTGTGACGACCAGTCTACCATCCGTTAGTAGTGTTCAAAGCATGAGAGGCGTCAGGATGGGTGTGTGTATAGCAGCAAAGCGTTGAGCATCGTCCAGATCAGTATCTACCGTATAAGAAAACAAACTGCAGTCTGTTTAGCTCTGCTTTCTTGCAGGTCATTGCCAAACTTGACACATTCTTAAGTCTGTGCATTAGAAATTGCTGCTGCTTTCTTATTCGACCGTGCCATGCTGTCTATAAATTCCTCCCCTGCATCACCCGTACAATATGATCCTGTTGCAGTGTTACATATGTGCTCCCTCCACAGCCCCGGTGCTCTGTTACCACTTTCACCTGACAGGAGGCAGGAACAGAAACAGGAGACTGACTGGCAGGAAGAGCCGTTTCTAATTGTGTCAGACAACTGATGCATCCGGCAGATTCTGGGCTGTTATCGGATATCTGCCTGTCATGTTCCTCTGTATCCACATACAATAATCTGCTTTCTTGCAGTGCTACGTATGTATGTGTGTATGTTTGTCTAATGTAGGTGGTTGTAATTGACCTTCCATTAAAGGGTGTACAAAGAAAAAATTTAACTGTCAAAAATTAACATCTTTGGCTAGATCTGAACATCAGACTAACTCTATCTATTTATTGCTCCAAAGTCAGTAATCCCAGTTTAGAAGACTGCTATTATCTATAGGCTGTTGTCAGACCCAAAATCTAGCAACACAGATACATTGTGTAACATCCTGTCGAGGTTGGTTAATCAGCCAAACCCACTACTCAGTTTGTCTTTACTTTGAAATGTTCTAATTTTCAATATCAAGTATCAGTAACTAGGTACAAGCACATATAATATTCTTGAATGTTAAGTATTTAACTGGCTGGTAATTGGTCTCATATGACCTCATCCCACGGTGAGCAAGTATTCTGCTGGTCATATTTCCATGTTTTACATCTTATGCATGTTTGCATTCGAAAGGCGTAATCCCTAACTTTCCATGTCAAACTTTTGCCAAGGTGAGACTTGCAATCTAGGGATATAAGAATAGCCAGGTTATTTGCCAGTCAAATAGAGTTTCCATTCAGCCTTAGACTCATGGAGCTCAATATTTGAATGCAAAATGTAGTTCAGGATGGCCCTACGTAGTATCAATACTGCAAATGGAAGCAAGCACAAGTACTAATTGTTTGGGATGACAACACAGTGGTGAAGACAAAAACTACCAAAATTAATGACACAACATGACCACCAATAATTTATAAAGGTGGTATTGTGTTGGTTATGTATAGAGCACTTTAAAATGTAGGTAATATAAATCATGTTACCATGTTATGATTAAAAATGTTTTCTTTGGGGACGTTAATGTATCAGTACAATTTCTCTGTAATAGTACTATAACAGTAACTCAGTTACTCACTGATAAACTATTGAGCAACTGGATAAGGCTAATTTGTACAACTGTCACAAGCACAAAGTCCTGAAGCATTTTTATTTGACCTTGATATTTGTTTTTACACAGTGCTGTCTTGTGTTCACAGTAGCATTCATTTGTTTCATTGTCTTATGTGTTTGCACATATACATAAGGAAAATATTATGTGGGTATAATGGGTGTGACAAGAAGGAACAAGCAGATTTGACAGTTTTTTCCAAGTAAATATTTGCTTAACATGAGCAGTCTCGTGGACATACTTGTTTTTCTGACAATACACAATTCAATATCAGACACTACTTCAGAGGTCCACTGAATGGTGTATCATTATTATTCATGAATTTCTGCTTTTGTGTTTAAAAAAAAAATCCTTAGTAAGAGAGATGGTAATCAGCATGTATTTGATGTTCTCTGTGGTGGTACACGGGAAATACTGTGAAACTGCTGATATAATGAACAAGTAAAGTAGATTTTATTACCTTTAATCGCAGTTACATTTCTTAAAGAGATTCACAGGGACCGTATTATGAAACCATAAGATTACTCCCTTAATTTCTGTCCCTCACTGCTCATATTTAGCTGTCAGCAAGGCTGAAAGTCCCAGAGCAGCCCTTGTCAGGAGCTGTAACAAATGCTGTGTTGCTCATGAAGTTATTGAAATGCCAAGGCCAGAGCATCAGTGCCGTGTAGTCTTCACAGCTGGGACACTCAGGCCACTGGCGGTGGTTTGGCTGTTTGGATGCATTTGCGCTGACACATACCAGATGTGACTAAAGTGAGATAGTTGCCTCTCACATCCTGTCAATATGATGTACTCGGTAGTGGCACACAATTCAGGTTACATTTCAGCCTGCTTTTCCTTTGTATCGTTCACTAGGGTTTACTGCCATCTGTGAGGGGCTTAGCTGAGGCTTACCAGTAAAAACAGCTGTTTTTGTTCCATTTAAACTTGATTATGGTGTCTACGTTTCATTTCACTCTCAGCCTTTATTATTCAGAGGAGCTTGATTGCTGTTGGCTCCTGTGCATCATACACACTGAACAAACATGCCTTTAATTTGCACGTGTCCAGTGATGAAAGAGCTGAAATAAGTGAGGTTTCTTTCACCAGGCCCACTGCTGAACACAAGTTTTTGTTGACAAAGGAGCGTAGGCTCATCGGGCCCTTTCTGAGTGTCTCAGCCCATTAACTTTAATGTCCTCCCTCATCGATTCTCTATGGCACAGCTTCAGAGTAGGAGAATCTTATTACTGAGCTATAATTCATTACTGTGTACTTTTAAACTTTTCTACCTGTAGAACGCAATAACTTCAATAAAAAAAAAAGATAATAATACAAAGTATTAAAGGGCTGTGTAAAGATAAATAATCAATGCATAAAGATGAAGGGTTCTTCAGCTAGGTCCGGTTTGTTCAGACCTTCATCTCAGCCCTGGTTTAATCCCAGCAGCACAGCAGCTTGGCCGTCTCTAGTTAAAGCCTAGGCCTCACACAGGAATCTGGCTTCACCGCATAAATGTCATTACCAGCCATCAGACATGCAGAACACTTAAACCTGGTCCCCAAAGCACTGTGTCTGAGCTCATGACTTGACTCATAACAACACCAAAATGAAATGAAGTGTGGTTAAGCACAGGGTGTGACATTGTAGCTGAAGCCATCACCCACACCCATCAAGGTACAGATCAACACAAGAAAAGTTACAAGACAAGAGCATAAAGATTAAATAATATGTGTATAAATAACAACCTAAATTAGTTCGCATTTGGTCCAAATCTTCTGAGCCATTCTTTATGTGACATAAAGTGAATGACTGCTGTCCTCTGGTTCGGCAAAATATACACAGTGCTATGAAAACACAGTGTCTTTGCCTGTAGTAGAGTTTTAAAGTGTTTTTAGCAACTGAATATTTCTGCTGCAGCAACGGCAATATTCATGCACTAGGAAAATAATCTCAGTGGGAGGTTTGAGCACAAATTCAGCAACAGATGTTTAAGTGCTTGAACCTGTATCTTGTTCCTAGGGCCCTTCATGTTTTACTTACCGGTACACAAAATCGTTTTCCGTTTTTTTTTTTTCTTTATATAAAACAAAGGAGCAAATAATGTCAGAGCTGTTGGGTCATACTAAAAGTAGAAAATAAAGCAACATTATAACATGACTGCGTAAATATACACGCCACTTTTTGATGGTCAATTGGTTTGTTATCTGTATGCATTGTAAGGTTTCTGTGTCTATGTTCATGCCATTACTAGCCCTCTGTCCAACCTGAATTGACGTGTCAAATATCATTTACTGAGGGTTAGGGTTATGTGAACCGGAGATCTTGGCATAAATTGACACGTGATTGCTAGTTAGTGTAAGCCAATGGGGGCCAAATGGCGTTGAATAACACGCGAAAGTTCAAAAATGCGTACGTATTGTATAGCATGCCAAATGCCATAAGAACTAGCGTGATATACAACGCCATTTATTAAGATCAATCTGAATAAAATGCAAAAGATGTCCTGAATTTACTAGAGTATAAAGTTGAATTATTTAATGGTTAGAGTATATTACATATGAAAAAGTACAGCAGACTCTGTTTTCACTGTTGTTCGGCGTTTATGCTATTTTTATTATGAAGTTGTTTATAGGGCAGTGCCTTATAAGTGACAGCAGCTCCTTAGTCACTTCATTGCTTTTCATGAGCCGAGTATGTATGGAGCAGTGCTAAAATAAGGCTCCATGACTGAAAACAAAACACACTGAATTTTTTTTTTCCAACAATGTATGATTGAGATAAATGATATGATGATTTTCTTGACTTGGTTATGAAGGTCGTTGTCTTTTTTTTTTTTTTTTTAAACTTTATTTATAGAACATTTTGAACATTTTAGGCAGAGTGATGCACAGCATATAGAAATAAAATATAGATACAAAATAAACATTGATTGTCACACCTGAAAGTCAACTCCCTTGTCACCCACCACCCACTACCCAAGTAAGGTCATTGTCATTTAATGCAAAGAGAAGCAGTGTTGTCTTTTTTCTCGTAACCACCAGGAGCTGCTTGTTTACATCCATTTCGTCCACCTTATCACTGCATATTTGTGTGACCATACACTTCTCAAGCTTCAAGACTGGTTAGCCATGTCTTTATTACAGGCAGAGGTAATTAGTGGATTGTACTCAAATACAGAATGGACTGTCACATTCAGTCATTTTATGTTTTTTTATGTAATTAAATTCTGGCCTCTTGTGATTATACAAGTGCACATGCTGACGTTGCAATTTGATTAATAGTGCCGTTCTACTGAGAAAGTTAACACACATAGAATGTGCCAGCTTTTGGCTTTTAAGAGTCATTTCCATAGTGTTTCCTGTGTGCTGTCAGAACAGGTCTGGCTGCACTCAACCCTTCAGGCTTAGAGTCAGGGACAGTGGCTGGGAAAGCGTACTAGAGTCAAGGGCATTATTGACACACAATTTCTCCTTTGGTGTCACATGACTACAATTTCAGACCTAGGACAATGACTGTGACATGAGGATGGCACATTACATTGAATAAGAACAGTGACTTGTGTTCACTCTGCTTAAACTTTACTCTTCGTCCTTCTCTACTTGGCTTTATATCCCCTTTATAGTTTTGTTACAAATGCAGTCAGAAGAATGTAATAAACCTGGAGCTGTATTCTCTCAGGTAGACATGAATCTGACATGAACATTTACTTTTGGATGTGTTTTCTTTTTTCTCACACTTTCCTTTTGTGCTGTTCTTATCAGTGTTTATGTGTTTTAGCGTAAGTGCTTCTGCCTGATATATATCACTGCGTTCAGATTGGTTATCTGTGACGTTGATCTCCCCTCCTTTTCCTGTTCAAGTTGCACAGGTTTTACCCAATCTTTGGGTTACTATTAACTGTTATATGCTGAGGAACAAACCTTTTTTTTGTCCTGTGTTCCAAGAAGTTAAACTCTGACATATTGTGTCAAAATTAGTGTTGTCAAACAATAAAATTTTTTAATCAGATTAATCACAGGGTTGCTGTGGATTAATTTCAACTAATCCCGATTAAATATCATTCATTTTTAATCTATATTAATTGCATTTCATTTTGCACTGCAAACAGACTCAAGAAAGAAGGGAATATATATGCACTTGACATGTTTATGAAACACCTTCTACAGTTTTAACAAAACAACTTGAAACAACTGTTCCGTCTTGGGGTTTTTTGTCCTCATATTTCCATCCAGAGGGCCAACGTGCGGTTTAAAGTCTTCCATCTTTATGGGTTGGTTCGCGTGCCGGTCACTACCAGATTAACTTCCTATTTGTGCATGTGCAATGATAATTTTATACTTGGACAAACTGTCCTAAATGTGTTGCCAGAGACAGTCATTCTTCATAGCAGATGGGTTAATTGCGTTAATCAGATTAATCATGATGATGGATTAATCCACGTTGATGTGTTAATTTTGACAGCCCTAGTCAAAATCAAACTTTTGCCTCTGCTTTATCCTCCATCTGCCTGAAATATAAAAAAAGAAAATCTATCATCAGACATGCTGCAAGCTACTACAAATTGACTTCCATTATTTTTTGTTCTGTGCTGTTCTGCATTGTGTTTCAGCTAAAGCTCCAGATTTTTCTGTGTTTAATAGATGGTATTTTTCATCAGCTTTTGATTTTACCAGGCTATTTATATGCTCAAGGAAACAACACACACACAGTGAATGCACAGTTTATGTAATGTGAATGAGTTCTCTTAGAAAAGCTTCAAGGTGGTATGGCATGGAATCAGTGAACAGGACAAATCCGAGCAGAGTGGAGTCTGTGCCGTTCTGAAGGCCATGTGACACTAATGTGCTCTAGAAAGAAATCGTCCATCACATTGGATGTTATTTTGATCTGTCATTTGATCGATCGACCTGCTGAGTTCACTGTCTCCATCTGTTGTCAGATGTCTTAATCCACATCCCTGCGGTCACACACTACTATGAGCCTGCTTATTGTGTGTCTTGTGTACATATTCTATTGTGTGAGTGTGTCATGTAGAGTGCTTTTCCAAAATGTCTGACACACCAACCTCAGCGCTGACCTGTCTGTTCATTTCTCAGAGCAGTGCTCAGCTGGATGCTCTGTCAGCCACAGGTTTCTCCTGCAGCTGAGCAAGTTCATGTGTGCACATGCCCTGCCTGCCTCACACACACTAACCAAATTGCAGTCATTTGTTAGTAAAGTGAACAGAGTCCTTAATCAAATGACTGCTCATGGTCTTCTTTCTTAAAATGTAAAATGAATGTGAGGCAGTATAATTCTCTTCTACTCTTTGTTTTGTAAGCAAAGCCAATTTAATAGAAAAATAAGCATCATCTGGTTGTTGATGCATAACAGTAATGGTTTTGTAGAAATAGTCAGTATGAGATTCATTTATTTTTATATGGATGCTGTCTCTTAGTCTCAGGTGAAACTGAACCCACTGAGGCAGGAAATTTGAAGACATTACTGTTTCTCCTGTGCTGTCCCAAAAAAAGATCGGTGCATAAATTGTTTGGTTTGTTGCAGTTTAAATCTTCTGCTTATCATCCTTCTGTCTCCTCTATACTGCTATACAAAAAGCAAGCCTCAGTCTGTCTTTGGAATAATAAGATCAATCTGAAGTTGCACATCTAGAAGTAAAAAGTTGCCTGTTTAGAGTAACAGAAGAATGTAGAGTTCTGTAACATCTTTTATAAATGTTTAATAAGTGGTGCCAGACACAACATACCCCACTCCTCACACATATTGTAGGTTATTTTGGCATCGATCCAACTGATGTCATGTCTGTGTGTGCTGATGTCAGCATAGACAAATTTCAGCCATTGTTAAGTAAATGAGGATAAAAAAATCATTTTAAAAATTCATGTCAAATTTGAACTTTGACCTACTTTTCCCAAAATGTAATCAAATCTATTCCGGGTCACTGGTAATCTATAAATCCAATTTGGTATGAATTCAACCAATAGTTTTGCTAGTAAAAACAAAGAAACAAACCAAACAAAAAACAATACCCCTTGCCTTCCCTCCAGGGGTCAGGGTAAATAAAAAGCATATCATCATGATGCAATGACAATTTACAGTGTTGAGCAAAATGCCAGTTTTTAAACACAAATTGTTGTAAGATTACTGAAGTTACCTTGAATCTCTTTAAGTCAGAGGTAGTACAGTTTGCTAAGGCCAGCATATCCTTGGGTAAAACAGCATTCGTGTAACTTCTCATAATGTTGTCGAATTCCTCAAAAGAGAAAAAGTAGCATCTGTTTTAAAGCAGCAGCCTCTTGGCCGTGTGTGTTTTTTCTGTCACCGTGCTCTGTCTGTGTGTACATCATATACTTATGCAGTGCTTTCTCTTGTAGCTGAAGAAACACTTGTTTTCATGTAGCATGTATGAAAAGTAGAGCTCATGTCACTGTGTGGCTTGTGTCACTGCGTGCATGTTGGAGGGTTCAGTCGCTGTGCACGGTCTTAATACATCAGGGTCAGTGTTGTCTCCTCACACACACAGAGGGAGCTCTCACTGCTGCTCTGCCGCCGACACCGGCAGCCCTGCAGCACTAGCCTACATTTCAGAGGAGGAGGGAGAAAACCTGGTGATGTCATCTCTATGTCTCTCTCTCTTCCCCTCTCTCTGGTTTCCTCTCAGAGGTTGTGTTTTAAATGTATTGGTGATTTCTGCCGCCTGAGCTGCGTGAGGTAGGTCCATTATTTACTCCCTCCCCTCGGCTCTCTTGTACACGTGCATGCTGCACTGGTCTGGTCTCCTCCATGCGTACGTGTTTATGTGCTTAGATTGACTTGTTTTAGAAGATGTAGCTCAGCATGATTTCAACAGATGTAACATTAATGTTCCCGCTCGTAGGATATTCCCACTATTGTCACTGTTTTGGTATTTGACAGTATGTGTGTAACAGATGCTCGTACATTGAACGCAGATCAGATGTTAGATTCACGCTGATGATGCTGTTCGCCTCTCTGGCTAGCTACTTTCAATGTGTCTGGTGTTAAGGCTACAGATGGCTAAAATGAAAAGCTGAACCCTTTTCGTCCAGATGCCATTAGTACCAATTATTTTGAAATGATCTTTTTTCAGACCCCCCCCACCTTTTTTTTTTCGCCCCGCTAAAAGGTCATTGTAGGGTCACGGGAATGTGGTCTGCTTCTGTGACCTTTGCACTCCTTACCATCTTCCTTGTTATATCCCCATAGCCTTAAAATATATATCTTCAGGCTGTGAATGCCAACATGTCAATCACACATACTTCTGCTCTGTTATGCAAGAGGTATCACACACACACAGACAGACATATTATTCAGCTCAAGCTGTGTGCGTCATACACATTTTCACTGTGCAGTTCTGTAGTGGAGCCGGGGCTCTGTTCTCTGTGATTTTCCTCTCTATCTCTATGGCAGGGATGGATTTGTACTCTCTCTCTCTCTCTCTACCGTGTGTCGGCAGTCAGTTAAAAAGCAAGGCAAGCCGCAGTGCTCGTCCTATAAGGGGATTGAACAGTCTGAGGTCAGAACAGTCTCCTTGACACCATAGGAGTTCAGACCTTCTCCTCCTCATCAGCATTCCCGTCCACATCGCTCCAGAGGATCGGATAAATGGATGTTAGTTAGGGCTGTGTCACCTTGTGGCTTTTTTTTAATTTTTTTATTTTTTTTTATGGTACATTGAGAATGAAATATTAAGAATGAAATAATATTAAATATATAAGAATGAAATATTCAACATTACAACCCAGTAATGATATTTATTAAGCCATGTCAATCTGAATCAGGTCCATTTATATAGTCTATTTCATTCATGTCTATTAGTCTCTTTCTCCTTTTTTTAATTTTTGGGTGGTGGTGCTTTTTGGCTGTATAGGTATTCATGCTGTGCAACGACAAGGGTGTGGAAACCAGCCTCAAATAATAGTTATTATGTTGAGTCACTTATCAACTGATGATCACACAGCGGCGGTGGCAGATGCAGACGTGACGGGTATAATAAAGAATAAAACTGCTCAGGTGAAGTAGAAGCAGATAATTATAAATCAGGGCCACGGAGAATAAATGTTTTTCTTACAGCTCAACTCAAGAGTATAAAGCCCACATTTTGTCTTTAGATTCAGTCAGTATTTAATTTTGTGTTACACAGATAAAACTCCCAGGCTGATAGAGGTCAGAGATTGGGAATGTCGAGGCATTTTGTGTTTCTATAACACATGGACAACATGTAATCTGTGCCTCTGGTTTGACTGCCAGGTAACTATTAAATGTGCTGGAGGGCTGTAAACCCTGAACACAGAATGAATGTGTAACTTGTGTTCTCCAAGGTCGTCTTACTGTGTCAGAACCACTTATCGTTGCTGTCAGGCGGAAACCTTGTAAGTCCATTTTCAGTCTTTTTTTTTGGCATAAAACGATTCTATTGGTCAGTCTTCATGTTGGCCTGATGGTTTTAGAAATATTTAACCAACAGTTTTTGGGCACATATGTTTGATGTTTTTTCTGATGGTTCATTCACGGACACTACCCCCAGGTAGAGTTTGCTCTGTTTGGAGCATGATGGATGTATTTATTTAGCACATTATAAATTGAAATAAAAAAAAAAAAAAAAAAAATTTAACCAATGACAAGTGTTGAAAATGGCTTTTGACCACATACTTAACTCTATTCATCTATTTAGAAAGTAATTTTTTTTTCTACTTTCCTGAAAAATAACTGTTTTGGACATAAGTGACTTCTACCTGACAGCAATGTTATATTAAGATGAATCCTTTCAGTCTTTGTCAAATAGTTGGAAAGAGTCATTTTCTCTAGCCATGGTGTTGGATCCTATGTGGCTAGCCATAGAAATCCTCTGCCTCTGCTTGATTAATATTCTTCACTCCCTGACCTACATGGATTAATTCTGTTTAAAGATGTCTACCCCTCGAGCACAGCTCCAAACTAGGACAAGCAGAAGATTACTTTGGACCGAGTGCCTCGAATTTCCCACTCTCTTAGTCTTTGTTTTTTTTTTTCTCCACTGAGAGACCACCAGTTTGTTACTGTTTACACATTGACTTTTTTCCTGATCTAAAATCAACAGAAAATGATGCCTATCTGTGACTTTGGCCTTAAGTACATGGGCATATTTATGTCGGTCAATTAAGCGTAGATAGTGGTATAGCACCTGTAGAATAGGGCATATAAAGGTCCAGATGAAAGAAAGTTGTTATCTGTATTGTGTGTATGTGGCTTTTATGTCACACCTGAATATTCAACGCCCTCTGGCAGTGCTTTTTGAATCAGTTTCAATACTTTGAAGTGGAAGTATTCAGGCTTTCACCTTCAGGCAATACAGTGTATGTGCACAAGGTTACTTTTGTGTTTTCTCCTCTTAGCTGATCAATGGCTCTGCTCTCATCAGTCATCACATCGACACTTGAAAGCCTGAGGCCGCAAAGGCTTCTGTGGAGCCATGTCAAAGGAGCTGAAAGTCAGCAAATTATTAGCAAACTGATATTTACTGCGGTTTTGAAGTTGTCTGCAGCCAAATGAACTGCACTCCTCTTTCCTCAGAATGACCTCTGCGAGCTGAACATTAATAACCCTAAAGGCTCTCACTTCAACAAAGCTTGTCTGATGTTCGAACAGTGTCTTAACCTTCTGCTAACACCATCTGGATGCACATCTTTGAAATGTCCCTTTTTAGCTTGGCAACTTTAGCTTGTTTACATATATTTTATTCTAATTTATACACTGATAAATGTAGCAAAATGTTCTATTTGTAAATGGTAGAACTCTGTCCTTGCTTTGGGAAAATACTAATCAAGTCATGAGAAAAAGAAATGCTTGGTGGAGAACAAATCTGAAAGCTCCATAATCCAAACATGATTGCATGTAGTCAGGGCCTTGTTCAGAACTATCAGAGTAGTTGGCAGTCGCTTCAAGGAATAATGATGAAGGAGAGATTGAGTCCTCCATCCAAAACAAACAAAGTTAAGGTCTGGACAGTTGTTTTGTGTTTTGATTCTCTTAACAGGTGAAACAAAGACCAAGTACAATGTGTGCCTAACATCATTTGTTATTTTAGTTCTTTTTGTACCTTACATCTAATATGGTAACAGTGTATGTTTATTGTATCCACCTATAATCGTTTCCCAAATAGCAGTGACAACAGTGACAGGTCTGTGTAGAACTGCCTCTTCAGGCTGTCATCGAGCACCGCCTCTCCCTTCAGCAGCTGATAGTAACATGACTACAATCAGCTTAGAATCCTAAATTGATTGCTGCCCTTGCCTGCCCTTTAGCTGAGCTCTACTGTTAATCTAAAAATAATCAAGACCATTGTGCTCAGCATGGACAGAGTCCTAATAACCAATCTTAACATTAATGAATGTCAAACAGACTGCTCAGAGTCGTGTGTGTTGTGATGGAAATATCCTTCATTTTGAAAGGTTGGTTACATTTTGTCCACTAGTGATGGCTCAGCGTGACATCCATGTTTCTCCTGATGCTGCTTTGTCCAGTTTTACAAAATGGAAATCAAATTCAAGATGTGAAAACTGAACTGATATTCACTTTTAAGTGTTCTGCCTCTTTCATTTCTTCCATTAAAGGTTTAAACTACTTGTCCTCCTGGAGTGAAAGTGAATCTGTCAACAAAAGAAAAAAAATGTATGTGTTATTATTTTTCCAGAGATTCCCTGTTTTCCCTTGACTGTGTGGAGAAGCAGCTACTGTTTCTGGGCCAAACCACTACTTTAGGACTCCCCCAAATGGTTTCCCTCTATTGCTGGCGGTGATTCATAGCTCTTAGCTTTCCCACTGTGGTACAACCAAGGCTGATTGTAATGTGCCAACTTGTGTAGAAGGGAAGAGGGTTTGTATGGTGTGGGAGAAAGTAAAGACAATAGCAGAGTGGACTGGGAGTCACTGCTCTGTCAATGGTTTATAAAGTGAAAGGTTACTGCAGTGATACCAGAGATTGGTGTGGAAATAAAAAAAAAAAAAACAAACAAAAAAGAAAAGAAATGGCATTCATTATAGGTAATAATAGTTTAGTTGGCAGCCATGCTAGCAGTTCTGTCAGGCTGCACTGCACAACAGGAAATAAAGACAAATGCAACTAAATATCAAAGTCACCATCTCGACTTTAATCTTTATTATTTTCAGATGCTGGTATACTATATGGTGAAATGAAAAAGGATGCCTTCCTTCATCCTGTAGCTCATTGTTTTGGCACCATCTGAACCTGTAGTTGAAGGTTGATGAACATGGTGGGAGGAAAAATTCACTTTCAGAGCTGTTTATGGACTCCCTTGTTCCTCTAAGTGTGGCTAACCAGGCTAGCCTCCCACCATGCTAACAGCCTGCTGACAGCTGACAACCTGTGCTCTGCCAGTCTTTCATTTAAAACTAGGACAACAGAACATCTGTTGGATGTATATGTACGATATGGGAAGAAAACCTACCCGTTAAGCACCTCTAAGTACTAACACCAGACTGACATCATGCTCGATAACTGTTTTTACATGCTGGTGTTTAGTAGGTAAAAGGAATTGAACTATAAATTAAATAATATGCACATTTTTATTTGAGCAAAACAACTATTAAGAATTGTCATCGTGATAAAGTAATCAGCTCAAGGACAACAAATGTAGGACAGCAGTAATGCTAATGTCCATTGAGTCCATTGAAGTTAATGCCCCAAAGCTGCAACAGAAATAAGAGCATATGCTACCCTAGAAGAAGAGTGTCAACTAAATACACGAAAGTTAAGTTGTTGGAATAGTGCTAACTGTTAATGTTCCCCAGAGAACTGAGTGGTTAAAGTTAATTGTGTTCTCACTGCTGCAATAATATATAAGGAAATGCTAACAAAAAAATCTTGTTTACTTGCCACACATGGCTAAAAACCATTCCCAGTGGATATTGATTTCTGTGTCATTTCCCCACCTCAACTGTGTGACTGTTGCTCCAGGCTGAGTCATGGCCATGATTGCTAAAGCTGATTTTGAGAAACCCTGGAAAGCATCTGTCTCAGCGTGATGGGTCCTTGAAAGTCGAGGCCAGATGAAGTGTGTGTGCTGGTGGATGCCAAGAGGCCTGTGAGGCTCTGGAGAGTTACATTAGCAGAATAACTGACCATCTGATTGTCAGGATATCCTCCTGTTCTCTAATATTAAGCACTGTTTGTCTCAAAAGTGTCTCCTAAAGCTTCTTCCTTCCTGCTAACTCCCATCTGGCTTCTTTCTAAGGAACATAATACGCTAATAAATTCCATTTTTGTCACACAAAAATTTTCTTTCTCAACACTGGATCTTTGAAAAGAAAGAACTCAGTCCCCTCTGATGTCCTTAAACTGAACCCCTGTTTCTCAGTTTTCTTTTATCAGTACTCCACAGCTTTCATGATTTCAACTTGAAAGAGCCATGCCATGTTCCCACAAGGCATTTTTGGCACCGTCTCAGAGCTCTGATTGGTTTGGATGCGATTGCCCTTTCTCGTGATCAAATTACTGGTCTCAGTACAGTGGATAAAGGCCGGCAGAAGCAAACCACATTATGTCAGTTTAACCCCTATTTATCCAGTCAGAGATGACTAAACGCATATTTGTGTTCTCCAAGCCGCTAGTTCTCTAATTGCAAACAAGATACAAAGTAATTTTCTTTAGGCAATTAAGCTGCAAGTTTATCGTGTTTTAGTTCAACAGCTCTAATTCCAGTTGCTGGTTTAATGCATGAGTGGATCAGTACTGTTTAAAGCCCGAATAATGACTTTTGATTCATGAAGTATTTTTTTTCTGCATTATAATGACATTACACCCTAACTTTCTGGCTTCCACAGCCCCACATGTAATGATGAAATTTAATTTTAGGTGTGTTTGAAGGGTTAACAATAAGGAGCTGCTTCCTAGCATGATTTTATTTATTTATTCAGTTGATATGCAGCTGCTCCACCCAAAATAATCTTGCTGAAAGCATGTAGTGTAATTACCAGATGGTCCCACTTGTTCATGAATTCATGTTGAGGATTAAGCCGACAGTGGCATTACTGTTGGAAGCAGCTGGATTAAGCTTATATTTTATTTATTTTGTGCAGGTACAGTGAATGGATGAAACATAACAGCAAATAGAAGTGACTCTAGTCCAGATTCAGTTTTGGATTTAAAAATTATAATTTTTTTGTCTTGGATTATTAATCCATCAATGAGAACTAGGTTATTTGTTCAGCGGTAGCAGGTCTTCATTCACAGAGTTAACCATAGTTTCTGGGAGCTCAAAACTAACTTTGGAATCTGCTTTTGTGGGTGTACGCAGCTCCTTAAAAAGTGTTAAATTAAATTTTCCTATATTAAGGTCTTAATCATCCTTAAAATTGTTAATTCATCTTAAATCTTAAGTCTGGCACTCAAATATCTAAAAATGTCCATTGATACAAGAAATGAGGGGCTAAAAATTCAAACCAGATGTAGACTAATGTTATGAAGCAAGTTTGGGAGCACTTTGATTCTATTTTAAAAATAAATATTTACTGAAATAAAAGAGAAACTTTTTCAGATAAACATATTTTTACATTATTTTTATGCTAAAATCCGCATGTAACACAGTAAAAAGAGCATAAAAATTACACACTACTATTTATTCAGATATCTTTTATTCTCTCACAGGTATATTTTGGGAATCAAACTAGTTATGCAAGGCAGAGTGTTTCACAAAAATGACTGCTTTATTTGTGTTTAACTGGGCAGGTTCTGCATGTAATGCCAGTGTACACGATGGGTTACACACAAAACCTGGAATGAGACTGAGATTCATTAAAAACCCACATGTCTGGATTAGAAAAACCACTAGGATCCTCAAATTTAACACACTGTCTTTATTTATAGTGCTATATAAGACCATTTCTAGCTTGGTAAAATGGTACATTTTATCGAGCTCTGGATCAAAGCAATTTTACAGTCTTGATAGCAGAACCTATAATTTACAGTTGGGCGGTCTGTCAGGAAACAGTACCTTTTATTTAATGAACCAAAATTCAAGATGCAAGATGTCATACAGACCTCAAAGCCATTTGACCTGAGATCAAATTACCATAGGAGTCATATTTATAGATGGACCACCAGATCACTTATTAGAGACCTTGTAAATTAAATGGATGAGACTGGAATGTGTCATGGAAAATGTTATTGATTTAGTGTTTTAAGGTCACTCGAGGTTTATTGGAGCCAAGACTTTCTGCATCAGCTTTATTAAAGCTTTAAGATCCTTCTATGTTGGCTTCACTTGTCAGCAAATGAAACATATGAAATGCATTGCCCAAACTTTTTCTATGACAATTGAACCTATATATATTGAATTAATTAAGAATCTTTTTGTGTACATTGAACATGCTCACACACACACACACACACACACACACACACACACACACATACTAAAATTGACCCTCTGCATTCAACTCATCTCTAGCTGAACATGCAGGAACACACCACTCAGTGCAGACTAGGAGCAGTGGGCTGCTAAAAAATGGGAGGTTAAGGCCCTGTCCATATGAAGACGGTTTCAGTCATAGCCGCAAAAGTTTTGTACTGGATAGGCCTTTCATCCACACGAAACCGACGTTTTCAGTCACTATCCACACGAAACCGACGTTTTCAGTCACTGAAACCGCAACTTTCTGAAACTGGGTCCCAGAGTGGATAAATTTGAAAACACCAGTTTTGTGTCTTTGTCTGTACGACCAAACTACAACTTTTCTAAAACGATGATTTCATATCCCCACCTCTCTAACCCTTCACCCTGGCAAGACATTACTTCACAACAACAACAACCCCCCTGGTGTGGGTGGCTCCCTGTGACAGCGCTTCCTCTCTTTTGGTTTATGGTCCCCCCGTGCTCAGCCTGTTTTTTTGTTTCTTTTATTTATTCCTATTTGTGTGTGTGTGCGCGCACGTATTTGTGTGTGTGTTGGTGGTGGTGGTGTGGCGAACTGATTTTAGATGTAAAGCACTTTGTGCTACATTTCACTGTATGAAAAGTGCTATATAAATAAAGATTGATTGATTGAACAACGGCAGACTACAAAGTAGTGCTCGTGCTACAACAGCTATTGAGCTTATTGGAAATATTGAATCAAAATCGTTGGTTACTCTTTCATTACAATGAGCAACAAACAACCATAGTAACAAAATTTACTACATGCTCTTGGATCTACCGCAGACAGTTGTGTTCACCATGTTGTTGTTCTTGTTCTTCTGTAGTCTATGGTTTGTATACAGCGAGCAAGCTTTATGTGCATGCTCCATGTCTTCTCCATTTTTTGTGCGAGCATTTCATCGCCACATACAGGCCTGGCATTTGTACTACATCATTTTCAGTCCTTTTCGGTGGTTTCATGTGGACAGATATTTCCCGAAATGACTCCGTGTTTATGGAGCACTTTTTCGAAAACGACAAAGAAAACGATCGGATAGGAAAAGATACAGTTTTGTGTAGACATGGCCTAAGTATCTTGGTCAAGAACACGGGAATTTCTCTGCCGGTCTGAGCATCGACCTGGGTAGTCTTCTGTCACAAACCGATTCCCCCACCGTCTAGGCCACAGCTACCCCAAGTGAACCACACAAGATCAAATTCCTATGGAATCCAAAAGTAGCTGAATACAGGCAGCATAACTGCAGCATAACTTCCCTTCAGTAACTCTTGTCTGGTCCAGTGGAGCAGCTAAGTGGCAACCAGCTGAAATTTTCCCCAGATAGATAAAGGTTAAAAACAGTGTCATGCTCTGACACCTCTGTAGGGAAAAGAAGCTGAGGGCAGACAGAAAAGGATAGATTGAAAGAAGAAATTCTTCCAAACTCTCCTGGGTAAAGGAACTGACAGGCTGGCTGATGCTCCATCCTCCCCCACATCTGTGTGCTAGAGTCAGTGTTTATTGTAGGCCTGAGGCACCACACCTTTGTTTGGATGCAGAAATACAGTGGGGTGTGGTGAGCAGGTTCTGCAGAATTAATGCACAACATAAAAAAAAAACAAATGAATCTTCTGCTCTGCTTCTGTTGTGTAAACAGCCAGTGCAGCCTGTTTGCTCTAGATGAGTAGGCATGATACAGCACAGAAGTCCAATCTTGCAAACTACCCATCCCACATGAGGTGAATTGGGCACTTTGGGAAAAAAATCCAGTGCCAAAACATTACTGCTTTTAAAATAACTCAAAAGCTTAGAAGACTGAATTTTAAAAAGGTGAAACCAACTACCTCGCTTACTTGACATTACCAAATGGATATAATTATGCACATCTAAATGTTAAGCATTTTATGTTGAAATAAAAATATTGTCCTGCTGTGGTAACGTGTTGCCTATCCCTCTTGACAGATATGCAGCCATCAGAGCAGCGCTGACTTGGGTTTTACCAGACCATGGAGTCCTCCTCTGAGTCCCAGCAGGAGCCTGAGAAAACTTTGGTGAGTTAACACGCTGACATATGTAATAGTCCCATGTGAGATGGAAATAAATATAAAGATTTCAATTCCAAAATGCTAGGAAAAGTGGGAGAAGATTCTAAAAAATCTACTCCGACTGAAGGAAAAACAATGAGCTTAACTGATGAGAAGCCTTAGCTGCAGGTGGTTATATTGTATTTTCCTATAACCTGCTGCCAGATCGTTGTACTCTGCTGCATGTATTAAACTTCTGTCAGACTGTGTGTTACTGGAGAGACAAGACGGCTATTGTACAGGTGCTAGATGCAAAAGGTCACGCATTTGTATGTCTTCAGCCTTGTCTTTCCAACGAACAGAAATGATGAGGAAACAAACATGCTACCAAAAAAAGACACAACCACCCACAGCAGCTGTTCCTTGTTCTGCATTACAGCATAAAGTTAATGTTGTTGTAAGTTCCTTTTTGCATTGCAAATTCACACTCTTCTATTAAAATAAAATGTGGACTCAGAATATAGAACATGTTGATTGGATTTAGCTGGCTTAACTTTTGTGTTACATGATGTATATTTAATTTATTTTTATCCAAACGCCATCTATGGAGTACATATACGTTTTAGTTTCAGTCTGAAGATCTTATCTCCATAGTCAAACAAGGACATTGTAGGTAATTATGTCCCTGAATGGAGTGTTGGGGATGTTATGTTTTTGGTCTGACCGCCGCTGTCGGCAGAGGATATCCTTCATGTTAACGCGATAACTTGAAAAATATTCGGTTTAGAAATTCCATATTTTCCATATCAATGAATATCATGGAGAGGAAGAACTGATTCGATTTTGGACGATTTACCATTTCTAGATTGCCCTCAAGGGGCCACTCAAAAGTTTAAAATCACTAAACACTGTTTTGTTCAAATCAAGTGCAGATGAAAGGTCATGACCTGGGGATGCCTCATGTCATGACATCATAGCTGTCTGGTTAAGAATTGGGGGCGTTCGGGGATATACCCCTAGCCGTCGCGTCTAATGGTGTAAGCCTAGTTGCTCAGTGGTTTTGGATCTTCAGTCCTGCATGTGGTTTTATAAAAGAAAGCTGGGGAAATAATACATAACAGCAGGGGGATAATTCTGAGAGCGAAGGGAGGGACTTCTCCATAAGTACCAAAACATATGCATTTCTTTCTTTCTCTCTCTCGCGCTCTCTCTCTCTCTCTCTCTGTCTGAAGTCTTCAATACTAACTTATAACAGAAAATTTAAGCTTGACAAAAATTGGAGTTACGAAACCCCAATTTACAATTTAAATAATAGTGATACTCAGAGATGATGCTGAGGCTGTTGGTGTAGAGATGCACCCATGGTGAAGTTTTAGAGACTGATCTAACAATGATAGGCTTTAACTGGAAACAGCTAATATTCATAAACAGCTGATATGGACTCTTTTAAAAAAACAAATTAAGACATTCCTGTTCAAGCGGCATTTTAGATCCAAACTGCCTCAGGGCTGCTACAGCTGATTGTATTTAATGTATTTATTGTATTGTATTGTATTTTAAGTGTATTTTGTACTGTGAAGCATTTTGTGACTGTCTGTGAAAAGCGCTCTATAAATAAAATTTACTTAATTACTGATTATCACCCCCTTCCTCACACACATAGTTGGAGGTTTACTATTTTTTGCCTTCTTTGCTATAATTTCCCTCTAAATCATCAATTTTAGCTATCATCTTTGTAGTCAAGTGCTTTGTAAAACATCATCTCTGTTTCAATTTTCAGACAAATGTGTCTCAGTACTATAACCTTACTTATTGTCTGAATAAGGGGCACCTTCAGCCTGCACACATGCACATGTTCTCACATAAAACACTGCCTTGCTTCTCAGATTATGATTCTGCCCTTTCATTTCACCTTAATCATAATCCTTACTGGCCATTTTAGCTGCAAGCTGGAGGCCAATTATATTTCCAGATAATTCAGGCGGTAACAGTGCTGGCCATCACTCCCGTAGGGTTCCACACACAAAGACACACAATTGGATTGCATGGAGCATAGTTAAAGCCGTCCCCTACTACTTTGAATCTTGCTTTGTGTGGGAGTAAGTTTTAATAACACTCAATCTCCATCATTAGTGCAAGCTAATTTCTCACCCCGCCTTCTCCAGAGTCTATTTTAGCAGCTGCATAATTAAACTGCTGAGGCATAAATTGGTTTGAAAGCCACATTGGTCTATTTACTTTCTCTTCTGAATGCTTTAGTTTGGATTGGATTGAGTTTGATGAATATTTACCTCTGTGCTGTTTAGCAAAAATCCTTCCTTTACAGTTGCCGCAGTCCAGTGTATTATCACTTGATCACACGTTATGAGAGATTGCAGTGCCAGGATGGTGTGAGACTTAAACTGTGGGACGTATTGTGTTGCTGGCACATCCTGCTGTTTGCTGAACGAGCCTGTTGGTAGAGTGGATGCCTCCCATCACGAGATGAAAGCCTCTGGGAAGCACGCCAGGTGTCTGCTGCTTCTGCCCCCTCTCCTCTCTGACATCCTCCAACAGGAGATGCTTCAGGAAGGTTTATAGCAGTCCCCTCCCCCCCCCATTTCAATCAGTCTGCTGTCATTTGCATTGTACATACTGTAATGAAAGCGCTGGTGACCTGCTGTTCAGAATAGGTGGGAATGAAAAGCCACATAGACAGGCATTATGCACTTTAACAATGGGTTTGAGACAGAATAGAGGCAAAGAAGAGGATCTGTGACTCAGATCACAGGCAGACAGTATCTGAACGGCTAAAATGTGCGAGGAAAGACTTTTATCCTCTGAATTTTCTATGAACAGCGTACTTCATCCCATTTGCTTTAATGTGCCTGTGCTGGGGAGCTTCCTGGGGTGAATGCAGGGCAGGGCAAAAAAAATATTCGAGCTTGCATTAATTCATTTATGTCTAATATAGCTGGCAGGAAACATCCTCTGACTATTTAATCAACAAGTGTCTCTTTCTCATCTGGTTTTGTGCTATCAGCAGCTTTGCATCAAACAACATAAAAATAAACTCACATTCTCTCGGTGAGAGAAAAAAAAAAGAGTATGTTTTTTTTTTTTTTTTTTTATTAACTGTACCAAAACTTTTCAGCAGAATATAGAAGCCAAGATTACACATAATAAAATCGACAAATTTAGTAGCCCATTAATGGACTCCTTTCATGCATGACAGGAAGTCTGTTGAGACCTAGTCATCATTCATATTTATATTGATTTTCCTGTTGATTATTCATTGAGGTTCAGTGTTGCAGAAATTCACAGTCAGGTCTATTTATGAAACTTTTTCAACTTAGAAAAAAACTTTCTTGCAGTGTTTCAAATGAATTAACTGGAAACCAAAGAGAGAAGACAGAAGGTTTTCATGGTGTCATTTTTAGTTAAGACCCATGCATTTTTTAATGCCTGTTATTACATGCAATCTTTCTTACACAAATGGCTATGTCCTTTTCTAAAACATATCCAGTACACTCAGCTGTGAATATAATGGTATGTGGTTCTTGATTATAATAATTTATCCTTGAGGCACAGAACTGTTGAGAGTTAACATATGTCCACCATTGAGATCATTGACAAGTCTTAAATTTTATGACAGTAGCAGTAAAAATTTGACAGGTAGCATACAAAAGAGGGCAATAAAACACACACACACACACACACACACACACACACACACCCCGCCGCCATAATATATTTGTATGTTAAACTCAGTGGCATGTGCTATAACCATGAGACTGCAGGAGGACTTCATCACAAACTGTGATCTACTGAAAAGTATATTTATCAAAAGTTTAACTAATGTTGTGACTTTGTAAGTTGTAGCTGGGATGTTATAATCTTCATTGCTGACATACAACATGAGGGAAATGGGGAGTTTCATACAAAAAAAAGACACTGATTTTGGAAGATATTTATTTAATTGAAGTGGCTATTGACACAGTACTATGGCACGAAATATCGGTTTGTCTATTATCACAGAGCCAATCAGTGTCCTCGTTATATCATGTCTAGACGGGTAACTTGTCACATCATGAAAAGTACCAAAGCAGTCAGATAGCAAATAGATCAGACAATACAGCAGTGATTTTGCTCACTTGGTAACACATCGGACTGCAACATGGAAGACTCAGGTTAAATTCCCGGTCGAAGTAGCTTTTTTTTTCCCCCCCTGAAGATTTTCAAGAGGGGGGGGGGCTACTAATTCCAACATTGATATAAATCAGCCACTGGGACAATGTTCAAAGTGCAGAATTCGGACCACAACACTCAATAAACAACTGACATAGAACTGAGAAGTAACATGGCACACTGCCTCATCTAACATGTAACTCCACCCACCTTCTCCAGTCTCAGTGACTGCAAAGAGCAAAGAACACCATAAAACAACATATAGAGTATTCAGAACAATAATTCTATTTTCTGTATTATATACTATCACTAATTTGTCATTTCTTCCATCAGTTGCCACAGTACTGTGATAGCAAAATGCACAAAAGAGTACACTGAAGTATACACCATATGTGACCATAGTACTGTGGCAACAAGAGGCTAATGAGTTCATGGAACAGTGTCCATGATTGCCTCTAGTTCAAATGCTAACATTTGATTGGCTCTGTGGCAATAGAAAAACTGATATTTCGTGCCACATTACTGTGGCAGTAGCCATTGCCTTATTTCATTTTTATTAAATCAGACACATCATTAGCTATGTAAACATTTTTGCCAAGAATAAACATGTGCAAGGTATGGGTTAACAGGTGATCGATACAAACACACATACATATATCTAAATCTATCTATATAGATCGGTGCTGTTTTTGCCTGTACAGGGTTATTGTAGTGCTAAAATGCTCTTTAATGTGACAAGACTAACTTAAAGGTGGGTGTAATAAGCTAGAGGTGAAAATTGGCTCCAGGCTGCTCTCAGAGAGTGAGAAACCAAGGCAACATCAGCCTCTGTACATCATGGCTCACATTGGTGTTTGGACTCTGGGTGCTGTTGATGGAACCGAGGTGACAGCCAGGGCTGATGACACACACTGTCACCACTGAAGTAAATTTAAAGTAAACACGAAAGGTAAGCTTATTCTCCATGGCTTGGCCTCGGTCTTAAAATCTGAAAGTGTACATCTGTGAGATGCTTTCTTAGCGGACTCTGTATCATGTGGGCAGTGCACAGGTTTTTAAGCATTGCAAACTCAGAAATAAATGAAGGGAGCATGTCGTGCTAAGATTTCTTCAATCCTGTCCGAAGAGTCAGGCAGAGGAGGTGGGCAGGCTGCCAATTTGTAACAGTAATCAACACAGTATGGATTTATTGACGCAGGGTGATGAAAAACGTGGGAGAATGTAGCATCACATAGTTTAGATGATTCACAGAAAAGACCTGTGCATTCCCTTGATGACCAATCATTAATATATTGCTTCTGCTGCATATTTGATGAGCTATATGAGTATCAACCTATTGGAATCTGCTGGAATTGATTAAACCACATTGGTCTCATCGTCTTTTGTTGGTGTGAATCAATAAATGTGCACACACACCTTGTGGAGTATCCTGTTTCATTGGACTGAGGAGGATTATCTGTTGTGTGTCTGCTCATGAGCAGCAATCCCAATGAAGTATGGTTTCTGCTTTCTTCAACACTGAGAAGTGAGAGGATTGGAACTCATTGTATCATAGAGCTAGCAGAAATATCCCAGCACAGTACCCTTTTATTACCAAGTGACGCCTAAAAAATGAGCTATTGGTGTAATCCCACTTGTATGAGCATTAGAGGCATTTTACCATGGAATCCATCAAATAGGGAACTTATAATGGTTATAGAGATGGATATTTTAATAATTTTTTCCTAAACTGAATAATGAAACCAAATGAAGTCAGATTAGGTGAATCTCAAATACACCATTTAACTTTTAAAAACACTTTTCTTAACATATGCAGGTCTCAGACAAAAACAGCACCATCAACATTAATTCTGTGTTTATGACGTTCAGCAGAAATCTCCTCCTGCCCAAAACTCCACCCAAATAAAAGTCAGTCGAATCAAGTCCAGACTATGCTTCCTGTTCTGAATAATCAATTATTTGTGCACATCCCTAGTTAACACCTACAGGTCACCTCTAAATAGAAAAAAAAAAGTTGCACTTTTAGCTAAATGAAAGCTGAAATGTGTTATGTTGAATTAAACTGTCACATTGTCTGTGACATAGTTATCTTTCTCCAATAGAACTGACTTAATAATCTTTCACTGCCTTTTCAAACTTAATCTGGTATAATCCTTTTAGTAAATCTTCACATCTTTTCTCCAGAAATTAGACCTTATTTTGAAATGTTTTCACTTAAAAAATAAAAGTGGATGCAAAGCTAAACACAGATAAAAGTATGTATTTATAAAGGATAACATTGTCTAGATAACTGTCACATGCTTGGTGTGTGACGTAAAATAAAAACTTTAATTCCCCTTTGTGATGGTTTGGCTTCTTTTAGACTGACTATTGTAGCATGTGTTCATAAAGATGTGATGCAGCCAAACACAAGTCCCATCAAAGGTTTTTTGTGTTAGTGCCACAGTTTCTACTATAAATGGCTGCTTTGTTTTTCCTCCGTCTTTGTGAAAACATTGTCAAAGTCACAGACTGAATCACACTCAGCAGGAGTTTCCCGTCTGCAGTTGAGCACTTTAGTTCTGATTAAAACGTTCACTCGTAGATGGGTTTACATTTCTGAGTCTGACGAATGTAGTTGATTTGGTTGTTTCAACTGTAGTGTATTTTCAGGATCTTTAAAGGAAGTGTTTGGTTGCTTGATTTCCTCTGTCACCACAGCACAGTGTGAGAAACAGGTACTTTTACCCACAAAAGGGAGGCAAGGGATATTGTTTTTGGTTTGGTTTGTTTGTTGACACGCTAGCAGCAAAACTATTGGTTGAATTCATACCAAATTGGGTTCATAGATTGCCAGTGACCCAGAATAGATGTGATTACATTTTGGGAAAAGTAGGTCAAAGTTCCAATTTTTTTTAATGAATTTTTACAATCCCCCCCCCATTTACTTATAATGGGCGAAATTTCAAATGTCTATAAAAACATCAATTTTGTTTCAATTTACTTCAAACTTGGCACATATATAGAAGCAGTTGATATGCTGACATTAGCACACACATAGACATGATGACATCAGCTGGATCGATGCCAAAATAAGCTACATTATGTGCGAGGGGCGGGGTTTGTTGTGCCTGGCACCACTTGTTTCAGGATGCAAATAATCTCTCAACAAACACCATGATGTGAATCATATGTCAGCATGCTGGAATTAGCCCGTTCTGGGTGCTCCTTTGTGGTTTCTTACTAATGATTTAACCCATTTCAGGCCTGAGTGATATGAGGAAAACCTGTGAGCGGTAACACGACTCACTGTTGTGATAATGGTATGATTTGTGTTAAATAAACAAATATTAAAGTGAGCCCATGTATTAAATAGCCTGGAAAAAATATAATCAGGCTTTAATGAATAAACATAAGTTTAAATAATTTCCTTCTAAACTAATAAAAAAAGTGTGTTTTACTGTCACCAAACTTGTTAATAATCTCTAAATCCTAATTCTATAAAGCCAAGGGTAGATTTGGAGATGATCAATATGAGTGAGCCTCAGTCATATTTTCCCTTTTCATAGAACACCAACTGTTGAACTCCTTTTGCACTTGTGTGTTTTTCCCTTCACCAGCCCTTTAGTCCTAATTGCAGACTACTAACAAAAATGTTGAAGGGCTGTAAAAAGTAAACACAGCAGACCCATGTTTCACCTTGCCCCGGGGGACTAAGTGTGTGTGCTGGTGATTTGTTGGCTGTGGCCTGCAGATTTTTAGCTTTTACAAAAGATGAGACTAAAACCAAATCGCGTTTGCAGCTGTGTTAACCACAAACAGCCTTTTGTGTCGAAGCATCTCCAAAAATGACACTCTTTTCAACACAAATGGTACATGTTCCACTGTCACACCGCTTTGTATCTTTAAGTAGCCCCGGTTTTTTGTGTTGTGTGGAAAACTGTTAAGCAGGTCATTGGAAACAGTAGCTGAGGAGAGTGCGTTAAAGCTTGCATTATCAGGCCCATAATAAGGTAGCAGGGTGGCTGTGCCGTTCATGCGACGTTCTCTGGGGTGATTTTCCATAATGGCCTGGCTCAGCCGCTTTGGTTTACTGGTGCAGAAGGAGCTCGATCAACAAGAGTCAGTGTGTGTAACTGTAACTGAGCTCGAGGGTGCATGTGTACAGTACTGTAGAAACTTACAACCACACAAATACAACTCTGTCTCAAGTAAATGCTTCAACACACTCCATTTTGATTCCACTTCAGTCCTTTAAAAACAGCGGCAGCCTTCTTCCTTGTTTTTGTGGTTGTGTGGTAATTTGTCCCGTTGTGCATCAGATGATGTGTGCCTGAAATGTGTTTGAAAGAGTTATATTGTTGTCAAAATGAAGGAGACGAGGAGGAGGAAGAGGAGGTGGAATGAGAGATAGCAAGAGGGAAAATCATGAGTGCACTTTTGGCTAAGCTTCGTGGCAAGATGAAAAGCAAAGGACGAGGCATCAGATGGCAGCGATGTGGCAGATTTACAGAGTAGACGACAACAACACAAATTACCGAGGGCTCTGAGCGAGGAGAAAGAAAGAAAAGGAAAAGAGCACTCAGTGGAGAGAAGGAGAGACTTCTCCGGTGTGCTCCTACTCTCAGCCTTGTCTCCTCCCTTTATCGTTCACTCAGAGGGGGAGAGAGAGAGGGCTGAGCACAGTGGCTTGTCCTACCGGGTTTAGTCTAAACCAAGGAGCGGTAGCAGCGACAAGCTCACCTCCCTCGACTGACACACGGTACGCATTTCCTCTCTTTCTGTGTGTGAACCTTTGCTCTGTCAAATCTGGAAAGGGGAAGCAAAAGGAAGTATATTCGGCTGTATGAGTAAGACTGGGTGGTTGGCTGATGCACACACATCACTCTGTGTGCAGTTTCATTTAATCAGTTTTGTTAGTTACTTGTCTTTTTATACTCTTGGTTGTTATTTGCTCAGTATGTTGTTACGTTGTTACAGAGTGAAGGCCAACACGCTGCCATGTTTTGCTCAAGGGCTACGTTGACAGCAAACACAAATCATGCTGTTGCTGTTAACATAGATGAGCATAACACAGATCAGTATTTGTTACTTGATGGATTCTAACATGATGCTGACCTGGGAGGGCTTCTGCAGGCTGATAGCCCATGCATGGATCTGATAGAGCCGAATGACAGAGGGGAGGTATCTTGTTGCTTGCAGCAATGAAGAGACAGAAACATCAAGCAGCCTTAAACGAGGACGAGTATATTATAGAAACATGATAGTTCCTAAATGCAGTGCTCTCACAAGTTAAACTGGGTGAAACAATCCCAGAATTAGTTTTCTTTCAGGCAGTCACATAAATTAGCTATGTCTGTCTAAATGTACAAAAATGACCACAGTTCATTTGGATGAGGGCAGAATACCAATGTATGATGATGCACTTTTCCAGAAACAGTTGTGTATTTGTTTTTAATAAAGCATGCAGGCAGCTGGCAAGAGCGTAATAATCAGATTGCTAGTAATACCTTAGGCCTGTGTTAAGATGATGGACTCGATGCCTCTCTAAGGACAGGGAATCATTTTTTACCATCTTTCAAATAACCTGAAAAAGATACATGCTCTGTTCTTCCGAAAGTTACATACCACTCTGCTCCTAAAGGCCATAGAATCAATGGATGCAAAAGCTGTTGTAAAACCGTGACTAGACATTTTTACACTGTCTGTACAAATCAAACAATGGAGATAATATATATAACGATAGATTTAAGAGGTGGTGGTAGGTGGACCTTGTTACTTGGAAACAGAGTCAGGTGAGCTAATTCACTGCTGAGAGAGGTATTGATCTTTTCATGTAATTTCTCTCCAAGAAAGCTGTGTTTTATAGCAGAGCATAAAATTGTTTTTACTGCCAAATGTGCAGCTGCTCCACTCACCCCAACTTTTAGACTGTAATGAACTGAACCACCTGCTGGACGTTCCAGTCATCCATATCCACCAACCCAGAGAGAAATCTTCAAAATGGCATTAACGTTTTGTTGCTTTTGAGTTTCTACTTAACCTGATTTGTTGCTTATAACAATTTTAGGTTGCTAATGTTACTCAGTGTCTTTCTCTTAAAAAGGATTAGCCTGTCCTTTCCTTGCTGTCCCCGAGCCCCCCCTGCAGTGATGAAACCGAGCCACCACTCTGTGTGAGGCCCACAGACCCACCCAGATACCCCCCACCTCCCCTGTTTTGAAGACTGCCACACTGAAACACTACAATCTGATGAAAAGCTGTCGTTGGGAGGTCAAGTGGCTCCACCATACCTCCCTGCAAACAAACAGGCATCCTTTTCTTAATCTGCTCTGTCCACAGTCCCGTGTCAGTTGACATCATTAGATTTTATGTTAGCAGTGGGAGGACACCATGAAAAATGGCGATCCACTGGGAATGTGTCTGTTTGCTCTACTGTTGGAATTTGCTCTGCTGCTGAAAATTATCTCTGTATAGATTTCCTGTCAGGCCATACAAGGCTTGCAATTTCCCTTCTGTCCTCTTCCACTTGTATCCGTAGCCGTTTGAAGTCAAATATTCCTTATTCATTATAGTTGGGCACTGCCTTTGCATTCTGCAGTCTTTAATTCACATGGTTGATGTTCTAATCTTCAGCAAATGGGACAACTTTAATGTCAGGAGCAGCTTGAATGGGTCAAACTAGTGATGTTTGTTTTTTACTTGTAAGGATCCACAGACCACATCCCCCTTTCACACTGTCGAAAACAACATGATGTGTGTCTTTTCTAGAAGATGTACTCGAACCATGGTCTGTTCCAAGTAGGGCTGCATGATATTGGAAAAAACTGACATTGCGATTTTTTTTAAACCCTGCAGTATATATTGTGATATGAAAAAATACTCAGGAGGATATAATAGCTGTGCGGTGCTGACATAAATGGTCAAACTAATTAGTTATGCTTCCTCTTGTGGCAACAGGTGGAAGGCACTATCGCCACAGAACACCTCTTTCAGTTCCATCCTTCTTGTAGCCGACATAATTCCAAAAAACTGACGCTGCTTTTCTTTTTGGCACCAAGTCTTCGTTTACAGTGATTTTCTCTTGCTCGTTGCTCATTTTTCAGTGTTGTTACCAGTGACTCACTCCAAACTGATTAAGAACGATCATGATTGGTGGATCGCTGAGTGCAGTGTGTGTCAGGTACCCAGGTTGGAATTAGATGAGAATACATTGGGTTAATTTGCCTCCTACATCTCAGGACCTGCGATGTGACTATTGCGCACATGTACATTGCGATGTCGATGCTCAAACGATATATTGTGCAGCTCTAGTTCCGAGTACGTGATATTTTCCTGAACTGCTTCAGATCCTCGCCTGGCAGAGAAACCGCCTCAATATAGATACTCAGGACAAACCCATGTGAATTAAAATGGGGCTCAAACGGGTGAGCTTCAACTTTACAAAGACACTTGATTTGTGGAAAAACCAAAAGGAGAAGAGGCTTTATGAACTGAAGGAAATTAAAGAGAAATCCAGTGACTGACCTCCAGAGTAACTTGACCATATGCCACTATTGTGATTTGTCTGTAACTCACCAGGAGTGCCACCACTGACCAGTCTGGATCTTATCACCCTAACATGTTTTACAGTCCTCATTCTTTTGGAATATTTACATTTGTTTATTAAACAGTTCAGGAAAATATGATTGTGTTTCACTTTGGTTATGTGTGACATTGTGAATGATTTGATATGGAAACTGAAGTTGATGAAAAAAACAACATACTTTTTAAAATTAAAGTTTTATTTCAGTACTCAATAGTATAGCAGTGGGACTCAACAAAAAATCAGAAGGACTCTTGGTGAGCTGAGTCCTAGGACTCAGTCAGACCAATCTGTAAATGAAACACTGCATAAGTACAGAAAATGACTGGTCTTATCCTTTTAAGAGTAGTCTTTGGCCACGCTGTTAGGAGGCTCTGTCACATTTTTTTTTTTTTTTTGCAAGAGACCCCAAAACTGTTGAAGTACAAACCCCTCCATAGTCTCCCAAACTGTTCATTGTGACACATTGTGGGTCCTTAACTCACTCCTACCTCCTCTGCCAGCTTTTAAAATCCAGGAATACCTCAGGTACAGCTGTCCCACAGTCAATGGTGCTTAATACCTTGGCTCAGATTTTGCTTGAGACTGTATCTTGGCTAATGCAGTCAGCTCTGGTTATAGTATCCAGCGTGATACAATTAGACGTTTTATTTGTAGTGTGTGTTGCAGCTCTGCACCAGCTGTAAATCAGCCAATGTGTGGGTAGCAGCCAGGACCTGCACCTCATACTTAGTGCAGTGCCTGCCCAGTCTGCCCAGCCTCTGGCCATGGATCTTCTACTTGCTGACAGATGTGTCAGTTTTCTGATGGATTGCACCCCTCTGACACTACCTCATGCTGGCTTGGACTTACTGACTTCTCAACTAGTGCTGTAAAGGATGACGGTTTAGGATTGTAGAATTCGGCAAATGCTTATACAGGCTAATGTAAAATTGAAGTGGCAAGTAGTTTAAAAACAGCACAGCTGTAGTGTTAATAAGGAAATTTCATATCAAAAATATCTTTTGAAGTACATTTCTAATTGTGCTGTTTTACCAAACCCTTTAGTAGACTTGCACCGATTAATCAGCAGTGCTCGGAAATTGGCCGATTTTCACGTGATCAGCCTGAAATTGACCAGTTTTGAGCACAGGTCAAATTCCTGTTGCACCGCTTAGCCAGACCCGGGCCAGTTTCAGATATTCGGGGGTGGGGGGGCTTACATGTGGGGGTGTGTGTGGGGGGTACGTTCCATGCCATATGTACCTTAAGGCCCCCACAGAGTCGGGCGTACTTGACTCCACGGACGTCCGTGTACGCATATTCTGAATTCGGTGTAACACAATAGACTGCTCGGCGGGAAGTCTTCACATCGATCTGTTTTAAATGTGAAATTGATATGCTCGACTGTGAAACCTCAAGTGTCAGTGGACAGTGCGTGTGGAGTCCGCACCACTCACAGTACGAGCGACTCCGTGGGAGCCTTCACACTGAGTATGTGCACATCATACAAAGTGAAAGTGAAACTGCTATTTATCCACTCAGGTGCCTTTCTACTCATGAGGCAGGACCTTGATTCAGCCCAAAGCACGTAGAAGTTGTGAATGCACAAATGATGTTAATCTGGTCCATTCAGTGCAGGGGTTCATCCTGTGCTCCACATATGTAGAGACACTTGCTTTTTTCCAAGGTTCTGTTAGATTATTTATAAGTAGAACTTGATTTGCAGCATGTAATATGTACAGTCTATGATCATGTGTTACTAAAGCAGATGGTCTGAGCCATGTCAGAATAAAAAGTAGATGTGTATCATAATTTTCCTTCAAATATGATAATTTTCAGCTGCTGGTCCAATTCGGGACACACTAAAAATGAGGCATTTCAATCAATGCACCTGTTTTCATACAGAAAACCTGGCACCTTTTTGCACACTTTTCTTCTGTTTTTAAAATAAATGTTCTAATGCAAAAGTTACATTGCAATGTCTTGTGTGTTGTATTTGGAAAAAATGAGATCGGAATTAGCCAAAATAGGTATCGGCCATCCAAGCACCCTGCAAATCGGAAATCGGATCGGCCCAAAAAATTGAAATCGGTGCAAGTCTACCCTTTAGACTCATGTGAATGCCTTCCTGTTACTGTTCTGCAGTGAGCTAGAGATTTATCAGTCTTGTTTTCCTTGTTGTCAGGAACTTACAGGTAGTGCTTATCTTGAGGCAGGAAGTAAGTCTGAACAGGCTGAATAGGTTGAGTCCACAGTCTCTTAGTCTGTATTCTGCAATGTCTCTCTGTCATTGAGCCCTTTGCTAGGTGCTGATCCCTGCTCTGATACCTGTATTTGGGTCAAAAGCTCTAAATCAGAATTACCTTTGATGTAACTTGTGTCAGGTTGCTTAATTAAAGCAAGCTTGAGAAAGCAAATGAAAGAAGATACCATCAAGCACTGCAGCTTCCTGGAGTTCTGTTTGTTTTAAAGCGGTGGGTGTTAGAGGTATGTACAAGGTTGAGAAATTTTTATTAGACTCATAAGGAGTGAAAATGTTGAGAATACAGGTATTACAGAGTATAAATAGGATCCCTGTTTGTTGAAAATGTTAGAAAGTGATTCTCTTATTTTACTTGTTGTCTTATCTTTATATACAGTATAGCACACAAACAGATAGATCTCTGTTACAAGCAAAAGAAACACTGAAAGCTGTTTTCCAGCGTGCATAAACACTTCAGATTAATTTGGTGTCACAACAGCTGCTGTGAGAAACTTCATTATTGTGCTGGGTAGGCGGTAGAGCTTCCTGTTAGCATAATGGCTGTTGATTCGCTCCCAGGACACAAACCCAATAGCAAGTCACTGTTTTATATTAACATGTGAGCCCTGAGCCAGCATTGTTATCTAACAAGTTCAAAGGCTTTTTTTATTAGAGGCTGTCAAACATTAGTGATATTCAATTTTCCCATGTGCTTGACAGCAAATTTGACAAAATAAACCATTATTAAAACATCAACTGAGCCTGCCTCTTGCTCATCATGCCATATGTTGGGTGTATGACTAGATAAAGGAGCCAAAACATGATTCACGTTGTCCTAAATGTATGAAAACAAGCATGAAGCTGCTTATTTCTTATTTGGTCACTGACTTGAAATGACAAGTGCAGTGTTTGGATAAGCTGAGCAAATAGGAGCAGTGGATACAAAGATGATCCACATGACCAAATGTATTCATCACAGAGGCAACAACACAAACTAGCTTGGATTTCTTTGTGAGAAGGTAAATACTGCATTTGTAGCCTGACCACATAGGGCAGTCTGTCTGGTATTAGGGCACGTTTTAGGTTTTGCCTTCATTATGTTGTGTTTTCACTCCCGTCTGAATAAATGCTTAAAGGTGCCCTTCAGTTATAGGAAAAAAGAAAAAAAAAAGCTGTTGTTGTTAGCTCCTACTTCCCTGCCGCTAAAAAGAAACTGGGTCAGAAATGTGCTGCGAGTGATGTTTAAACATTATGTAATATGTCATGGCATTTTATCCTGCGTAAGCACTCCTCATCTTTTCAGAGGAAGACGGGGCATGCTGTGTTTAAGGCCCTGTTTCCTGTAGAGGGTTTGAAGCTTTAGAGAGAACTAGGCCTCGTTTCACTGTCACTGTTACAATTCAAGAATGAAAGAAACCAGCAGGTATCATAATTACATATCAGTTTATATTTCAGGTCATATATTGTGGGAAGTACTCCGGCTTCCTCCCACCATCCAAAGACATGCACTGATAGGTTAATTGGTTAATCTAAATTGACCATAGGTGTG
>JAPQRP010000005.1:40272608-40287839 GCA_037367295.1 Apogon hyalosoma | reverse complement strand
ACACATATAATATATATATATGTGTTTCCCACCTCTAGTCTATATCAGACAGTTTCCTCTTTTGTGATGGCAGCAAAAAGTCTCTTCCAACACCTGCAAATGTCTCCCCTCATTATTAAACTGTCATACAGCAGAATTAGCATACTCTATAACCTCTTTGATGTCAGTTTTCCTCTTGGATTTGTCTGTTCTCAGATGCTTTAATGTAAGTTAGGCTGTGAGACTCTAATGCCACTTCCTACAGTCTCACACACCAGCTGGTTTCCCACTGTTGCTTAGGAATCCTTGGCTCTGACGTGCCGTGTCTGTATAGAAACTATAGCACTGATAGCTTTGCTATGCTCACCTGCCACTTCACATCTGTCAGGATTTATATATTATGAACGCACATATGTCCCCGTGCCCAGCACAAATCATCTACTGGACACACACTGCTGTCTGAGAGGAGAGGATTCAACATGCTTGGATTATGATCTGGATTATACATTGGCTGATTATACACTGGCTTTGTTATCATAGATTGTGTATGTGCATTGTATTTACAGTATTCTATATATTGTTGTAGACAGGAGGATATAGAGGATTTGGAAGCTTTGACTTTTGTCATTGGTGTTTTTTGTTTTTTTTAAACAGAATTTGTGATTCAGTTTACATCTCATCAGAAGGAATAACTACCAGCTATACAAGTCAATTCAAGAGCAACCTTCCTAATCCTTTTTTGCTGTCTTTGTTGCCACCTGGCTTGATATATTTCAACTGCAAGGGCTTTACCTATATGAATGTCTTCAACAACGTTTGGAGTAGAGCAAGTATAGTTACTAGAGTGTATATGAAATTAAGGACTACACAATATAGTTAGGAAAAAGACAACAGAGGATATAATTTTGTTAAAATAAATATTAGATCTGTATATCTGTGTTTAGGAGACATCACCAGCAGCTACCTTAAACTAATCCCCTATTTAAAATTGCATTCTGTGATTGGGTTTGTGGTTACTACTTAGCAAGTAGAGAAAATAGCATCAATAGCTTCAATAAATATACAAGCACAGGACAATTACAAATCTGAACAATAGTACTAAAAAAAGCAACAAAACATCTACAAATGTTTGTTTCAACAAGGTAATGTTATAATTGCTCCAGTTTATATTCTGTGTGGTGCTGAGATCACTTAATATTAAAGCATTTACAATGTTATACACTGATTTTAAGTGAGATTAGAACATGTCTCATCTGTTCTGCATGTCTCCTTTGTTTAGCTGCCGTAGTGAGCGGTGATGACACTGTCCTTCTGACGCCAGGCAGGATGAGCCAACGCCAGGCAAAGGAGCGGGACAAGGAGAGGGAGAAGGAAGCAGGCCTCCAAACGCCGAGCAGGGAGCACGCCGCCAGCCCCTCTGCCCTCAGCCCAGGGGTCAGCTACAGCCACGGTGAGATACAAGCACTCTGAACGCAGAAGGTCACTGCAGCTCAGTGTTCTTGTGTTCTGATCAGCTTTGTGGTTTGGACAGGCCTTAGTACTGTTTACAACAGTACTACAGTCATATTCAGAACTCTTGAAACACTTAATAGAAACAAAATACATTTTCCCTCTCAGGTTTAGACTGATGTCAATGTACTAAACAATTTAAGTGTCAGTTTCTCATAAAAATTCTACCAGTGGTTCATGGAATCCATCCTTTTTTCATGACAGATGCGTGTGGGACTTTAAGGCAATCTCCTCTTATTTCATTTCATTCATGTTTTCTAGTAAAATACTAGCATTGTGCAATGAGCATCAGTTCTTCGTAAATATGGAAAACACATGAGTAATTGGTTGTGAAATAATTGCAAGGTCTGTAGAGCAGAGAGGTCACAGACTGCAGCTGCTGCTGTGTGTCATACAGCGTATGAAAAAGCTGATAAACTCTGACCTGCACAGATAAGAGCTCCATGTAATGTAAACATATACTGTAGATGTAAACATACACTTCCACACTGTATGCACCACTGACCCTGATAGAATCATATATATATACTCAGAACCTCTTAACTTCTATAAGTTTTAATATTGCATGTAATGCTAACATCATCAAAGTGGACTATTGACTGTCCTTCCATGAGGAACAAATCAAACTGCATGTGAACCAATCCAGCTAAGCTTAGGGGTAGATGTGACTGATTTCTTACATAACTGTCAAGCTGCTGCACACTGTCCTTGTGTTACACTGCCCCCTTGTGGATTGTGTGCCATGGTTGAGCTGCAAGATTTTCTTGACATAAATCTCTAAAATACCTGTTTTGTTTGAAGTTGAACAGTTTACTCTTGTTTTGTTACCTTATGTTGAGAAGCTAAGAAAGTGTGTGGTTTTGAACACACATCTTTAGTTTTGCTTAATGAAGTTTAACTTAACACAACCTTCAAATCATGGCTGTCACTTGAAAATGTGCTTGCTGTAAACAATATTTAGCTCACTGTTTGTGGATATTACTAACCAGTATAGAGAGCTTCTGATCTGTCTGTGTCACAGGTGATAGATGACTTTTAAGCTTTGTGGATGTGGTGTTGCTGCTGGATTTGAGCAGGTTTAATGCACTCTAATGAAACTCTTACACAGCATCATGGCAATGATATGCTACGTTCATCAGAAATCTAATTTTGGGTTTTATATTTGATTGTTCAACATTCTGGGCACATTTATGGGGCCCTCAAAACATTAATGTTCCACTGGAATAACAGTCTATGTGTGGGTCTTGCTATGCCAGCATGGCTGTAATTTTTCTTTATACCAGAAGAGGGAGTAACACTAACACAGTAAAAATAGTGTCTTATTTTTGAGCATCACTCTACACACAATACTGACTAATAGACCCCTGTCTACTTCTCTTCCTACAGTCTTTGAATCTGATGTATTTATACACTTCATGTATCTACCTGTACAATCAATCACCAGTGATGATTTTAAAAAGAGCTTGCACTGGTGCACCTCTGTCTGGTTTCTAGAAATTTGTGGGTCATTGTATCTTTATGCATCGTAAATATTCAGTAAAGGTACACCTGTCCCCATTGGTATCTAGCCTACCCAGAAACATCATCTTTTAACCATAAGTCCATTTGAATGTCAGTAAAATTGCACAAGTTTTTTGTCTTGACCCAAGACTCCCTGCAGCCCTATAAAGGGTATCCATGGAAACACATTTGCACTTGAAGAAACTCACGGCGTTGCATGAAAGTGGTTTTAGTGTGATTACTGACTTGTTTTTTCTTGACTAAAGTTCTAATAATTTTCTTGTTAGGCTCAGTTTTAGGCTCTAATTGACTATGAGTCAATGATAAGAGTCAACTGTGCTTCACTGAGACTTCAGAATCACAAGGTGGTGACTGCTGCTGTGAAAGAGTTATTTCTGAATTTGAGTGTTGGGCTGTGGGACTTGCTGTGAACACTCACAGCTAATGTGTGAGAATGACATTTTTTCCTGCACTTTTATTGTAAATTATGCTGCTAACCCGACAATGCTCCCCATAAAACATAACATTTCTAGAATTTCTTTGAGATGATTCATACATTTTCTTCTTCAGACATAATTATACTTGATTGAACCCCAGGAGAGAAGGATTTCACCTCATAGTGACCAGCACAAGTGATTATCCTCTATGCACAAGTGTGTAATTGGGGCTGTGTACATGGTCTTTAGCCAGTAATTAGATTGTTCCTCCACTTTCTCCAAGGACGACTCTAATTGGGACACAGCCAGAGGTGTACCATACTTGAAGTTTTCATACTGAACAATTTTCAGATTTTTTTGGTTTGTTTTACTCTATTCATGTTGCGGCAATAAAATGCAAAGTTTTCTTAGATTTTAGGTTGGTAAAGTTACAGATTCTCATGGTGGTGCTGTGTTTTTGTTTTAGATTAGTGTATTTTCTCATTCGTTTACAGCTCAGTACTGTGATGGCAGTGTCTAAAATCTAAAAACACTAGGGTGGGGTGTATATTGGTATAGATTGTGTGATGGTAAAATTGTATGTACTGGTATTGATTTAGTAATTTCATTTCAGATATGGTAGCATGTGAGATCTTGCGGGATTGCATGATTCTGCATCATTTTCAAATGTAGTGACCAGTAACATAAAGTGATCTGAACATCAGGACTGATTTAATCCTTAAACATATTAATGATAAACTCTATTTTGAGCATAACTAGGAAAAGAGTGGTTTTTTTTGGCAGATTTAAGGGATTCTTTGGCTGCAGCAGAGATAATAGTTTGTAATAGTTTTCATATCTAGCAAAATGTTGTTTCTCATTATGTTGTCTGTTTTCATAATGTTTTTGGTATGTGGTTTGGAGTATTTGGTTTAATCTGAGTTTTGTTGCATCATCACATACGCACAAACCAGACAAACCTCACCAGGGCTATGGTTTGGCTGTCAGTTGAGTCTGGCTTTCTTTATGAGTCACTGACAACCAAAATAAACTGGGAGGCTGTTTGACAGGGCCTCTTCAATTGGCTTTCAAGCTGCTCTCACTTTAACCTCCTTTCCCAGACTTGTTGCTCTTCCTTCCAGGTAAACAAAAAGTTTGTTCGAGTGAAGAGTGTGGAGAATGACAACACACATAATAACATGGAGAGACTTGAGAAAGAAACTAAAGACAAAGAAATTAATGGAAAATGCATACGTGGAGTGTAAATAAGTTGAACGGAGGAGAAAGATGGAAAGCAAGGGAATGGAAGAGCAAGAGAGCAGGTGGGGTCATCATGGATTTAAGCTCAGCTTCAGGGATTATGCCCCATCAGACGGGGTTAACAACACGGAGGGGGCTGGGCCAATCCGGTGCTCCGTCTTCTGCCTATGCTCTCATCCAATGAGTAGCTGGGAGGCCTGAGCACTAAGAGGGACAAGACTTGACAGCACAGATATGAACCGTAGATAACAAGGAGCCTGTGGAAGTACAGAGGCTACAGGACTGCATGATGGACAATATCTTGGCCCCAGGTCCTGAGCTCTGCTCAGACGGCCGAAGGCTTCTGTGGACTGACAGTATTTGGAACTTAAACAGCCATCGTTGTTAGTATGGTTCCGGCGAATAGACTGCTATCTGCACTTGACCTTGGGACACTTTTTAAAAAGCTGTAGCCTCAGGGGAAGCAAGGTACAGTATGGATTAGTGCTGAGTGATAAAGATGTGTTTACATTGTTAGCATTTTACCTTTTCACTTTAATTTTACACAGTAGCTGTTTTGGTTTGTGTATTGTAGTTTACTGTGTTCATATTTTGTTTAGCTGTGGGCTCTCATGAGGACATAATGTCACACTGACATGAAATAGCTTTAGCATACCAAAGTTATCATGTGGACAGAAACAAGATCCTTCAGTCTGAGGAGAGGAGTAGTGTAGATCATGTATGAAGGCCTGTGCTCAAAAAGCCTCTTTGTTACAAAGCTAATCCCAGGCTTACAGGGTCTCCTTGTAGCATTTGTATAAGACTAGACATGTTTGGCTGTATGCAACCTACTGTCTGTATCTCATCAGATGGATTGCACTGGTGGGTGACCATGTTGTAGATGGTCTGTAGCATATTCTGGTTATAGTTTTGTTGACTGATACAGATCTGCTTGCAGATTATTTGACTTTGTATCAGCTTTTTTTGACACTATAGACTTATCAAACAACATATACTGTAATGTCTGTATGCAAAGGGCAGTGGTAAATGCCCTACTCTGTAGTGACCTGTTTGTCATAGTTGCACACCCTATACCTTACAGCAGCTCACCTGATACACATAAGACACAAAGCACTGGAACAAGTAGACTTGGGACACGGCTGTAACTCCATCCACCAGTTAAGATGAAAGAGCTGATGTTCAAACAATGCTCACATTTGTAAGTTTAACTGATGACACCACATGACGTTGTGGCAGGAATGCATTTAGACAAGGGAGGGTTAAGCTTTCTACTTACTTGTTAGAAAAATATCAGTCATTTATCAAACAAAAAGTAAATTTTGAACAGATTGATAACTGTGTAACACTAGGTTTCACATGTGAATGGTTCTAGGTTAGGTTTGTATTTGTATTTAGTTGATAGATTAGTGTGAAACATATTTTAGTGTCATTAGCGTTAGTTTTTAAGAAGATTCAGCTCTAAATTCACTTGAAATAGCTTTTAAAATGTCCCAGATTATGACTATACTTGGAACATGTTTCTCAAATGGAATTAGAGAAGCAGAAATTGACTTCCTCTGCAAACAGGTTAATTAGTTCTGGGATTTGAGTTATACATACAGCACATCCTAATTATCTGCTTTAATTAAGGAATGTTTGAGCCAGCAGGGCCCAGCTGCAGATTTATCACTTTCGGTTTCATCAGTTACTTCGTAGGCTGTTGTTTTGCAGCAAAGTGTTTACCTTTTTAGCTGGAGCTTTATGGGATTAAGTGTCTGTGTAGGCTGCCGATAGGTAAGTCTGTCATGACGCCAGCAGAAAAGGAGCTAGTCAGCTAAAGTGACTAGCAGGGAAATAGGGCAGGTTGGGTGATAGGTAGATGGAGATGTCAGTGGACTGTGACGAATCAACAGCAGACACTGTGTCGCTCAGATTGGATTTCAAAGATAAGGCCCAATGCCCAGCCTGTCTCGTCATTTCTGCACAAATACTGTAACCACTGGGGTCCTTGTATAACCCTGTTACAAGTCTCACACTCTTGACATAAACTGTGACAATAACCTTCATTATCTCCCTGAGCCCCAAACACAGCCATCAGTATGATAACCTATACAATATAATAATATTTTAAGTCATTAAAATGGATCAAAATAAGAACCTCTTTGCTTTCTTCTTGCCTCAGGCAACATTTACTACCAAAATAAATTAGGATTCATACATGTGTCATAGATGAGTTGGCAAGTAATTTATAGCCGGTGTCACTTCAAACTGCATTTGTCTTTTAAACTATTTAAAGATTTTTGTTTCGGGAGGTGTTTACACTTCATTATATGGATTTGTAGAGGAGAAGCACAGGAACAGGGGACAGAGAGAGGGGATGACATGAGGAAAGGTGATCAGGAAGGAGAGGTGCAATGTATAAGAACATCTGCTGGCTTTATGTTTTTATGTCAATTCTGATTCTTTAGTGACAGAAGATGAAGCTGATGAAAATTTGAATACTTGAGATACACTTAATAAGATTAAGTACATTTTCATTTATTTGTTTCCTGCATAGAGATTTAGCTATATGTTTGGAGACATTGACTAAATATAGTAGGGTGATCTGAGCAGTGGTGCCATAAAGTCCTGCTTTCTGTCCTCAGTAGAGCCCATGTGAATGTCTGTGTGTGTAGATTGTCTATGTAGATTACGAGCTGTGCATCTAAGGAGCAGTTTGGTTGGACAATTATGTGACATTTTTCTGCTGTTCTCACATTAACTTTCATTAAGAAAGGTTTACACTTAAGCATTAACTAGAGTTTTGGGTTTTAGTAGAAATCTTAATATTAACAAGTTCTTCTGTATGTCTTTAACATTGAAGAATAGCTTAGAGCAGTGGTTCTCAGTCTTTTTCTCTCGGGCCCCCTTTGGAGGATGAAAAATCTCCAGGCTCCCCTCAACCCCAACAACATTGTAACAGTGGTGCAATTATAACTTTTATTCAAAGAAACATCAATATTTTAACACTACTTTTTGCTTTTCCGTAAATAATTTTTTGTGCAAACTAAAAAGCAACTTAGATTTTTGCTTGAACAATGCAAATAAACTTAACAAGACTGCTCCCTGAGACAATATTTTTCCAAATAAAAATAGGAAATGCACAATTATCTTACAGCTATGACAATAAAGTAACTTTTTTTTAGAACAACAAATACATTTTGGTAACAAAGATGAAAATTTTAACAATATCAGTGGCTACAATGAGCCCGTTTAAATGCACATCTCAGAACATTAAAGTACAAACTGCAAAAACAGAAACATTGCACATTTTTCTCTTCCAGTCAAATCCGTGTCCATTCTCCAAACCTAAACTCTTTGTCTAGTGACAGATCACCATGGTAGTAGATTTGTTTGTTGTGCATCCGTAAAATGAGTCCAGGGTGCTCCAACACTAAAACATTAGTTCCACCTGTTACATGTTCTAACCTGCAGAAAAAAAAAATACCCAGGAATGGTCCCATGCCCACCTCCCCCAGGGGGCCCGCCTTACAGTTTGAGAAACATTGGTCCAGAGTATTGTACAAAGCAGGATTTGAGGTGCAGCCATCTCACGGTCCACTTGGTAGATGCTTCATCTGGTTTCATTCAAAAGTCATGATCTCCCCCGCTGTCATCAGCATCATCAGTGAATTCAGAATTTAGCTTTCAGCATGGACGAGAGGTGGTTTAAGTCAATGCCACCTCAACAAATCCACTGCAAACTAGCAAACACCACATATCATAGGCTAATCTTTTGACATTTCTATAAAGCTTAGAATAACTTTAGACTCAGAGCAAGTGATCCTGATCCAATACACTTTTGTGAAATTCACAGAATATTTCCCAGTTAAATGAAATCCAACTGATGAATCACCTAAGCTCTGTAAAGGAGGAAAAATAAAGTAACTTGCACCAGTCTGTGTAACAGTACTCCAGCAACAGGGGGCATTTACACTTGTGTGATGACAAATATATGATGCACAAAGGCAACGGCCAAACAAATCCACCCCTCTACTTTGCAGATACATTTTATTTGTTTTTTTAAAACTGTTGTTTCCAAGCTCAGGAACTAATTTCAGCTGTTAGTCCAATGCCATGTCTCCACTATGCGGTACCGGCTCGAGTCGACTCGGGTACCAGGTACTATTCCTGGAGACAGTTTCCATTACAGGATACTACCAATTTTAGATTACCTGGTTGTCATAGTGATGCTGCGCATAACTTGAACGTGATGTCTGCTCAGAGAGTTGCTGATAAACTTGCTTGTTGCCCTGTCAAGCTCACGTTGAATCTTTTCATCGGCCACCAAGGACAGAAATGTCTGAACCTCCTCGACTGACCACGGTGTCATTTTGCAGGCTGTCATCATGGATTAGCCTACCGGTATATTTACTGTAAACTTCCAAATCAGTTTTTTTTTTTTAAATTTAAATGGCGGATCGCACATTAATAATGTAATGACACAGTGACAACTTTCTCACCAATCAGTGGTCTGCAGTGTTTACACGTCACATTTTAATATCTCTATACCTGTTTTGGAACCTTGGCCGAGCAAGTACTAAAAAAATAGAACTGAGTACCAGATTCCAGGTTCTTTTACATAATGGAAACAAAAACGGCTGAGTCGAGTTGAGCCGGTACCATGTAGTGGAAACGCGGCACAACATGCATGAAATTAAGTGCTGAGAACATATTATCTAAAGATCATTAAATGGATCTTTAGATGAGATTGTTTTCTCACTAAGTTCAAGCTGCAATTAAAGGTTCAGGGTTTGATGTTTACTGACGTCTAACTGTGAAGTTGGAGACTTAAACCAATGCAAGCCCTCAGGTAGTATAGGTGGCAATAATGCATCATAATGCTGGATGTCACTTGCAATAAAATGGGGAAAAAAACAGAAAAAACAACCATTCATATTACAATAATGAAAATGTAATTCTAAACATTATAATTCATTTCTGCAATTAGATCCTCTTGCATATTTTGGACTGGACTTATAAAGCCAATTACAATTTACTTGGTAATATCCTAAGACCCCCATGCAGAAAAAGGACTAGGTTATATGATCTGGAAACCATATTTGTAAGTGTATAAGATGTTACCAAACCCAAACCCTGATGTTATTTTGCTGAAACTAGTGGTCCTAAGATTGATCGAGCTGGGAACCATAAATCAACAGAAGATTGAGCTCCTGCTTGATCATTAAGAATATCTTTTATGAGTATTATGTCCAAATTAGGAATATTAAGTTTTCACCCAGAATGTAAGCTGTTGATGGCCCCCAACTGAGTGAGAAAAGTCACACTTGTCCCAGCCAGATTCTCCCTTTGATTCTTCCATCCGCTATTGATGTCATAGCAGGGAATGGTTAAACTAAATTCATCTAAAGCGACATTTAAGAATTTGACCAAGCTTCACGAACGTCACAGACATGCCACTTCCATGACTAATGCCTTGAAAAACAGTTGAAAGCCGATGAAGTGTCCCTTTTTTAATCAGAAATAATGAATTAAAAGTGTTGCAGGAGATTGGCTGAACAGTAAAAAAAAAAAAAAAAAAAAAAACCAAGTGGTGAGATGTGAAACATAAGGGTGTATTTTCCAGCTAAGATGCAGCTCTCCTACCCATCCGGAAGAGAGGGAGTAGGAGGGGCTCAGCTTATCATTATTAAGTACTTACAGGCTGCTGCTTTCATACGCACTCACAGAGGGGAGAGAGAGGCAGCAGTCGAGTGGAGGAGGCGTAGAGGGAGGCAGCATACAGAGCCGGTTCCATGTCTGACATCTGAGTTCCTCTGCTCTGTGTGGATGTGTGTTTGTGTGCTGGTTGCTTTATATCGCTCGGCTCACTAGCTGCGTGGGACGGATCGGACTGTTTCCTGACCCCCCTCCACATCCTACCCTTGAGTTTCCTTACTAGTCCCCCCCACCCCCACTTCTTCCTTGGCACCCAACCACCTGCCTGCCGACCCACCGAGGGACCCCTCTGCCGGCCCCATGATGAAGGAGGAGGGCCTGCTGAGCCGCCGCCGTTTCTCCACGTGCGGCGGGACATCCTCTCTGCGACCTCCACACCCGGACGGACGCAAACTCATCCGCAATGCCTCCTTCGGGGGCTATAACGAGCTGTCACCCATCGTGCTGCCAGGTGGGTCTACAATAATGCACAGAGGGGGTTCGCTGGAGCTCCTTACAGAGAAGCGTTGCTGGCCTATTAGTAGATTCTATTATTGTGCGTCGTGATAGACTTGTAACCATGTAACAGTGGCTGTCACGAGTGAAGCGATTGTTTCTCGTACAGCTAGTGAGCAGATGTTTGATGGTGATGTCACTGAAAGGTGTCTGTTCCTGTGCTTATTAGTGGAGTGATGAATCGTTTTCTACTACTTTCACACTGAGAAGTCTTTTCTGTCTTGAGTTTGAGAGAAATGACTCCCTGTTTTAAACTTTCTACAATAACAACCATGTTGATTGTTATTGTCAGTTGTATGCAAGTGCAGGTCTAACCAAAGAAAGTTTTCATCTTAAGATATGATAACAACAATATCTCATGTCTCTGTCATCACTCTATAAATATACTGTATTTTACTTTGTTTCCTTCATTATCAGTTTCATATTTTTGTCTGGAATTTTAATGTAATAGTATTTCATATTTTGCAGGTAAAAATACTTCTTAGTTATTGCATTCCCCTTATTTCGGTTTCTGTCTTAAGCAGAGTTTTTTGTTGTTGTTGTTGTTTTTGGTGTCAGGAGCCCTCCTTCAAAAAAGCTGGCTTTGTTCTGGTTGGACGTCGTTCACAAATAAGGCCCTGTTGGCTCCTGACACAGACAGAGCCAATTAACATAGATACATTTCTCTTGTTTTTCTGGTTTTTTTTGATATGGAAACTTATCAGGTTCATCCTTGTATATTTGAGTAACAAAGAACATCACATAATTATATTCAAGTACATGTTCTTTACTCGTAAATTGTTCAACATAATGAAGGATTTAGCCAGTCATGGGCCAACAGGCATACGAGAGGTATTAATACGGCAACTAAAGTCTGCAAAGTTTGTTGGATGTGACTATATATTTAATTTGAGCTCTGTGCCTGGAAGACATGATGATTAACATTCACCCATGACACACTTATAATCGGGCATTTGTAAGGGAAGCATTCAGAAAAACTGATGCTCATTTATGTCAGGCATCCAGCATTCAAGTTTAGATGGTAAACAACAGAAAAGAAGAAATCACATAATATGACTCTTTATTTCAAGAGCTCTTGTATATCCCAGAATTAAACAGATAGACCATGGAAGTTTAAACAGGCTGGTCAAAGTGTTGAGTGTGATTGTCGAACGCTCAGGCCTCAGCTCTGCTGCTTTGGCTTTACTCAGGTTTCAGTGATACGTCTATGAGAGAGTAGTGATAATCCTCGTTTTTAGAAGTACACCTAATCCCACAGGACATTTAGGATTAAATCTGTGAAGTGTTCATTTGTAAAATCACTTCCTCTGTGTTTTTGTCTTGTTTGCAATGCTATAAAGGACATAAACCTGGAGGCTGACAGCTGGCAGCCGTAGGGCCTGTAGATACTGTACCCACAGGAGCTTTGGGAGGATGGATGTTCCCTGCTCTGCCTTTGCAGGCATCTGTTTTTAACCTTTATTATTCAGGAAAGGCTGACTGTGCAAAAAGCTATTTTGCACCATCACAATGCCACACTAATGCAGACTCACAGCACCTGGTTCACCTCCAGGCCTCTGCTGTGTACTAATGAGCAACTCAGTGAGCATTGTTCAAGGACAATCCAACAACACTTGAGTGTAGAGGGAAATGTTGGACATCATCTTGCCTCGTCCGAGGGTTTTGTCTGGTGACCTTTTTGTCTACAAGCCCACTATTTCCCTTGTAAACTCGATCCTCCTGCAGCCAATGAAATGGAACTGCGGTATGTAGTCTGAGTCACATATTTGTCTTGCAGTCAGCTTGCAGCCTCTGCTTCATTCATCTTTCTTTAGATGCTCTGCTGTAACAGGGTCTAGCTTTCATATAGAGACTGTATCTGGCAGCTGGTGCAGGCCGGTAGCACCCCCCCCCCTTTGTTTATGCCTATACTGATATAGGCTTCAGGGTGGAGTTTTCTGACATCATTCTTACATCGCTATAATATATAGATGTTTATTATTCAAAGATGTGTCTCCATAGAAAATCACTCACAGCAGAAGGGTCTCCTTCAGTTTGTATGCTTTAGTGTGGTCAAAGCCTCTGCTTATTTATGCTTTCCAGTTTATTTTCTTCAGCTAATTGACATACAACTATGGATTTGAAATGGTGTTGCAGCAGGATACATGTGTCCAATCACTGACCATTGGCAATATTGTGTCTGCAGCTGGAGCTAACCCTTAGTGTCTCACTATATTTAGAGCAGTATACTATGGGAAGCAGGGGTAGTAATATATGCAACAAATCATCCTCACCCATCCAGCTGCCCAGCAAGGTACCATGATTTGGGCATGACGACTGTGTAACATGTTCACATGTGATGTGAGAGCGACAGTTGGTGATGTTTTTTTGCACTTCTAAATTGGTTTGCCAAATGCTGCTGAAGAAACTGACAACGATGTGCATGTTTATTTCTTTTAACAGTGCACTGATTGAATTCATATGGGTATTTTTGTAGTAGTTTGAGTGTTGTCAGTTTTTATTAAGTACGGTATGGTACGTTATACTATTTCTCTACTGGAAAAACACAATGAAAGTTGCCAGTAGCACCAGATTTGTCTTTAAAAAAAAAAAAAAGTAGCTGAGAGGGTTTTAAAAAGTTGCACCCCACCCTGTTCTCAGTCCCATACATCTCTCTCTTTCTCTCTCTCTCAGTATGCACAGGCCGTATGGACATATAGCTGCGGGCGCCAATGATGAAGGGGACATGTCTCATTAAAAAAAAAACAAGTGTGCTCAGAGATCCGGGGCTACTGCCAAAACATCTGGGGCTTAAGCCCATGCCTGTGACTGTGATATAAAATGACATACTTAACAACATACTTTTCCTAATTTGAGTTATATTTAAGTAAACATGCACTCATTTTTACTTTCACCTTCTTAAATGTTGTTGTCCTTTAAAATCTGAGGCAGCTTTCTTCTCTTTCTGTTACTTGGCCGTGGTGATAGTTGTTTGATTGCCAATTATTGCTGTGTTTTTTCTGATACTATTTTCATTGGCACAAATGGCAGTTTAGCCCTATAGGTTCTTCTAAAATACCAGACAATGGGGCACCAGGTTATTGCCTGTAGACTTTACCATGGAGCGAGGAACTGACAGTGCGCATGAACCTGGCCCCGGTGGACTATAAATAGAGCTCAGACACAAAGCAGCAGCCGCGGTAATACAACCACCTAATGTCCCCCCCACTCATCCAGACACATCCTGGTTGAAATAACACCCCTTCCAAGAGACAATGCACTTGTGTCTCATCAAGTTGACTAGGTGCAGACTGAGTAAAAGTGCAACCTTTTTAATATGATACCAGACACTATTTTTAAGTTTATTTCCCTTGATCCATGTATATTTACAGTCTGACTAACAACTGGGTTTGAAGGACAAGACTGAGCTGATACATCCATACATACATACATACATCTGTGAACCACTGTGATAACCTTCAAATACACAATTTTTTCTATTGATTGTATAATTAATACTTATTATGTACCCTTGAATGAAAAGGTGCATTCTTTGACATCGATCAAGTCCTCTCCTCTGTGCTGTTTGCTGATATTTGCTCCATCTCTGTGAGGAACTAACTGGAAGCAAAATTGATTTAGAGGTTGAAAATGGGACCATTGTACGGTGAAGAAGAGAGCGGAAAAAACAGAGTCTTGTGGTCGATAATTAGATGGAAACATCTAATTATCTAGAGGTCAGCAGTAGTCAGCGTACTGCATGTAGGAACATTCAGTGAAGTGTTAGAGTATGCAGATAACCTTGGGAAAGATTGGGTGTTTGATTACAAACACGAAGTGGTGCAAAGAACACCTGTGTTGTGCAAACAGGTAAAAAATTAAAGGAAAACCCGAGTAGGCTTTGTAGACTTATATAATTAGTGCCAGCACGCATCAAAACGTGTCACCTGTCTGTATGTTGCATTAAGAAGGAATGACACTAAGTGTGTATATATTTGTTTTAAATCCAGAGATTTTTTCTTTGATTTTACTCACATCAGTTTGGTAGATTTACACCTGTGTGTGTTCATCTGTCATTCACTTCTTCAACCTGGTAGCAAAGATGATGTTGCCATGGCAAGTTTTCCAAAGTAACAAATGCTCAGACAATTTCCCCCCTAAAATTGATGTGTTTTGAAGACTAACTGGGGCGAGGGCTTTCTCCTTTACTTGTTGTTCTCAGGTCACCTGTTGCCACGGCAACCTTAATAATTCATACAAAATATTCTGCAGCAGCCAGAAAAAAGTTGTCCTCTGCTTTTGAATAGGGCTTGATATGGGGAGGAAAAATAAACCAAATCTAGATTTTTCTGTCATGGATATGCCGGGGGGGGGGGGGGGGGGGGGGGGGGGGGGG
>JAPQRP010000005.1:40260856-40272508 GCA_037367295.1 Apogon hyalosoma | reverse complement strand
CCTACCCCCCCCACACACACATGACCTCAAGATAATGCATGAGGCAAAACAGTTTTCTTGATCAGTCACACACTATTTATGTACAATATCCACCAAATATAGGAATAACAACTTCAAATTAAACACTTATAGGAGTGTCACATGCTTGAATTATATAAAAATGGATATTAGTTTGATAATGTAAAGGAGCACTATGGCTGGAGAAATATTAATTTATTGCAACAAAGAAAGAGCCAGATTAATTTTGGGTATTTTAAGTATTCATTCAGAGGAAGCACCTATCTGAAGTTTCGGTTGTAGACATTTTTTCACTTTGTTCAATAACAAAACCTTCATTGCAATAATTTTATTCAAAAATCACAGCGTTGTATTAAACCCACGTCTCTGTTTTATGCTCCAGTATGAGCATGAAATGAAATTTGCTTTAATGAACTGAAATGTGAGGTGTAGTAGGAAGCTGGGCTAACGGCGGCGCCTCTGCAGGGAGTGCCTTACAGCTTTCCAGCAAGACAAGATGATGATTCAGTGTTGCATTAATCATGACTGGAGTGAAATGGGAGGATTTCAGGGGTGTGTGCTGAATACTACAATGCTACAGCTGAAGGTGAGGGTAAAATAGATGCATATAGAATGAAAGATGCACAGCGGTAAAGTGTGCTAGTCATATGTAATTGACCTTATATTTCCGGTACACTGTTGCACATTCGTTTAATGTTATGGCTGGTTTAGACTAGATTTTTTTTTTTGTGACGCAGAGCATTACTGTGTACCAGCAAGGCATGACTCTTCTTTTTCTCTATACTATCTCTCCTGTCTGTGATCTTTGATGCAGAGTGAGATCACTGCAGCCCCAGTTTTGTACAGGCAAATACCCTGGTCAGTCTGCAGAGAGGCACAAGTCTCATCCTACGTCAGTCCAGACACACATACACTCAAACACTCACTTTCAAGCTTTCATTCACTGGTTAGATTTTGCTGTTAAAACATGGCCTTAGAAACTAGGTGATGGGAAAAAAAGAAATCTAGATACAATGAAATCTTAATATGTAGGATTTCTTTGTTGTTTTATGTAAACATACCGTTCAGACTTTGCCCGGCAGAAAAAAGACAGTATTTTCTGATTGTGTTGCAGCAGATGTGGTCTAAAGCACAGATAAAGACCCCCATACCTTCTCACAGCTCTATGGGAATGTTGTGAGTGAATGTACACATAATCTTATCTTTCGAGTTGACAGGACAGGGGGACTCAATAAATCTGTGTGTGCTTTACTCTGAGTCATGTCTCTCAGACATACCTGTAACATAGAACAGAAAGGATATAAAGCCAGGTAACTGGAGTCACTGCATTGTTATTATTCTGGCTGGTGATACAAACCCACTGCCCAAAATAGAAGCAGAGGGCGGAGACTCTGCAGGTAAATACACCACCACACGTCAAGAGGATCAAAACTGGATCTATTGTTTTTTTAATAAGTATGTTTTGTGAGATATACATTCTTATTAATCTTCATCCCTCTGCTCTAGATGGATTTTCTGTTGCTGCCAAGTTTTGTGAATTTGGCTGCAGTTCTGGGTGATAGACATGACGGTTATGCTCAGTGAATATTTAACCACATGTCACTGGCAGCTACTCTTTAGGCCATTTCACATTAAAATGCAACTATATGGGACGGAGCACTTAAGATGAATAATTTAGGATTGGAGTTTCATGTAAATGCCAAAACAGAGACGTCCACATCTCTGGAATAATCCGTCTATGACCTTAGCCAGCCCCGGTGGCGTCTGTCAACAGTGTTGTATCATCTTTATGACATGACAACAATCTTGGCCAGATGATCCTTGTTGCATTCCTTGAAGCCTTACTTTTTAAAGGAAAACACTTTGAGTTAATCTGGCAGTATGTGGTTTTTTTCATTGTAAAAGATGCAGAGCTCTGTCAGTACTATATTGTACAGCTAACATTCAGTTATTTTAGCAGCCTTTTAGTGTGTAAATTTAACACTGCCAGCTTAGAGAATAATAGATCCTCATTCCAAAAAGGATGTACACCTACCTTTCCAAATCCCAGCACATGGACATACTTCTCTGTGAAATGCTGTGCCTTAAATCTCCTTGTGGTTTCACATACTGATCTGCGCTGCTGAGGATTAACAGACTTTTACTTTAGCCCGTATTATAAAACCCACTTCTAAGCCTTGGCATTGTCTTCTTCTTCTTACACTTAAAAATTTTGACACATATCTCGTGGCCTAAAATAGAATTGAGATACCCTAAAGAGATTTTTTACTGTTACTCATAACCTTATTGGTTATTTCTAAGGATGATTTCTATGTAGAGCCCTCATTGTACAGTCGCAGAAACAATTATTAGACTGTCAAAAGTTAAGGTTTTGCAATCAAGTACTAACACCTGTGTGTATCATGTGACTAAAACAGACAGAAAAGAAAACATGGAATGCCTAAAAGCACTGTTTTTGGCAGTACAATGCTACATCTATTGATGTAAGAACTGAAGTGATTTTGGTTATTATCAAGAAAACCATGGAAAATGGATAGATATCAGCTCTTAAATTAAAACTCTTATCAGCTATTTTTGTTGTTATTATATTTGTCCAATATATTTGTCCAAGCAAATGTACCTTTAGTTGTACTAGACATTAAAATAAACAAGAAATTGAAGAAAACAAGGGTGGTCTAATATTTTTTTCCACAACTGTATGTATGAAGTATCATTAAGCATGGTACGTATTAGTTTCCCTCACATGCACTTGACCACTGGTGGAAAAATGTGGTGAATCTGAGCAGATCTCCCACCATGGTGCTCTAAAATGTGCATTTATCATTGTAATAAGGGTGTGCTCAGTGCAGTCCTCACTGATGGACTGTTCCTGGTCAGTCTGATCACACCATACACTGATGTTTCTCAGGTTACATGAGGAAAAGGAAATGTGTTTGTCCACAGTGAGCACTGACGTTGCATGTATCAAATGTTTCTGCAAGGATTTATTGATGTCTTTCTTATGGATCTAATGTAGAAGATACTTTAGTCAATGTTCCTGTTGAAATACTACCCAACTGCACAGTCTTTGTGACTGAAACCCCTTACATCTGTAACACAACAGCCAACACTCTTAAAGGAGTGATATTTTGCTTTTTTAAATGGAATTATGCATTTTCAAACATTTCCCTGTGGTCTACATAAACTGTAAATGCTATGCTTGGGTCTGAATTCTTCATCAATTCAACACCACAGGTCCATCTTCAACCCTATTTTTGAGTAATGACATGAGAAAGGCCGTTTTGAGCGCTGGCCCTTTAAATGCACATGAGCCACTTCACACCCCACCCCCTCCAGGTTGTTGACCATGCTTTCTGTTCAGCCACTTGTGTTTGTTACTTCAACCAACAACTGAACATTTTAGGTAAGTGGCTTGAACTTATGACATATTTTCAGTATGGACTCCAACCGCTGCTGCTGACAAACAGTTATGTTGTACTCTTGTTCATTGGAAGTCTTGACCTTATATGTGCAAATGTCGTGATGTAACTAGTTATAGATGTAGCAAATTAAGTAGGAATTAAAATGAGTTGTAGATCCACTCGATTTTTGCCAAAATGAATATAAAGATAGCTTTGCAGCACCTGGAGGGTTCAAATTCAAGCTTTTTGAACTTTTTTGGTCCAAATACACAAATAAATTAACCAAAGACTAATAAAAGTGGGTTTAGTAAAATATGACCCCTTTAAGTCACTTAGAGGTCTTCATCAAACTATCTTTATTCAACAGAATCAGATCAATATCTTCAATATTTGACATCTTAACTGGATGTTAACTGCTTGCTTGTATGGGAGCATCACAACAAATGTTTTCATGCATATATTATATATGCACATTTTTTCTTTAATCTGTCTCTAGTCTGTACATATCTGGATTCAGTTTTATTGTGCCACTGATGTGCAAGTCTCAAATAAAAACAGGACACTTGATTATATTGGAGTAATTGGACTGCTTTATTATAAACTGCATCATTAGTGAGTTCAGGACCTGGGGCTTGTGTTGTTATTAATGGATCTGAATGTGTTTAGTTCAACTTAATAAACATTAGTGTCTGATCTAACTTATTTTATTCCAATTAAATGAATTAAAATGTTCTATTATCTTCCATTCCTTGTTCTCTGGGCCATATCCACCTAGAGTAGGAGAAAGACAATGAGTCATGTAACCTCTCGTGACTTTCTATAATGGCTGAATTGCCCTTGAGTTGTTTTCTTGCTGAAGTTAGCTGAGGTTGGCATGGAGATCTGTCAAGTGTGCACAGATGGTCTGATACTTCAGAAAATGTGCAACTGGAACTAAAGCTGCACTGAAACACTGACAGTAAAGACAAAGATTTGCTGTACCATATTACAGCTTGGTTGTTGGATGTAGTGAGTTGGAAGAAAAGGTTTTTGTGTCTAGTTTTCTGATAATTTCATGGACGCCAATTGGAGAGTTGTGATGTTTGACATCCAGCAGTCATTCAGCTAGCTGAAGTGTTCTTAAAACAGACATGATTGTGTGCAGCCCACAGTTGTTGAAGTCTCACTTTAAACCATGGTGGACCTACTGCCCTCTTGTTGCTGTAACGAGCAATTCTTTGATTAAATCTACATAAGTGTTTTATTTCATCACTGTACTCATGAATGTTTATTACCAGTCACTGTAGTTAAAGGAGTGATATTTTGCTTTCTTTAAAGGGAATTATTCATTTTAAAACATTTCCCTGTGGTCTACATAAACTGTAAATGCTGTGCTTGGGTCTGAATTCTTCATTAATTCAACTCCACAGGTCCATCTTCAACCCTGTTTTTGAGTAGTAACATCAGAAAGGTCGTTTTGAGCGCTGGCCCTTTAAATGCAAATGAGCCACTTCACAACAACTGAATATTTTAGGTAATCGGCTCGAAGTTTGGACATATTTTCAGTATGGACGACAACCGCTGCTGCTGACAAACAATTATGTCGTACTTAGAGAAATGTTTGTCGGAAATCTTGACCTTATATGTGCAAATGTCGTGACGTAACTAGTTATAGACGTAACAAATTAAGAAGGAATTAAAACGGGTTGTTGAAATCCACTCAATTTTTGCCAAAATGAATATAAAGATAACTTTGCAGCACCTGGAGGGTTCAAATTCAAACTTTTTGAACCGTTAGGGTCCACATACACAAATAAATGAACCAAAGACTAATAAAAGTGGGTTTAGCAAAATATGACCCCTCTAAAGGAAAAGTTCTCCCTGTTATGTACTGTTAGGAACTATGTTGGTTTCATTCATTTTCTTTGTGGATAAATGGACATTTGGTGTTTCATGATATAGAAAATACTTTGCTGTTTCATATGAAATAGAAGTCATTATGTTCACAAACGCCCAAGCAAATAGCCGCATGTAGATTACTATTATACAGGGAACGAGTGCAGAACTGTAATGAAACAAAATGCTGTTCTTCTCCAAATGTTATACATATCACACCTCATAGTAATGAAATAAAGCAGGTGCTTATTCATTCTGTGTTGAATTCTGATGGCCTGTGGATAGGTGACAGGAAGCATCAAATATTTACAGGTTCTCTGTTACCATCAGGCCTTCAGTGCCACCCTCCACTGGGACCTCTGTGGGGAACCTGTTGCTGAAGTTATATGACTTAGACACCGGCACACAAATACACATCAAGAACACAAATGCACAGCTCCAATGAAACACACAAATTATTTTCTTTGAAACTGCTTTGTAGGCTGTGGGCTGGGATTAAGTGTTTCAGTAAATGACGTTTCTTTGTGTACCGCATTCACAGTCCTCCAGCCAATTAATAGATTAAAGCTAGGAGCCTCTTTTCTCCGGCCAACGTACCTATGGCCTGAGCCGGGTTCAGATTAGCAGATTCAGACAGACACCAGCTAATAGTGGCTTGATTCCAGTCACTCAGAAGGACAACTGCTCCTGTGACATTATGTAATGGGATTGTGGTTGGCTCTTCAGACATTTATTGTAAATTTAGTGTTCGACTGGCCTGTTGTTGCTGATGCAATGTGGTGATGCTGATTGATAAAACTAATGCTAGGTACTGTGTGTACATTTTAGGCTAGATTAAATGCAGATACCAAATTTCCCTACAGGGAACAATAAAGTAAGTTGACCTTTACCCTTAACCCTGTAAAGCCTGAACCATTAAATCACTGACAGACAATTCCAGTTCTTTGAAACTGGAGCCTTTATTGGTCCTTTTGAACAACCAAAAACATTTATTTTTTCAAATATCAATTTCCATGTATGAGTTTAAATTTTGTATCATATTTGATACATCAGGTCTCAATGCTCAAATATTATTATGTTTGAATAAACAAAAACATAATATAACACAAACATGTCTAACAAATTGGTAATTCCTTTTCAAAATTGGCAAAGTTCTGTCTTCTTCTTCATTAATGACAGTGTTGTAGTGTCACCGGAAAGGCTTCTGGTGAATGAATTCCTTCCCCCTGGTGGATTATCCATGTATTGCATGAATGTAATTGTATACATCAGGTTTTTCAAGAAAAAAAATCACACTGATCATGTAGAAGGCGTCAAAACTCATGTATCAAATATAATATGTTTGGCGTTATAGGGTTAAGCTTTATGATGAAATTGAGTCTAGAGCTGCACAATATATCATTTGAGCATCGTCATCGTGATGTACGTGTGCGCAGTAATCACATCACAGGTCCTGCAATGTAGGAGGCAAATTAACTCAATGTGTTCTCATCTAATTTCAACCTGGGTACCTGACACACACTGCACACAGCGATCCACCAATCACAATCGTTCTTAATCAGTTTGGAGTGAGTCACTGGTAACAACATTGAAAAATGAGCAACGAACAAGAGAAAATCACTGTAAAGGAAGACTTGGTGCCAAAAAGAAAAGCAGTGTCAGTTATCTGGAATTATTTCAGCTACAAGAAGGATGATATTGAAACGTGTTCTGTGTCGACAGTGCTTTGCAATTGTTACCACAACGAGAGGAAACACAACTAATTTGTTTGACCATTTACGTTTGCACCACACAGCTATTATATCCTCCAGAGTATTTTTTCATATCGCAATATATATCGCGGGGTTAAAAAAAATTGCAGTGTCAGTTTTTTCCAATATCGTGCAGCCCTAATTGAGTCTATGGCATTTCCCAAACAGATGTAATTGAAAGCATCCCATTTTCTTAGAGAAACTCTGTCATACCACAGGTGAATATTTCCTTAGTTTTCTCATGAAAAGCAAATCCTCAACAGACACAAACCAGAGTATGTTTACTAAATTACTTAATTGATTATTTGAGCTTAGTTAATAAAGTTTGTTTAACTTGTTGACTATTTCACTAAAACATCTTTGTCAGTGCTACAGAGGGAGAGGGAGTCAAATGAGGACTCGTGTCTTTGTGTTGCATGAACTACTTGGTTGTCGACTGAAATTAAGAGTAATTGCTCTGTGTTTAAATGCCATGTCCTGATTATCAGCGACATACTGATGGGCTGAACATGTCCTCATACTCTTGTGTTTTTCGCTTCAGGGTTTGAGAGGGTGAAGGAGGACCTTTTGCCTCTGCCTTTGAAAGAGGACTCACATTCCATTTCTAAGAGCAAGGTAAGAAAGGATTTGCTATTGTGTGTAGTAGTGATTGGCTTCTTCATTGTGTGTTTTAAGGAGAACGGAGAATATGAGAATCATTGCATATGTCTTCTCTCTTTCCTTGTCTTGCCTCAGGCGTTTGGTAGCCTACACTGAGATGAGTCACACATCATATACACTCTATGCATCAAACATTTATTAACTAACATCCAAAATTAGCCCTTCTTTGAAGTTCTTCTGTCTGGTCCATATCAAATATGTTGTCGTTGGTACAAATGTGGGTGTCTGAGTCTGCTTCAGTCACAGCAGTTTTGTTTACTTTTCAGAAAACAAGGAGCACAGTAGAATATGACAGGATATTCATTTCACTGATTGCAAAATGTCTTCCCTGAAGCAAGATTTGATATGTTCCTATCTGTGGACTTGTCTTATCAAGACTGGCAGCAACTACAGAGAAGCAGATCTGTGACACTTTTCTATCAGTTGTCACATAAATCAGTGCAGCCCCCACCAAAAGAAACTTTGTGTAAAGCTTCTGAACAGAATACGGATTTTAAACACAGTTTGAGCTGTGGGGGTGATTTTCATGTATTCTGGGTCTTTCTCAGTCCATGCCTGCGGGATTTTAAGGCTTTAAGTAGACCTGCTTTCGGACACCCACACATCCCCGTCCGTCACTACCTGAAATCCGTCCAGTTGGCTTGTGAAGAGGTTGGCAGACACACCTGCACTGGCATTTATAGATGTCATTCTAGTAACTGTGCTAAGTTTGGGCTACCAAACAGGCTTGAAGCAATGAGAGGAAAGGCTGTTTCCCACTGATGTGGCTGTGAAAACATCTGATTTAATGTTCTCTTTTTGTCTTAGTCAATTGATTGTATCATTTGTAAAATAGATTTCCCATTAAGTAGAGAGCACTTCCACATTACATTTTGTTGTTGAGTAAATGACCTTATCCGGAGTGGTTTGCACAGCTGTAAAACAAGATGCATTTATTGGATTAACAAAACAACAAAAATATTTTTGTGTGTGTTTTTTCCACAGTCTGAAACAAAGCTATACAATGGGTCAGACAAAGATGTGTCAACGTCTGGAGGGAAGCTCACCAAGAAAGAGTCTCTCAAGGTAAATGAGGTTAAGTCAGCTTAAGTCTTACATATCAGGACATGAATTCTCAGCACAGGTATAATGAGCCTTAAAAATACCTTTATATGGACAGTGTTATGTGCTCCATATTGTGTACTGTTGTCTAATGCTGTGTTAACTTGTGCCACATTTTCAGATAAAAAATGATAGTGGACCCTTTACTATCCCGTTTCATATTATAACCCACCAGTAGAGGCAGGGAGCATTGTGTGTTGATAGATTGCACATCCGGCAGATAATTCATACTACAGTCAGAGGATACCAGGTGTTGTTTTAAGATGGATGTCATCAGTTTGTCTAACCATTTGTTGTCAGATGTAATTCTGAAAGAAAACAAGTGATGAAGATTAACATTGGCGTTTTTTTCTCTCTGTGCACATTGTAGGTGCAGAAGAAAAACTACAGAGAAGAAAAGAAAAGGGCAACCAAGGAGCTGCTCAGCACCATCACTGATCCCTCTGTCATCGTCATGGCCGACTGGCTGAAGGTTTGTGTTTGCCATTACGACCGCACAGTTATAATCAAAACAAGAGTGAAATCATCTTAGTCTGGACAATTTCAATATCTAAATAGCCAGAGCTGCAAATTTGATAGCTGGTGTCACAATACCCAATCATAAATAAACCACAGCGGTACTATAGAGAGGCCTTAAAATTGAATTCTCCAGATGCAAGGAAACATACTTGTTTGATAAAGACCCCCCCTTTTTTTTTTTTTTAATTTAAACATTTTTTGCAATTTTCAGCAAAAATTAAAATTCATGCTAAAATAAAGACTTGTATCACAGTTGCTGTACATGTGTGAATATGTTTTTCTTCCTGTCTTCTTGTAATATACACTTTATCTGTTGGTTGATGGTGTACTGCATGAAGTGGTTAAATACTTGATTCACAAAATGACCATGTTTTGTTTCTCATCTGGTTAAAGGAAACAAATCAAATGGTTCAGATAAACTTCTAATTTAGTGCCACTATGTAAATGTACAAAGGAAGTGTTGGGCGGGCTGTTTCATATGTATCTGTGTTTGTATGTGTCTAGATCCGGGGTACTTTAAAAAGTTGGACCAAGTTGTGGTGTGTGCTGAAACCAGGTGTCCTTCTCATCTATAAAACCCACAAAAATGGCCAGTGGGTGGGAACAGTACTGCTCAATGCCTGTGAGCTGATTGAGAGGCCTTCTAAGAAGGACGGCTTCTGCTTCAAGCTCTTTCACCCATTGGAACAGTCCATCTGGGCCGTCAAGGTCAGTGTACTCTTGAAAATGTAGAAGTGTCAACAGTTTTATGTATTTATGGAACATAAACATAAGGGAAATATAAAGGCACTGAGTTAATGAACATGTAATATTCTGGTAAACGATAATTTGTTGTCTAATGTTTATTGAATTACAAATTGGTCTTCCGTCCATTGTCTCTGTCCTTGAGCAGAGAAAATTATACATCCAGTCAGCCGTTTTCACATTTAGCAGTGCATATTTTCCATTTGTTTTTGTATTTTCAGTCATCCGCTCCAACTGCTATTTGGTATTCATCACTGACCTCGTATTTCAAATGCTCTCCCATTTGTTTGCGCTATGAAAAGACTTGAATCACAATTAGCAGCCTGTGTTTTATATGGCAGCTTTTCTGCTTTCCCCATTGTCCACTGCACCGCTGAAATAAACACTTCACTCATGCAGCTTGTTTCGCTACTCAAACATAATAACATACTAAGTGGGCTAATGTAGTCTGAATTAACAACTACAAAATGAAACACAAATTCTGTAGGTGAAATGATGAACTCACAAAGGATTCTAAAAAATAACACCTCTAAAGAAAAGAGGCTGATCCAAAATAAACACCCACCGTTTTTCCTCTTGTTGTTTAACAGGGTCCTAAAGGAGAGGCAGTGGGTTCCATTACCCAACCATTACCCAGCAGCCACCTCATCTTCCGTGCCGCCTCGGAGTCTGATGGTAAGAGACAGTTTGCAGGGTTTTTTCAGGAGTTTTTCCTCTTTGAGACTTAAGTTGAAACTTCTATTGAGTATCAAACCCATGAATTGACAGTACAGACAATTAGCCCACGCTTTACCCTTAACAATGGTGCAGCACAATTCTGCTGACAACATGGGCAAAAAACAAACAAACAAACACCCTCCTATGTGGAGTTAATGAAAGAAAGTTTTTATAATGATGTCTGCAATAACACTGAGGGTAAGTTATAAATATGGCAAAATAAATAAGAGTGTGATTGAGGCAAAAACAAGGTGGCTTTTTTTTTTTTTTTTTTTTTTTTTTTTTTTACATGTAGGTGTGTGTCTGGTCTGTGTCTCTGTCCATGGTACTGAAATATCTAATGCCGTCAACATCATCCCTCTTCCTCTATGAGAGTCTCTTCGTGGTGCTGGAACAGTCCAGTCCACACCTTGTCTGAATGACTCCTGTTGTCAGAGAAATAATGATGCTAGATGAGAATGTGTGGCCCTTAAAATATTTGTAGTTATCCAAATTAAAATGATACAGTAAAATTATTTGTAGAGTGTTTATGATAAAAACATGCACAGCATTATGGCAAAACAAATGGGATTTGTAATTAACTTTAATACAGCTCTAATGATGAAAGAATGCAGAGAAAATTAGACTTCATGAGACTTGGCAGTGAATCTTTTTCTTCACTACATGCTGAGAAGTTTCCTGGACACACCCAGCTCTTGGAAGCATACTCACACAATAATCCCTTAGCCTTAAAGGAGTGATATTTTTCTTTTCTTTTTTTTTTAAAATGGAATTATGCATTTTAAAACATTTCCCTGTGGTCTACATAAACTTTAAATGCTATGCTTGGGTCTGAATTCTTCATTAATTCAACTCCACAGGTCCAT
>JAPQRP010000005.1:40249946-40260824 GCA_037367295.1 Apogon hyalosoma | reverse complement strand
ACCCCCTCCAGGTTGTTGGCTGTGCTGCTCTGTCCTGTTCAACCAACAACTGAATATTTTAGGTAATCAGCTCGAAGTTTGGACATATTTTCAGTATAGACTACAACCACTGCTGCTGACAAACAATTATTTTTTCTCTGAGAAATGTTCATCAGAAGTCTTGACCTTATATATGCAAATGTCGTGATGTAACTAGTTATAGATGTAACAAATTAAGCAGGAATTAAAACTGGTTGTAGAAATCCACTTGATTTTAGCCAAAATGAATATAAAGATAGCTTTGCAGCACCTGGAGGGTTCAAGTTCAAACTTTTCGAACTATTAGGGTCCAAATACACAAATAAATGAACCAAAGACTAATAAAAGTGGGTTTGACAAAATATGACCTCTTTAAGCGCTTATACAGTTGTAGTCCTCGTGATGCATACTGTTTTCTATTGTGCTTGTCAACTTCTCCTAGATGAATAAACCAATAAATGGTAAAAGGAACCAAAGTCAACAAATGTGAATAAACAGGATCATTTTAAGCCGATAATTAAAGGAAATTTGAAGAAGAGTTTTTGTCGGTGTCCAAAAAGAAAGAAAAACTGAAGAACCATAAAATATACATGCCATGCAAATCATGCTTTAGTGCCATCTAGGTTCTATTGTGGAGGCTGAATGCTAGCTGTGCTATATTTTTAATGTGAAAATGAATTTGATCCTTTTGTTTGTGACATATGTGAATGTCTTTCCCAGGTCGATGCTGGATGGACGCCTTAGAGTTGGCCCTGAAGTGCTCCAGCCTGTTGAAGAGGACCATGATCCGTGAGGGCAAGGAGGACATGAGCACAGTAGCTACTGGTGGAGAACACTCCATTAACTTCTACAGCCTCCTGCGAGCCCACAACATGCATGGATTCCAGTAAGTTTGTAATCAAATCTTTACCTATGCTGTTTACTCTAAAGCTATGTTCTCTCTTAAATTGTCCACCTTTTTACTGCCTCCACATCTAGGTTTAATGACAGCGACCATTTGAAAGACCCAGACCTGTACTCAGACAAGTCAGACCGGGAAGGTGAGCAGGACCACGAGGAGTCAGACCCAGAAGGTTTGGAGAAGAGTGAGGAGAGCGACAGCGACACGTCAGAGCGTCAAGATGACTCCTACATAGACCTGGACCCCAACGAACACCTGCGGGAGACCCCATACCTGGAGCAGTCTCATGAGGAACTGGGAGAGGTAGGGAATTCATTACAAGAAAAAAAACATATCCAATCCACTTTATTTATATAGCGCATTTAAACAGCAAGAACGTTTCCAAAGTGCTGCACATCATAAAAACAATAAATCAATTAAAAGAAATACTAAAAACAATAAATAAGTACATAGAACTACAACAATGCTCTAAATAAAACAATAAAATCAAATAGTTAAAAGTAATCAAATCAATAAAAACAGATAAATAAAAGACAGAGGACCACACAACTCATGCAGCATCCAGTGTGTTTACAGCTTTGTTGTGCTCTTATAGAAAATTTTTTAGGAATAACTTGTGGAACAACATGACTTCCATCAAAATATATATAGTACTTTATTTATAACCAGTTCTTCTTTGGTACTATTTCTTGCATTTACATCCCACTTAGCCACAAGTCCACAAATCCAGCAAGAGGCAAGCACACGGAGCTACATTTCCTTCAGAAAATGTGCACATGTCTACTTTGAATTAAAACTTTAGATTGGTTTTAAGGGTTTTAATGAAGTTTTCTGCATAATCAGAACAAATTAGCATGTTCCTCTTCTGGGGTTATCAAGAAAGCTGTAATATGGACCAGCTTTGATCACAGCTTGCGTGGGTTGGTGTGCGTGGAAGTCTGCAAGGGACTGTGATGATGTGATGGCAAGTGTGAAAGTCCTAATACGCGTCTCCATACTGATAAAATATGACTTTCACAGCTTGCAGATATAATTAAACACCTACTGAAGCTGAGATGAAATGTTTACAGTTGGAACTGATTTGAAGCCTTTCTTTGCACTTACACAAAGCACTTCAATGCACGCGGTGTCTGTTTCTGTGTCTGTGACTGCAGACAAATGGGATATAACTTCTCAACTACTGTTTGTGTTTCCCTGTCCAGGCTGGTGAAGCTGCTCAGACAGAAACGGTATCAGAGGAGAATAAGTCTCTGATCTGGACTCTACTGAAACAGGTCCGGCCTGGTATGGACCTGTCTAAGGTGGTCCTGCCCACTTTCATCCTGGAGCCAAGGTCCTTTTTGGACAAACTGTCTGATTACTACTACCACGCAGACTTTCTCTCAGAGTAAGTCTTCTATGTTTTCTGGATCTATAATCTATAATCTGGAGTCCTCGATCAATTAAATGAAAAGCAACCGGACTTCTATTTTTTTAAAATATATATTTATATATATATATATTTTTTGTAGAAGTCCAGTTGCTTTTGATTTAACTAACCGAGGATTACCATGACCTGGATGATTTAGAATCTACACAAACTATATAATCTATAATCTGGAGCTGTTTTGTGCACAACTTGACACCATGAAGAGAATTTTTTTGTAACCATACACCTTTTTTGACCTGTAGAAAAAATTCAGAATGCAACTATTAAAAATCAAAAGCGCATCATGTGACCTGGCCAAGAGAGCAACGTAGAAATCAGTGGAACAATAACAATTTCCAGTTATATTCAATACAAGATAAGTTAGATTCAAGGGCAATTTTAGAAGAAATTATATTGAGTGACAGCAAAGTGATAAATAATTCAAATTTCAATTAATTAAATTTTATTTATAGAACACCACTTCATAAAAAAAGTTAGCTCATGACACTTTACATTTAGACCTGCTCTAAACCAGACTTGTAATTGCCCCTGTGTCAACCACAACGGACACCAGCACAATAGGGAGTCTCCACCGAGGGGCTTTAACAATGTCTTTACATGTTGTAGATGCTGCTGTGCTCTGTCCAGAGTATTTAACATTTTGGGATACACAGGAGCATCAGTGTCATTTCAACTGTATTTTGTATTTTTTGCTCTCAGGGCTGCTGTTGAAGAAAACGCCTACAACCGAATGAAGAAGGTGGTGAAGTGGTACATCTCTGGGTTTTACAAGAAACCAAAGGTCAGTAGGTTCAATATGCGTCCAGAAACCATGACTGACCACAAATGGACCGCTCAAAGTGCACATACTAACTGTACATATGATATGTTTTACTAAAATAATGCATTGTTGGTTTGTTCATGACAGGGGTTGAAGAAGCCATACAACCCCATTATAGGAGAAACGTACCGCTGCATGTGGCTCCACCAAAAGACCAACAGCAAAACCTTCTACATTGCAGAACAGGTACTATTATCAGTCATGGAATCATACATGATTTGTGTGGAGGTTTTTTTTGCATGTCACAGAATATTCACATTGCAAGTGGTGCCAGGCACAACAAACCCCGCCCCTCGCACATATTGTTGCATATTTTGGCATCAGTCCAGCTGATGTCATCATGTCTATGCGTGAAAAAGAGAAAGTGAAAAAAGATTTAAAAAATTCATAGAAATATTGTAACTTTGATGTGCTTTTCCCAAAATGTAATGACATCTATTCTGGGTCACTGGCAAACCAAACCAAACCAAACCTAATTTTTTATGAATTCAACCAGTTGTTTTGCTGCTACAGATGTGAAATTTCACCCATTATAAGTAAATGGGAAAAAAAAGGATTTTAAAAATTCATAAAACATTTAAACTTTAACCTACTTTTCCCAAAATGTAATGAAATCTATTCTGGGTCACTGGCAATCCATAAACCCAGTTTGTTATGAATTCAACCAATAGTTGTGCTGCTAAACAAACAAACAAAGCGAACCAAAAACAATACCACTTGCCTCCACTTTGGAGGGCGGGGTAATAACTGTAGGCAGTCTGTAATTGGAAGAATCTTTGGCCGATGGCCATTGATTTTAGATCATCAAAGCAAGATTTTTTTCAGATTTGATGCAATGTCATCCTAACGATTAACAAACAGGACAGCACAGAGCATCAGCCTTTTATTATGACTGCTGAGAAAGAGGCTGCTAAATTTTTTCTGTTCTATTTGTATTTGTATTTTATTTATTTATGTAGACAGGGACAATGCACAATATACATTAACCTTAAACAGGAGTGATGTTGTGTGCCAGGTTATAGCACTAGTGCTAATTTCCACCTGTAGTCCCTGGGCAGGCTGATGTTACCATTAAAAAAGCAGACATTGATCAAAACTAAAACATACAAAGAGCAGTATAAAATGCATGTTCATAACTCCATCCATATATATATACATAAAAAAAAAAACATTCACATCCAACCATCCACCTGTATTCCTCCCACTTCAGTCTGTCACACATTCTATTTTGGTTTCTTAACTTCTGACTGTGTAAACTCGTTTGTCTAATTAAGTCGCTGTTTTTACCTCAGGTATCCCATCATCCTCCAGTGTCGGCCTTCTATGTAAGCAACAGAAAGGATGGATTCTGCCTCAGCGGTAGCATCCTCGCCAAGTCCAAGTTCTACGGTGAGAACACACACACGCACATTATTTGATCCAATCAACTGTTCCTCAGGGACCGGTATTCGATTAAAAAATGCACTTACCCACTCAGCTGTGGGTTAATTATTTCCTTGCTGCTTCAGCTTCTCTGTCCACTGACGCATTGTTCTTATTTGTAGGAAACTCCCTATCGGCGATATTAGACGGGGAGGCTCGGCTCACCTTTCTCAACAGAGGAGAGGATTATGTGATGAACATGCCCTACGCTCACTGCAAAGGTCAGAGTAAAGCCTGTTCTTCCTCACACCGCAGTAGTGCTTTTATGTGGCTTTGACATCTGCTGGAGAGGAGAAACGGACAATCAATACTGTTCAAAGGCAGAGATGAAACTGAGCAGTACAGTTGCAACGTCAAATATCACCTATAACTGCATTAAAAAGTCTGTGCTCATTCTGCAAGTGTGGTAAGCAGTACGAAAATGACCTTCTCAGTAGTTTTTTCATCCAGGTTTTTCTAATTTCACATGTTGTTTTGGAGGGAAAAACACAATAGGGCCAGATCAAGCGAACGTGAACATCAGTGTCAAAAGTGAAAGTGTCACCTATCATTTCTCAAATAGGCTCATTTTTTATCTTAAGATTTCAATTTAATGGCACTCTTTGCAAAATTTCAGTTTCACTTGTAGAAAAAAGATATTAAGATATAATCAATATAAAATGAAACCTAAAAAGGACTAAAATATGTAAATGCACTATGAACTTTAATAATAATATTTGATCTTGCTTGTATAAGTGATATTTTAAGTCTGTGAATCTGTAGGAACAAATTATTCAGCAGTACAAGAATATAGAAGGGTTATGTACAATCCAATTGTTTGTCAAATATGCTCTGCTATTAGCTGTATATATCACTTCAGTTGTAATATGTATGTTAAATAAAAGTTTATTAGCATATTTGTAGTGTTTTAGTTCAAAAGTCTTTTATTCTGATACTGAACAAAGTGACAAACTGCTGTCATCGTGTCACAACATATTTGTGTTCATAGTAACATATAATTTAAACATTTTTATTCCGTATTGATCACAATTGCAGTTTAACATCGTAGCTAAAGCCCTGTGTTTCATTTAGTATCAATTTCTTATGAGAACAGCATGTTTTGTATATTTGCGGAAATTAAAAAAAAAAGATGTTAATTTTGAGTCCCCATGTCATGCAGGAGTAATTTAAGTATTTTTACCCCAAAATTTTATTTCTGTAAATTGTAACATGTGTCAGGTGAAAGTACTTACTGAGACCTATTCATACAGGTATTAAACATGGAGATAAGGTATTTAGTTTTCAACACAGAGCTTATTGAACATGAAATGTGTCCCTGTGTCACCCCTGGATTTGGCCCAATAGCAAACAATCCACAAGTAGATTAGTACGCATATCTCTCAGTAGAGTATTAGTAGATGTTTCTGTAATTTGTGCTCAGTGAGATTTCTTGTGCGAATCTTGTAGGGATCCTGTACGGCACTATGACGCTAGAGCTGGGGGGTTCCATCACCATCGCCTGCGAAAAAACAGGCTACAGTGCTCAGCTGGAGTTCAAACTCAAGGTACAGCTCTCTTTGCTACTTTAACATAATGATCCACTGACCTTTTCATCCTTGGCTAAGAAAATGAGACATTTACAACTTTTAAGCGGTAACAATCTCAGGGGACACTGCTTATTTTTTCCTCACATGACTTTGATTTTTTTTTTTTTTGCCTTCCTTACACCACCACCAAATCCACCATTCCCATTCCATCGCTTTTCCCACCTTAAAAACATCCCATCCTCATATTATCACCTGCCTTTTCCTGTCGTGATCTAGCGGCAGGTACATGTCAAAGCAAGCAGTAATATTTACATTCATAGTTAAAATATACCGTACCTCGGCATATGTTTGGATCCTCAGCTGTAACACTGGAATAGTTATGTGTAATCAAATGGAGCTGTAGATGATTATTTCACAGTGGCATATCTTTTAGTGGCATGTTAATGGAGGTGAAGGGTGAATAATACAGGGCAGCCCTAAAAAATTGACATCATTTGAGTCTGATAGAGTTTCATAGTGTCTTCCACATACAGTTATTTTAGATAATTCATTTATCAAGACGGGATAGTTGTTTATTTACCTGCTTTACTAGTTTCAGTTACTTCCTGTACCCAAAGACAAAATACAGCAGGAACAGAAATGTGACGTCATATATGAAATTCTATGTTCATCTTGCAACAAAACATATGTGGGAGAGACAGGGAGAACTTTTGAAGTACGAAGAAAAGAACATAAGACGGAATGTGAAAAGGAAACAAGAGCAGCAAAAGAACAAGCACATCAAGAGAACCTAAAGTCAGCCATATCCAACCACTTCAAGAGAGAAAATCACACTATAGACTGGAGCAACGGCAGGGATGTTTGTGCTGAAAACAACAAATACCACTGCTGAATCAAAGAGGCCACTGAGATACGGAAACACACACCAAGGACAATGAACAGAGATGATGGCGCATACACCTTGTCACACACCTGGGATGCAGTCCTGGAGAAGATGTCAGACAGCAGGGTACGTAAACGCTCCATGCTGTCCGTTCAATTCTCCTGAGCAGCCAATGAAGCACATCACAGTAACATCATTGTGATGCTTCTGATGAAGGCTACAGGAAGTAGCTGAAACTAGTAAAGCAGGTAAACAAACAACTACCTCTATTTTGATAAATGAATTATCTAAAATAAAATGACATCATTTGAGATGTCCATATCGGAGTGACAACATGATCAGGAGAAATGATACTTAATAGGATTTATTTTGGACATAAAATGGTTTATCCTACAAATTTCAAACAAAAAAATCTGGGGGATGATAATTTTATAATGTTCCAAAGTTATTACAAATGTTCAATGTGTGCGCTGTGTGTCATCAAGTTGGTAGTGGAGTTCCTGCCACACTCGCTGCAGCATGTCGTGTGTAACATTCTCCAGAGCCTCGGTGATTCTGCTCGAGTTCTTCTACACATATAGGAAGTGATGGGACCAGTCTTTTCACGTAACCCCACAGGAAGAAATCGCACGGTGTTAGGTCAGATGAGCGTGGGGGCCTTTTCAATAGCACATTGTCTCCATCATTAACACATCCAGTCCATCTTCCTGGCAGATTCTCATTAAGATAAGCTCACACACTGAGTTTCCATTGTTATTATTAGGTGAGGAAATGATGTCAAATTTATTGGGACACGCTGTATAATATGCATGTACTCCTACATCCATTTATAATGAGATATAAGGCACAGGACTTTCCTCTACAATAATGATAAAAGTAAACTGTATGTGTTCGTGTATCTCCCTTCCTCTCTCCTGATGTCTTCTTATCCTTTCTCTCTCTCACGTCTCTTTTTCTGTACCTTTCTTCATGTTTTTATTACTGTTCTGTTCATCTTTCACCCAATTCCGCTCTTATTTCCTGTTGAATCCCTTCCTGGTGTCTACCTTTTACTCCATTTTCCCCTTTCCTGCTCTCCTGCCTCCTCCGTTGTCTCCTCCAGCCATTCCTGGGCAGCAGTGACAGTGTCAATCAGATCTCTGGAAAGATCAAGCTGGGAAAAGAGGTGTTGGCTACACTAGAAGGACACTGGGTACGGCACATCCGATTATATAACCGTCAAATCTGGACGATATGCGTAGCTCAGTTTAACGAGTGTTTTTGATTTTCCTCTCACAGGACAGTGAGATCTTCATTAATGACAAGAAGACGGGGACGATGGACACTTTCTTTAATCCGACACCAGAGCTGAGGCAGAGTCGGCTAATGCGCTGCACAGTCCCACCCGAGGAACAGGGAGAGTACGAGTCAGAAAGGTGCATGTCTTTTTTTCATAATTTTTTATTTTGGAACAGCAGGTTATATTACAGAGCATAACATGTATAATATCAATAGCAGTTTTGGACCCACTGCCATGCACATATTTTATACAGTTCAGTAACTATATACATACTGGGAGAGAAGACATGTATTCAAATAAAGTCAGGGAGAAGGGATTAGATGAGGTTAAAAACTATAATAAATGCAAAAGCAATGAGAATAAGGTAAAGTCCAAGTAACATTTCAGGCTTCCACAAAATCTGGTCGTGAAGGCTGAATAGATTTGACCCATTTGGTCCAGAGCTTAAAAAAAATTGTTTTCTTAAGATGAAGAGAAAAAGTAATCCTTCTCATTAAATACATGTCATTTGCTATATCTTTCCACTCCTGTATGATGGGGGGTTCATTAAGCAACCATCATCTGGTGAGTGCTTTTAAGGTGCATGTCTTTAACATGGAAACCACAGCAGATCAACACATTGATGTCTTCTGTCAGTGTCCGTGTTTGTCCTGCCACGGACACGATTGTCCCCCGCCACCCTTATGTACCTTGATCTTTCCTGAATTTGGAGTCGCACCGATTCTGTCTTTTCTCGGAGTCAATAAATCCCCCGTCTTCTGTGTCTGTTAGACTGTGGCAGCATGTGACCCGGGCCATCAATAACAAGGACCAGACCGAGGCCACCAATGAGAAGTTCATTCTGGAGGAAGCTCAGAGGAAGTCGGCTCGTGAGCGGAAAGCCAAATGTGAGGAGTGGATCCCTGCACTGTTTGAGCAGGACCCCGTGACTGGAGAGTGGCATTACAGATACGCAGAGTAAGTGATTATTGTAGTGTGTGTGAACTGTTCACTCTCATATCCATATATGCATAATGATATTATTTGTCTCTTCTAAGGCCATCTTAGAATCTTAACCCATAAAGACCCAGTGCTACTTTTGTGTCAGTTCCCAAATGAGTTTTTCTCTGTATTTAACCTTTTTTAAGTGATTTGTCACCAGTGACTGTAATATTATCTTCTTTATTTTGCATTTTTTTGTTTAAATCATGTATTTTCCTATATTTAATTTACTGATCATGTAGATGTTCATAAAAGCTCAGATTAAAGTTGAGGGTTATATCAAAAACAGAGAAAACTGAAGAAAATGTGACTTTTTCAGAAAAGATACCAATAACTGAACATAAACATGGGTTTAAGCTGCTTGTTCTAAGAAAAGCCTGTGTGAATGTTCACTATGGGCTGTCCCATTCTCCATTCCTGTGCTCATGGTGTTGTAGTGCCATCTGGTGGTGAATTAATAAAACTGCAGGTGTGATATCCACCTTCAAGGCCTTTCCGTCGAATTATTTCTGGTTCTTGAAATAGTGCTGCTCAAAATTCCTGGAACCAGTTTCGAGTGGAGCCATTCTCATCAGAAATGTGGCCTCAACAAAGCATAATACACAACACAAAACCCACTACAATATGGTAACATGTTAGTCTATCCACATGACACACACTCTCCTAGTCTTTACATGTTTTTATTACTTCTTGCTTTCAAGTAACACCAGCCTACTTACTCTTTCTTGAGCTACTTTTTAACTTTTCCTTGAACACGGTACATACCTGATCTTGAGCAAATACTGGGTTTAATGAGCAGCACATTTTTTTCCACCAGTTTGTCATCATTTTAGAATGTTGCTGTTGTCTCATCCTATCTTGGTTAACATATTAGATCAAGTGATAATAACCTATTTTTGGTTCTATCCTAGACTCAGTGCACCAGCAACAAACCAATTTATTTTTGGTTAAAATTATTATTATTATTTTTTTAATTTAACCTTTATTCACCAGGAAAAAAGATCCCATTTAAATTAAGAACCTGTTTTTCAAGGAAGTCCTGGCCAAGAGGCAGCATAAAATACAACACACAGTTGCAACATACAAGAATTTACAGGACAAGTCAAACTATGCAAGCACTTTGAGCACTTTGATTTAAAAGCATTCAAGGAGATCAATTCTGTCAGTTTCCAGTCAAAATTCGGTTTGACTAACACCACACAGGACCAGTCCTAGTCTGTACTGGTGGAAAAGTAGATTAATCAAGTCTGTAGATACTATTTTTTCTATGTTTTCGCTTACTCAGACTCAGCTTTACTGTCAATCATTAGACATGATCAGAAGGAAACACTTATCCAGGTCACTCTGTGTGCAGCATAAAAAACTCAACAAAACTTAACAACATGACCACACACAGTGGTTCCCAACCTTCTTTGGCTATTGACCCCATTTTAACATCACAAATTTCTGGCAACCCCAGACATTCAAAACAGAGCCTTTTTTTTTTGTTGTTGCTAAAATTAATTTGTTTTTGATCATGTAATAGTTTGCTATACTATGTGTCAAATAAACATTAATTTTAGACAACATTTAGTCTATATAATGTATATTATTATGGACAGAGGCAGAAAAGCCAGGTG
>JAPQRP010000005.1:40162182-40176789 GCA_037367295.1 Apogon hyalosoma | reverse complement strand
AACATTTGACAGATAAACAGTACCACAGTGCTTCAGTTTCAGCTTCACAGTTTGTCATGTCTGTTATGTATTGTGATTGTCTCTCTCAACTCATCATATATGTTTTATTGGTAAGTTTTTTTTTTTAATCAATTGATAGAAATTTCAGGCGACCCCATTTGAATTCCAGGCGACCCCACGTGGGGTCCCGACCCCAAGGTTGAAAAACACTGTTATATCGTCAATAAGTGATTTTTTTTCCAGGGGGATGCAACTATTCATCTCAAAAGACCACCGATCATTAAGAAAAGAGCAATCAGATTTCCATGACACCACAATGCACTTCTTGGCCACACATAAAGCACCTTCCATAAATTTAAGTTGTGCATTGTTCAAAGAACCGCAAATACTTGTAAAGTTCCCCAGTAAACAAAGTTCAGGGTCCACTGGAACATTACTTCCTGTAATCCTGGTTAAAGTGGAGCAGATATCATGCCAGGAAGGCTTAATTTTCGCACACTGCCAGGTACAGTGTAGAAAGGAACCAACTTCAGTATCACATCTGAAGCACATTTCTGACAGATTAGATATCAATGAAAGTAATTTTTCTGGGGTAAGGTATAATTGATGTAGAATATTATAGTTGATCAATCTATACCGGCCATTGATAGTAGTTGACAAGTTGTTTTGACATAAATCTGTTCAAAACTGTTTGTCAGTGGTAACATTAAGGTCTGACTCCCATTTCATTCTAGACTTATGCAAACCTGGCTTTGGGCCCTCATTCAACAACAGGCGATACATTTTAGAAATGACTTTACATGTGTTCCCTTCATGAAGAAATCTTTCAACATCATTCGTGACAGGCAGAGTCATTTCAGGACCCAAATTAGCTTTCAGAAAGGATCTTAGTTATGTGCTTAATTCTGACAAGGATATGGGAAATGTAGAGTGGTCAGATTAAGTTCCCTGCAGAGCTGTCAGGTTATGATGAGGGCTGAGGTTGATGAATATGTTAATGGAGATGAAGATGATGATGATGGTAATGATGAAAATAAGGCTCCTTGCTGATGAAATGAGAACAACGAGGTTTCAGTGATGATGACAATGATGACTAGGAGTCTTCCACTCCACTTGTGCTGATGAAGGTGAGACTTGTTGTGGATAATTATCATGACAGAGCCGCAGAAGATAATGTGATGGTAGTGACATGCTGAGGAAGACTACGATGGTGATAATTAGAAGTAGACTGATGATGAAGAAAGATCGTAGGAGGAAGTAAGCTTATGAAGAAGAGGATAATCACAGCCCTTTTCCATCAATATGGGAGGAATGTGGACTTTTTGAACCTAAATTTGACTATTAATAAAATGGTTCTGAACTCGGAGCATTGATTTCTACTTGGAGCTGAAAATAGGAGGTTTCCCTTGATTAGAAGCTGAAACTATTGTGGTTGTGTCCTATTGTTCAGGTTGGAAAGAGAGGATGTATGTGAAAAAACAATGTGCAGTAACTGCTGACTAAAGTGACTCAGTGTCTGTTGAGATTAGGAAAAGCTAGAAAAGTATCACAGAAATACTAGTCTGGTGTCTGAAGCACAACAAATAACAAACAAACATAAAAAAACTTAAAAGTGAATGAAACAGATCTGTATTCTAGGTCTTATTCCAGAAACTTTAGCACTTAGAACTCATGAAAGTAGGCTGGTGAACCTCTGTCCAATACATGTGAAGCGTCTTATAGCTAGACACTGGAAAACTGTGGATTGTCTATCACTGAATTCATGGATTGTGGAACTCTCATCCTGCACAGCTACTGAAAAGCTCGCGAACACAATTAAATGGAAAACTCACATTTTCCTCAAGAAATGGAATTAATTTCTCAAATTTTTAGAATCAAGGCCTAATTTCTCATCATCATAACTTACAAAGTGAGACCATGCCCCCCTTTCTTTATCTTTTTCTTTTTTTTTTTTTTTTTAAATTATTATTTTTAAATGATGTTTGTCAGACATGAAAATGGATGTTACAAGAAATTTAGGGGTGGTCTGGGGTGGGGGGGACGACACAATGTTACCAATTCATGTCAGAAAAGATATGTAATGTGTTGAAATTCAATAAAGATATGTGTTAACTACAAAAGCACTACAGATCACAGACCTCCGCCAAGGAAGATTAGTCCCCCCCCCAAACATAGCATTAGATTCACATTAATATTAACTATATTGTGGCGTTATATATGCATATGTTGAAACTGGCCCTATCTCGCAATGATAAAGAATCCTTCAAAAAAATCCCTGGATCCAGACAGTGATCTGGATCACCACCAAAATGTAATAATTTGTTCATTGTGCCAGCATCAACATTTCCTGAAAATTTCATCAAAATCCTTGGACAATTTTTTGAGTTATCTTGCTAACAGACAGACAAACGAACAAACAAGTGAACAAACAAACTAACAGACAAACCCCGATGAAAACAAAACCTCCTTGGCAGAGGTAAAAATAATAAAAAAATAATTTATACAAAAAGTGAATGAAACTGACATAAAATAAATTAAAATTGAGCTAATTGTGGTAATATCTTACTGTGTCACACTGCATCATCTTCCATTAATGGTGGATCCCTGATTATAATGGTTTAACTGTGGGTTAGTTCACTTAATGGCATCAAGATTCCAATAATCCTGACTGGAACAGGTCTGAGAACAACAATTAACATGATGAAAAGTTCTCCCAGAGAGCTCAGAGCTCAGGGCCATCAGTACACTCTTCCATAATCTCACTGAACCACAAACAAGCCGCAAAGTATCACCTGTGTCGTCCTCCTCCCTGATTAACATAACTATTCATTTATCAGTTAATGTCAGGTGGTGGTTGGATAATTCATTCATTAATCTATTATCTCTGGGTTCACAGTCAGCTGAGGATCTCCTTCAAACCTCAGGCTTACAGGAGTACAGATGTAACACTCTACTGTCCTTTTTTCACCTTTCAGTCCAAGAAGGGGGCAGGATGCACAATGATGTTGCAATGGAACAAAATACACCTATTAGTTTACACTTCCTGTCAATATTTGTTCTTTATTTTCAATGTTAAAGAAAGTGAAAAACAACACCAGCGTCTGCTCCTTCTTATGGATCTGTTCAAAGGTTTATGGCAGGGGGGTCATTTTTGTTCAGTCCAATTTGACCTCAAGTGGACCGGACTGGTAAAATAATAGCATGATGAGAACTCCAAAGTTCTCTCCTTGTTTTAGAGCACAAAAGTAAAATTAAATTATGAAATGTTTACGTTTACAAACTAGCCTTTCACACAAAATTCGATTGACCTGAACAACCTGGATTTTTTTTCCTTAACACTATTATGCCTCAACTTATCATTTATACCAGGGGTGTCCACTCCTGGTCCTCGAGGGCTGGTGTCTTGCATGTTTTAGATGTTTCTCTCTTCCAGTAGACCTGACAGTCGTTATCAGGCTTCTGCAGAGCTTGATGATAGGCTTATCCTTTGAATTAATTAATTAAATTAATTTGTTTTTGATCGTGTAATAGTTTGCTATACTATGTTGCAGATAAACTGTAATTTTCAACAACATTTAGTCTATATAATGTATATTATTATAGATGGAGGCAGAAAAGCCAGGTGTAGATTACTGCACAAAGGGAGAATTTGATTTTCCTTGGTCAGGATATGTACAGTCAGTCTTGTACTTACAAGGCTGACAATACTGAACAAACAATAACTCCATCCATCCATTTTCTGAACCCGCTTTATCCTCACTAGGGTCACAGGGGTTGCTGGAGCCTATCCCAGCCCCTTACGGGCAAAGGTGGGGTACACCCTGGACATCGCAGGGCTGACATATAGCGACAAACAAACACACTCACACCTATGGGCAATTTAGGTTAACCTATTAACCTATCAGTGCATGTCTTTGGATGGTGGGAGGAAGCCGGAGTATCTGGAGAGAACCCACGCAGACACCGGGAGACCGTGCAAACCCCACACTGAAAGGTCCCACTGACTGGTGTTGGAATTGAACCCAGGACCTTCTTGCTGTGACACACGAGTGCCATCCACTGCACAACCTTGTCGCCCCCAAACAATAACTCAAACTATGAATTATGAAAGATCTGCAGCATCTGAATCCAGCCAGGGTCAGGCGACCCCATTTGAATTCCAGGCGACCCCACTTGGGGTCCCGACCCCAAGGTTGAAAAACACTGACTTAAGTTCTTCCATCAATATCTATGTCATTATATTGACAAAAACGGTGCTTTTATTCATTCCATGTTTTCTTTTCTGTCTTTCAGTTACATGATACACACAGGAGTTAGGACTTGATTGCATAACTATTGTTTTTGATGACTTTTGATGGTCTGATCATTTTTGTATAATCCGTGCAGTATGTATAGGTATGTATAGGTATGTATATGTGTGTATATTGTATGTATGTATATTCCTGCAGACAGACAGACAGAACAACATAATGGCGGAGGAACAGGAGCGCTGATCCAGCTACAGGAGGAGAGAGGAGGGGTGTGATGGAGGTGATGGTATTGATGATCCCTGATCCGCCTGATCTCCCCCTCGGCGGGGACCCTTTCCGCTGCCCCTCCCATGATCAGCGTTGCCACGGTGACTGCCGGTTTACGTGATGACGTCGGATGTATATGAGCGCAGGCGGCGGGATCTCGCTCCCTTTTACCGCCGTCGGAGCGGAGTCTCTTTCTTCCCCGGGACCGCTTCACTGCGCAGCGCCGTCTCACCAGTCCAGCCTCCGGCCACCGAAACGAAGGTAAGGGACAGGACTTGGAAACGGCCTCGGTGCCAACGCCCAAAAGTCGCGCGTCGCTCGGGAAGTTAAATTAGTGTCGTGTGTCTTATGTAAGCGGCGTTCGGGGCGGACGGCGGTGCTTTGCTAATGCTAGTCCAGTCAGACAGCGGCAGCAGCCATTGAGCCTGGCTCCACCATGATGTGTGTTAACGTTACACGCGATTTAAAAAAATAATATAACACCAATTCTGCCGAAACGCTGCTCCTACTGGGTGGTGTCTGATAACCACTGCACAGGAGAAACGCATATCCCGTAGAATTTCAGCAGTTTTTTGCGTTTTTCGACATATGTTGACACGTGTCTTGTATCTTGTAATTTTGGACTTGACCTTATTATTTTTTTTTTTTTTTTAATTTTTTTGGAGATGATGATACTCCGGGTGGATAACTGGGGCTTAATCCAACTCTTTACTTAAGATAAAAATACAGTGGTTTAGCTTGGTTGGTAACGGGAGAGGGGTGGAAACACGGTACCGGGGCATTGGCAGCACTTCCGAACTGGCCCATATTTTCTCGCCACAGCACCGTGTCTGTCGAAGCTGTTCCTCCCACTTGCTCCACCAAAGTAGTGCGCATCGAGCTAGTAGCACACAAGCTAGCTTTACCAGCCAGACATACCGAGGCAATGCAGTGACAAGACCCGGCAGGCCGGCTAAAGATGGCCTGTTTACTACTAGTATGTATATGAATGGAGGAAGTGGACGTTTGTTGTTTAGCATCGGACGGAGTTTCAACAGGTTGGCTGGCTTTGTTGGGCCAAGTGAAGCTCAACATGCGGCTCCGGTTCAACTGAACACACACACACACACACAGGAGTTTTGTCTGTCAGTGATGGTTTGCTACACCAGTGCATGCAACACGTGGTCGCTGGGCAGGATCATGGAGAAGAAAGGAATGAGTCCCTCTATAGAGTTAGACTTAAAGGTGGAGTTAATTGTTAAACACGTGAGAAATCCTGTTTAGTTTTATTGAATTCGTTGCATTTTATTAGCTTTAACCCATATAGACCCAGTGCAACTTTTATGTTAGTTGCCAAATGAAATTTTCTCTATATCCAACTTTTCATAAGTGATTGATTACCATTTATTTCTAATATCGTCGTCTGTATTTTGTATTTGATCAGTATAAATCAGGTATTTTCCTGTATTTAATTCACAGATCGTGAAGATGTTCATAAAAGCTCAGATTAAAGTTGAGGGTGATTATATCAAAAGCACAGAAAACTGCGGAAAAAGTTACTTTTTCATTCAAATATATCATTAGCTAAACATAAACCAGTCGTTTCCATCCACTGTCATTGATCCAGCTCCATGGGTTTTACTGGTGAATCATTGTTGTAGTAATTGACAGAGTTTCTACATTCACTGCGGAGCTTCTGAATGTCCAAATGGGTCATATCTGATGACAAACTGGATTTTACACCAATTATTTGCATGTATTGGTAGGATTTGTGGATCAACAGGTATTAAACAGTTTAGTTCAGTGGATGGTTTTGGTCGGTGTTGGATGTTTGGGTCTTTATGGGTTAAAGTTCTTCTATTGTCACAGCTATCATATTTTTGCTCTGTATCTCATATGAACGTATGAGTCATCACTTGGGTAGAACAGCTGTAGATGCTTTATTTCCCTGGAGGTAAATGTTCAGGTCTTTTTGTTGGGGGGGTAAGAAAAAGAAGAAAAAAATACTGGCTGGTAGTGGTACTTCTATCCCTGTGCGTGTATGTCTCAGGAATTTTATCTGTAAGAGGATCCAGAGCCGTTTGTCCACTTAACGTTGCCTACCTGCAGTTGTTTTTGACCATTAAAAAAAAAAAAAAAAATCAAATATCGACCCCAGGTTGAAGTGCCCTGTCACCACATTATGCAACAGCAGTATATTTGACGAATGTGTGCACCTGCTAAGAGCATTCTGCAGTACTTTCCCATCAATAATTTGGTATAAAAGAAAGTAGATGGCAGATGATGATGTTGGTGTCATCTTACTCTTCTCACTGTACTGGAATTATGTGTGCTCAGTTTGTATTCTCCAGTGATTATGTATTTCTATACTTTGTCCATTGTTGACTGTCACGTACAGGCTTTGAAAGTGGCCGGCCTCATTAAAAATGACAGAATCCATCTGCCTGTATAAAAATGGGACATGATTAAAGCCACAAATCAACACTGTCTGCTTCTTTCATGCATTATCCCCAATATGAAGGGAGAAACAATTTGATCTGTCACGTGACTGTTCGGAGCTCAGTGCACTGTCACATCAGCTCTGTAGTTGAATAATCTTGCATTTTAGCTGAATGTAGGCCAGCTAATATATAGAGTGATGGGAATGATATGATACGGCTTTACTGAAAAGGATTCTCCATTTAATTTTAGAAGTTTTAGTGTCGACGGGCCTACTTGCATCTTTTTGGTTGAGGTGTAAATTCTTATCCTTCTCCAAAAAGAAATTAATCTTATTGGCCGATATTCTAATTTTTGGGTTCCAGAGCAGGGCTGGTGTTAAGCAGTTTCTTCCTCCTGAATCAGTAGGAAGTGGCACGACAAAAATATTTTTGGGACCTTCTCCACGGGCTTTATTCTGACATTTTAGATTTTCTGCAGTTGCATTGGATCAGCCATATTGTAAATGGGATTTCTCACTATAGGGCACAGTATGAATGCCATGTGTTACAACAGGAAGGTGCAGCTTGAACTCATCACTATTCTGATAGTTTTGCTTGAATCTTTTGTTTCACTTTGTCAGAAAACATGGAAAGTTGGGAAATACTTGGTAAGATATGTAAAAGCAAGGGTTTATAGTTTTAGTAAATTTTTGTCTTTTGCTTGGGGATTGAAAATGATTAGTGAACTGAACTATTGTATTGTCATGAATTATGAGAAGAGGTGTTCTTCATATCAGTTACTGAATCTGAGTTTTAATAGCGGTTTGATTTTAAAGCTAAATTTCATAACAATAGTTTGATACATATAAATAAAGTCTACTTCTGCTGAAAGCTGCTAATCAGAAGTTTTGTGTATATAATAATCCAGATGTTGACTCTCAGCTGTGACCTATTCTCAAGCCTGATCCCAAACTCCAGTTTTGAAAGAAATATCTGAAATGTTAATCTAGTAAGGATCAGCTGTAGCCAGCAAGACATAAGTTTTACACAGATGGGTCTTTGTCTCAGTGACCTATTGTAGTTGTTTTCATCCTCTGATTGTATAAATCCCCAACCTCGGCTGAAGTGAGGCTGTGTTGCTTTTAATGAGCAGACGGCTCCACAGTCCATAAGCCTCTAGTTTTGAGTTACAGCCACCTTAGTGATTGTGATTTCTGACACCGTTGTGACTTCCAGGGTGTGATCTGTTGCCATGCTCAGTACATTTACATGCACTACGTAGTTGCGCTACAATTGCAGCTGGACTAAGCTTTCTAATCGGACTGTTTTCTTTGTCCTGGTCTACATGCGCTGGAGTGTCATCGATTTATTGTTAAAATCCGCTTTGCTACAATAGGTGGAGGTATGTGCTCTTTTTTGCTTGTTAACCTACGTCACGTCGTCACAGACCACAGCAGTAGTCAATGGCGACCTTGCAAGTTAACAACCTAGAGGTAAACTGGCATAATAAAGGACAGTGTTGTATGTTTGTATATAACGTACATATACATAACATACAAGATGCATAATGTTCCACTTCCAGGCCAGGATTTGGCGCAGAGCTCTAGTGCATGCGCAGAACACCTGTTCCTGTTCCAGTCTGACTGGTCTGTACACGCATGAGTAGATCGACTTTCAATCGCATTATCTAGGTGTGTTGGTCCGATTATTTAGACTTTGATTTCAGTCGAGCTAGCATATTTACATGCGCTTCTAAAGTCCAGTTATACTCAAACTTGCACAATAACTAGTTTTTTTTTTTTTGTTTGTTTGTTTTTTGTAAAGTGTCATGTAAACCCACCGACTGTCTTCCGGGGACTGATTGCCTATTTGAGTGCCCCCTGTGGTAATCCATCTCTCTTAAGGGAAGAGGCTGTTGGAGTGTGTTAGGGGTGGGTGAGTCACATTCAGGGTTGATCCTCTCTGGCTCATGTAGAGGACTTCTTTTCTAAGCGTGTGGTCTGACCATTGTAAATCCACAGGCTTTGTTTCACAAAATGCTCTTTGTCCACTCGGAGCAGGAAGCTGTTTGTGTCATAACAGACTAGGAAAAGTGAAGTCACTACCAGTCAAAGCTTCATACTCTGCCAGGATAATCAGCTAATTTAGGAATGAATGTGATGGTGATATTATGATGCCTCACCTTCAGTAAAATACTATTTAAAAATAAATTCTATACAACATTCTTTTTGGTTATGAAGTTTATGAATTTTGTGCTGTCAGACTTCACCGTGGGTAGACCTTTTTCCTGCAGCGGCATCGGAGTTAAATTGCTATTATACCAATATTTCGTCATCACCATCATTTAAATCCATCTTATACAAATATTGTGCTGCCGATGATTTGGAATAACTAGACTCTTGTGTGTGCTGCATGCTGAATACAACCACTCAGTAAAGTGTGGTGTTGACTGTTGCCCAGGTTTCCTTTTTATATACATTTTTGATGCATTTCCTGTTGGATGGGGCAGTGAACACAATGTATATTTATTGGAATTTGATTACTTTAGTTTTTCCTTTTTGTTTTATTTCAGTCAGGATGTCACAATGGAGAACTTTTCAAAGCCTCGACATACAGTTTAGCTTAATGTATTTGTCTGGTGAGGCTGAATTACATCATTCATACAGTGAAGTATGGCTGCAGTGTACCTGAGCCCAAACCTGTGTGGGTTATGTACAGCAGCATCTCATCTGGCAGGTCATGCAGGGTCCCCACAGGATGTGAAGCAGTCTGAATGGTGTTCTTTGGATCATTTGACTACAGTTATGTGAATGAAAACATAGTTATTGGTATGTGTCCATAAATGTTTGAACAGGAGTTATTGCAGTTGGAGTAGGAATTTCAGTTCTTGCAAATGTTTGATTGAAAAGACAGTGAGCATGTCGTCAGCTTGTATTTCTTCTGCTGCTAATTTTAGCTTCACCTCTGTAGTACCCCTGCAGCTTATAATAAGCACAGAGTTATTTGTAAATGCTGTTTGACCCAAATCTGGTTTGTGTCCTCCAGTATTTCTAAACTAATTCTTTTTTTTCTCTCTCTCTCTCTCTCTCTCTCCAGCATCACTTGAGACTCAGCTAAGATGGCAGACATTGACAAGTGAGTACATCTTCATTTAACCCACCCTCTACCTGTCCTCCCAGTTTTGGTCCTTCTGTATGTGGTTGAGTTCAGGGATTGTGGTTCACATAGGAAATGGGAAGCGTCACAATTTCATTTTCATGATATTGACTCACATAATTTCTTTGGTAGTACAGCTGTCATTATTGAAATTTGATTTGACCATTGTCACAAATAATTGCAGTTAACAATATTGTCTTGTATTTATCTCCCCTATTGTACAACTTTGATGGACATTTATTAAAATGGAACTATAAAAGGCCGTAATGGTCTACTAATGTGATATAGGTTCTCCAGAAGTTCCTAAAATTTTGGGCTGAGGCACAAAGTCAAAAGAAGTCATGCAGCCCTAATTCTCCTTTGTAACCGTTGCAGAATGAGCCACAATAAGATGTTTTAAAGATCAGCAATGGAAAGACAAGGAAATAACAATGTTTTATAACATTGAATGAAGACGGATAATCACAATAATTTGAAATAACATGATGTCAAATAATGGCAATTTATTTGTCTAATAGAATAAACTTTGTTGTCACTCACTGGCATGCAGCTACAGTGCTACATGTTGCTAGATGTCCACAAGGTCACAAAATCAACAATAATTCGGCAATCTCAGTCATAGTCAGCCAGGTTGTCGCAGGGCAAAGTAAAAGAATACAAATAATTATAAAATCAGATGTGCAGTGAATCGGTCTGTTTGAAAAGCAATGAGAATAAGACAAATTCAATCAATATATACATTAACAATAAAAACACAGGTTTTAAATCAGTAAGTAAATGGACAAAAATGACTAGATATAGTTAAATAATTGCATTTAAAGTGCTATTAGACTGTGGCTGAAGAGCTGTTAAAGCTGGTGTCTGATTTAGCAGTGCTACGGACATTGGGAGGAACAGTAAGACATTTCTCTGAGGATAATGACTCACAGGTTATGGGATCCTTTATAGCACTAATGACATTAGTTGATAGAAACGTCATATATATGAGCGTCACTTTACCAGTGTTCCCCGTGGTGTTGGGTCCTTATTGGGGGCGTCACTAAAGGGGTTTTGTCTGTGATGGGCAGGTATATGAACTACATCACTGACCTGCGTGTGGCAGTTGGTATGATTAAACTGTAGACCCCATCAGTGGTGGTGTTGCAGGACCTTCCTTTTGCTCCAATAGGATGCTCTGTCTATCAGAGTTTGCCTTAACTGAAAAAATTGCATCATTGACAGATTTTTATTTTTTTTTATAAGATGATGGAAAATTCTGAAGGCCGCCCATCATTTTGACAGATTAAAATATTGAGGGTAATCTACCAAAGAAACTTTACATCCAACACTGTGAACAGAACTTGCTCACAGGATCGCTGGTCTGTCTGTCTCTTAAAAAGGCATCAAACAGCCCTTAACAGCATCCTACCTGTATAGAACCCTACAGCGCCACCATTCACAATTGCACTGAATACAACACTGCAGAGTCCTGCACTGGGTTGGGTACCGGATGGGTGGTTGACCCACAGCCAGTTTACCTCCACCAAGGATGGGGGAGGTTATGTTTTCATTGGGGTTTGTTTGTTTGTTTGTCTGTCTGTTAGCAAGATAAGTCAAAAAGTTATGGATGGATTTTGATGAAATTTTCAGGAAATGTTGATACTGGCACAAGGAACAAATGATACAATTTTGGTGATTTCCCCCCCGATCACCAAAATTTAAGGATAGGGACTGATCTGCCCTGGTGGAGGTCTGCACTCTGAGTGCTTTTCTAGTTTTTATTTTGAAGTGAGCTTCACCTGTTTACATGCAGCCAAAGACATAATTGAGCAGCACATATTAGAGATTTATTGAGTCCGTGTGTTTTAGCCAAAAATAAAGCCCTTGAAAGAGAATTCCCGTGTGTTTAATCATGGGTCGAGTTGTGGATCTAACGTATGCGGGTATGGGTTTGGAAAGTGTACCTGTGCAGGACACCGTAACACCATTACTTCATTTAAATGACTGTTAGTTCACCTGTAGTACCCTCCTGTCCAGTTGGTGGCCTGTGTGCATATTAATCAGTCATTGTCAAGTCTTATCTCGTTGTTTAGCTGATTTTAGCCACAATTATATGCTACTGTGCTCGCACAAAATGCTGAGTCTGCTTAGTTATTTTAAATAGCCCAGTAAATGTGATGGCATTGATAAACGTGGTGAAAAAAGTGGGACTGATGCAGTGGAGAGTGAAGAACAAGTAATACTGATGATGTTTATCAGCCAGCAGCAACTACAGTTACTGCATCATTGAGATGTTTTCGAACATTAAATACTACTAAATATGTCTCATTATTATTAAAAATTACATTTGAAATGCCGGATAATAATGTGTTATGACAGAATTTTTACAACCCTGTCAGTCAAAATGACAGACAATAAAAATGTGTAGGGCAACTTCTGCTGTTCACTGAGCACTGGCTGTTTAAGATTTCACACCCATCCTCAGTGTGCATTCACCACAGTGTACCCCACCAGATCCATCACACTGTTTGAGTGATAATGTTGACTATTTGATTGTCATGTTGCTCAAGATGCAAGATACCAGGAGTTGTCATGGAGCACAGGGAAGGATGTGGCGACTCATCGTCTTCCACTGTTGGCCATTGATTTCCTCCTCGTGCTGCAGACTGACAGGAGGATGAGATGCTGTGTTGTGTTTAGTATTGAGCTCTCCTTTGCAGCATCCTAAAGTAGGGTGTCATGTTTCAGTGCACAGATCAGCATCATGCGTAGAAAGGGCTCCACAGACAGGCCTCATCCCATCATGTTAACAGCAGAGAGCTACACATCCTTCCATTATCAAGAAACTGCACTGTTCTTCAATATTTAGGCCATAAAATGTGTTGCATTTTCTTTCAACGCAGGCGAAAATGAAATGCTTAACATAAATCACCCTATCACTTTTTTTTAAGTTTAAAAAGGAGTCATTCTGCTGTTCATCATTGCCAGCATTGGCCTAAGACCCAAAATGGTTTGGTAGTGGCTGGTCATTCTCATAAAAACTCTGGGGTGTCTTTGTTTTGGCTGACCTTCCATTCTGCCCCCCCCATCCCGTGATGTGTCTCCCTGAGCAGCAAAGACCAGGCTGAGATGGACCCGGCAGATATGGAGGATGTGGAGGAAGTTGAGGAGGAGGAAACGGGAGAAGATGAAAACAGCAAAGGTAAGCTTCTGTGCAGAAGTTGGAGTGCACACATTAGTGTTTGGGAAATATGTGCAGTTATTAAAAGGGAAAGTGTTGCACGAATTTAGTATAAAATGTCCTCAGAGGAGCAAAACAACTGAACTCTGTGCAGCCTCTATTTGGTATTTAGATGGAACAGATTTTTGCATGACATGATTTTAGAATTGTAGTGCAGCGTGGGGAGGCACTAATCCGTGTTATTTTTGGGATCTAGATGCCGTTTATGCATCCTTTGATGCTCAATAAACGACTGACGGTCTCTCATGTGTTAGCCTACTCTATGCTCTTTGTGGATGGATATAGATGGCTGTTTGGCCTTGTCTATTTATAGCCAGTTTGATTAGTCTTTTTAAAGCCAGACTTGAAAGAAGGCTCATTCTATCTGCCTATGGATAAGCTGTCACCTCGACCACACTCTCAGGAAGGCCTTAGATGAAGCCTGTGTGCAGAGGGCAGATTATAAATGCATGAGTAATAAACAGTTGAACCTTGCCAGCATGCAGCTCTTGCATCACTAAACTCAGAGGAACCCTCAGTTCATAAGATTTGTCCTAATAAAAGGTGAAACGATGTCTGTTCACGTCACAAGGCCAATTAAACAGCATCCAGGACTGTATTCACCGAGGCACACACAGTTTCTTGTTCTTTAAACGTAGGGATACATATTGCATAACAGCACCACTCAGAAACTGGCAAGGTTACTAGCTGGATTTAAGGGTTACACTGAATGGGTTGGCTGTGAATACAAGTTCACGCAAAACAGTAACACTATTTTTTAAGCATGTCATTATACTAATTCTGTAGTAACCTGACAGATATCAAACACATTTTTAGTGACGCTAATTAGCATTAGCTCCGTTTTGCTGCACAGCTTGTCAATTGTGTTTGTGTTCTGCTCTGTATGTTGTTCTAACTCACTGGCTGTTTAGTGTGTATCAACACATTGCGTGCACTGATGTGTTGGTTGAACATCCATATTTGCCAATATCAGCCTTAATGATGTACATCGACAAACAAATGTCAGTTCATTCAGTTGAACTGAAAAGATTCAAATGGATGAGATCAGAGCAGGTTTCATAATGTTAACTAAAATGTTAAACTGTTTTATTACTACAGTCATGGAAAAAATTATTAGACCATCAAAGTCATCAAAAACAATGGCTATGCAATCAAGTAGTAACTCCTGTGTGTATCATGTGACTGAAACAGACAGAAAAGAAAACATGGAATGAATAAAAGCACTGTTTTTGCCAGTTCAATGCTATAGCTATTGATGTAAGAACTGAAGTGATTTTGGTTATTATCAAGAAAACATGGAAAATGGATAGATATC
>JAPQRP010000005.1:40149497-40160534 GCA_037367295.1 Apogon hyalosoma | reverse complement strand
ATAGCTATTGATGTAAGAACTGAAGTGATTTTGGTTATTATCAAGAAAACATGGAAAATGGATAGATATCAGCTCTTGAATTAAACTCTTATGAGCTATTTTTGTAAACATTGTATTTGTCCAAACAAATGTACCTTTAGCTGTACCAGGCATTAAAATGAACAAGAAATTGAAGAAAACAAGGGTGGTCTAATAATTTTTTTCTGCGACTGTAGATTTCACAGTTGTGGTATTTATGATTATAGTGATATTTTTTATTTTGTACAGGCATAGTAAGTGTTGTTGTTACCATGGTAATTAACTTTAATTCCTTCCTGTGCTGCTCAGTGTCTCATGGATATGTACACTTTCATGTTGGTGCTTATAAAGTTTGTCACTGTCTGAGGCGGGGGAAAAGGACAGGTGGTGTAAGAATTGACAGTGCTTTTTTACATAATGATGACAACCAGAGTAAATATAAGCATGGACCACATTCAGTCACTAACAGACACACATACTCGCACACAGCATCAGGTAGTTTCAGAATTTGCTGAATATTTGTTAGTTTTATTGTAACAAAATGATGTTACAGAGTTTACATTTGACACGTGAGCAAGTGTAACAAACAGGCTGCTACAGTCATATGATTAATGGGTGTCACCGAATGTTAAAATAGGGGTTTAATGGTATGGGAATTAGTCCCACTTATGTGAAAGATGTTATGATTTGGTATGTATAGGTATACAGATATTGCACCAGCTTATACATAAACACAGTGCAGCGACTTTAGATGTACGAGCTACAGCTGCGAAAACCTGTTAGCTGTCGACGCCATGCTGAGCTGATTGGCACCTGATGTGTTGGTCTTCTGCACTTGAACTAGAAGACCTGGCTGCTTCAAATCACTGCTTGGGGAAGTTCAGGCTTTTCAGTGTAGTACGACAGTGATGGGGTGGATCACACGAGGCCAGCGTGTCACTGCGGTTTGACAGTTGGAGGGTATGTGTGCAGTAACACATCACACATGCTGTTCACTGTTTACATTTGACATCTTACAGGCGGGAAGGATATACAACACCACAAGAATCTAGCAGTTACTCGCTCTACTTATGTGCTCAATGAATGGAGAAACTTGGCCACATGGCTGTGTTTGCCTTTTTCCTGTTTTACTGAACTATCATATGAACCAAACCATGACTCTATACTTCTGTAAAGTAATAGGTCAAGTTTGGAAATGGTGAAAAACATTTTCACTTGTAACAGCTGTAACAAAAAGCTACCTGACCTAGTGTTACCCGTAAACTATGGAATCTAAAGAGTACTTTGCTCTAAGTATTTTGATCTGTAGCTGTATGAGGCATTCAAAATGTCTGCTCTCAACTTTCACACTGACATTTTACTTTGTTTCCCCCCCCCAGAGCAAACGATGGCAGCAAATAACAAATAAGACTAATGGAAGTGATACCTTAACGCTTACCTCTGCTTGTCGTCTTGTCACACAGTTTAAAAATGTTCTTGCATACAGTGGATTCTCTTGCAGCTTTAAATCTATATTAAGTATCCGACATGAGAATATGTCTGTAAATAGGTTCTTACACTCATTTGAGAGCAGTGTCTGAGCAGCTGGGGTGCTGTTCCACTGGATCCACATGTGATGTCAAGCTCCAAGAATGAATTAGAAAGTTTCTTTGGATGTTTGCATACTCATGTTCCACTCAGTTTACTGCAACCGAATAAATTTAGGCCATTAGTCCATCCTCTGTGGATGAGTAACAAAGTTTTGCAGTAGACTGTTAAGCCTCCAGATGGTGTTTTTAACATTTTGAATCTTGTATCCTGGAAGATATTTCCATCCAGTTTGCTCAGGATATGTAAATGTTCAGGACCGTGCATGATGGAAAGTATAGGTGATGGCATTTGTCAGTTAATTGCCTCAAAAGTGTATCTGCCATTTCCATAACTGACTCATTTATTAAACTTGTATCAAAGTATGCAACAAATGGCTTATGTTGAATGGAATCGGACAAGCCAAGGTGTTGGAGTGGATGCAGAGCCTTGGACAGCTGATCTATGCTTGTTGGTAACATTACAAGCAAGATGCCCAGACTGTGCTAACAGAAAAGTGACTTCCAGTCTCTTTAATCTTGTCACCTGCCAGCCACAATCCGACTGAGCTTTGATAGGTGCAAGCAATGTGTCGGACACTCAGATTGTACCATCTGTCACCTGTCTGCTTGCACAAAGGGAGAATGCTTTTTATTGCCGTCTGCCACTTCTTGTGTGGATGTATCGACTACAGAATGCACACTAGTAACAAACTGTGATTCACTGTTACATTTATAAGAGGCGAAGTACTCCGGAAACAAGCCTGTTTAACAAAGGAATACGGACGTCGCCTGATGAAGTGATGACAGAACACTGTGCTCATATTCACCCCACTCATAACACTGTAAACAAAACAAGCTGAGATGTGCAATAAACACTTCGATATTGGCGTGGCGTATCAAACATGATGCTGACGAGAACAAAAGAAAATGGTACAGCTGCTGACGTACCAAACATCAGTCTTAAGCAATACTTAAAATAAGAATTCATAATAGGAGTGAAACATTTGAGCTGGTGAAAGGACTCTTGTAGAAACTATTAATACTCATACGAGGTCGGGTAGTGGTGCGAGTTCATTTTTCTCTTAAAACCTGTTTTATGTTTGTTTCCAGCTCGTCAGCTGACTGTGCAGATGATGCAGAATCCACAGATCCTGGCTGCGCTGCAGGAGAGGCTGGATGGTCTGAATGGCTCCCCATCAGGGTACATAGAGAGGTGAGCCACTGGTTTTGTTGTTACTTTAATCTCAAAGTACATTTATTCAGTTTGCTGCAGCACACAGCTCAGACCAGCGCATGGTCTACTCAAAGGCACTACAGAAGAACAGGTTCTATTTCCTGAAGCAGACTGCTTTTTGTACACAATGATTTTTATCGTGTAATGGGTTAAATACCTCTTACTGTTTATTGCATAAAATGTTTACACAAAAAACCAGTGTGAACACATTTATATATTGTAAACACTGTTTGGGTCGATGTTTTTAGTTGTATGCTTATACCACTACGTAGACTTGGCTCTAGAAATCTCTTTTTCTCTTGCATTAGTAATGAGGATGCGTAAACGTAGCCTCTACCTGACCGGATGTAGACCGACTGAAGACGATGGTCACATGTACTGGGGGTCCTACATATGTTCATGAATGTCTAGTTTCAGCTTCCAAAGGGTAAATTAAAACCATCTTAATAGAAATGGGAGAGAAGGAGAAATAAGTGCAGCCTCACAGGCTCAACACTTTTTGTATAGCAATGTAACAGGTAGTTGGCAGCCTATTTGATCCACAGTCCTTATTTAGTTTAATTATGATTGGCTCTGTTGAAGGGACAAAATTGGAGGTGAGCAGACGCAGCCTAATAGTCCAAACTAAGATAAAAGCCTGTCTGCTGTGTTGGAAGCAGTAACATGTTCAAAGATCACCTTGCTTTTAAATTTAATTTGGAGCAATATTTTCTCAAAGAAACACTTGGCAAGCTTCATCAAGTAGTGGAAAAGGATGAGGCTTCTACAGACTGTTGAATATTCACCACCTGACAATAGAATTGAAGCCCCCTGAACGTCTGCCATATGTCAGAGACCTCTCAGTTGATATGTACCAGTCAGTGCCAGACAGAAATCTACAAAAACACAAGGATAACATGAGGAATTACGAATAAGCAAGGGGAAACAAATGTTTCTTTCAGGGCTAGATGCTGATCGTTAAGTAGTTTGCAACAAATGTTTTTGTTTTTTTTTTTCCTCCCCCACTTACCTAGTGAGACATGGTTGCGAGCCCCAAGCAGACTTTTGCTTCTATTATTAAATTCATGGTCCTGCGAGTTTGACTGGGGCATTACACCTTTCAAACCATAGTGCAGGTGTCCTAAGGGGAGCTCGACATTGACAGAAACCTCCTGAGCAGAATGGCAAAAGTTCATGCAGTCTTTGGTCCAAATCTCACATTGAACAGTATAATGCTGGGCCCCTCAGCCAGTCCAGGGAGGCCATGTTTGGTCAGCGACAGGGCTGCAAACACATCATTTTCAGCTGTCTTTTTAATGTGATTTTCGGTATTCAAAAATATGCTGTCATGGCTCTGTTACACTGGACTATTAATGTGGTTGAAACTCGTGCCAGTGACTTTTTTTTTTTTTTTAAACACAGCCTACATATGAAAAGGAACAAATTGTCAAACCCCTAGCAGCCAAATACGATTGAAATGACAAACTCCTGATTCGGATGCAGCCTTACACTGATCAGACATGCAGTCAGTGCTTGTAGCCCCTGAGATGCTTTATAAATGTAGTCATGTGTCTTGGCTGCAGGGCTCTGCCACCCACTGCTCCTCTTCATCAGCAAGCAGCTCTTTGATCAACTTGTCAAGTATTTGGAACTCGCTAACAAACTGAAACCAGTTCCACCACCGACTCTCGTGGGGCCTAATGTGGGGTGCTTTGCCAGGACAGTGCAGGCGTTTTAATTTACCACACTGCAGAGGTGCTTGATGCTCAGCTGCTTCACCACAACTCCCAAAGCTCTGAAACTTCCAGTTAATACAGAGGATCACTTTCTGCTTGGTCAAGGCTGCATGAGGTGTCCAACAAAACGGTGCAGTTGGTCTTGGTGTGTAAACGTAATCAAATTGCTTATTTTATTGTAGAAGAGGTGTTTGCATATCCTTTTTGTTAGCATCCAACACATGATAATGAGACACAACAGTGTTCATTTAATTCATTCACCCCTTATTGTTACAGTGTGCTGGATGGGACATTGACAGATTATTACAAACAAGATAAAAGCATTGACATTAAAACATTACATTAAAGCAGCGACTGAAGTAATAATGTATAATAACATTCAGTATCCCTCAAGGAAGATCTTCTAGTAACGTTTTCACTGCTGATCCTTTGGTCTGTGAAAACGGACCAAAGGATGTGGTCGCGTTATGTAAATTTCATGGTTGTAAACAAAGTGACATGATTAGACGATTGTAAATGGTTATGTGACTGACCTTGTAAACATACCGGTGTCAGGAAGAAGCTGTGCAAACATGGTTTAAGCAGCATGTGGTGGCTGGACTTGACATTATAATTAGTCTCCGTGGGTTTCCTCTGGTTTCCCCCCTAGAGTCCACAGATGTGTACGTGACTCTGAGTTGCCCTTAAGTGTTAATCGTGCATGAATGGTTCTTTAACTGGCGACCTGTTCAGGGGTTACCCCACCTACAGATAATGGAAAACAAAGGTGTCTGTAATTGGTCTTGAGCTGAATCCATTCACAACTCAGCACCCACTGACATGTTGGACTCTTTAAGGGACAGGGACTAAAAGACACCAAGATGGCATCAGCACTGAAAACAAGTCTTTAAAAAATTATATGGTAACATATTGTATGACTGTGTAGTCAGTCTGCATCCAGCTTCAAGTTACATGAATCTAGTAGAAATGACATGCACATGTTTAGATCCACAAAGACTCAGTTATCCCTATATTCTTCTTGGTAGTTCTTTTCGTTTCAGCTGGACTGGTTTAGCTCTGGACTGGTTGAGCTAAACCAGTCCAGTCGAACCCAGAAGAACTACCAAGAAGAATGTTGACCTGGGCAAATAAGAACCGTATCCCTATATTCTTCTCATATTCTGTCTTTCCACAGTTTACCAAAGGTTGTAAAGAGACGTGTGAACGCTCTGAAGAACCTGCAGGTCAAATGTGCCCACATCGAAGCCAAGTTCTATGAAGAAGTGCACGAACTGGAGAGAAAGTATGCAGCCCTCTACCAGCCCCTCTTCGACAAAGTACGTCACTTTTATTGACCTCATCGGTGTGCAGCCCTCAGTGTGTCCACATTTTCTTAATTCCCAAAATACACCTCTTTAATGGATATGTTAGTGCTGTGGGTAATGTCACCGCAACACAAGGCAGTGGGTAAATGTGTTAAGTATATTATGTAATGTTTTTGATTCTGGCCCAGCCTCTGTTGCCTCGTGGGCTTTCATGTTTATGCGGATCTCGTCTGTTCTACAAGGAGGCAGCACATGTAAACTCACACCTGCAAAGGAACCTCATCAGTGATCCATTTTAGACATTTGGTCTGGTGGTCTTTAATACGGTGTTTGTACCGTACGTAACAAACACCACCCTGACCTGCTACTCGAGTTGGTAGTTTTTGCCTCAGGTCTCTTGTTAATACTTGTTAAGACATGGCAACAGAAACACAGGGAGACAACATGCCCTTTCTCACAAAGACTTCGACCCTGCTCTCAACCTCGATCAGACCTGCCTCACCTGTGTGGTTCATTTTGCATCAGCTGTCCACAGGCACATTTCTGAAAGATTGGTTTGCATGTAAACCCAAAATGGAAACGTCCGTGCCAAAGAACATGGTCTCGCTTAATGTCCCTAATATGAGAGCAACTGCAAGACCGAAACAACTTCTCACTAGCAACACACTCAAATAAAATGGTTGTGATAAATGCACCTGTAACATTCTGCCCCTGTTGTTTGCAGAGAAGTGACATAGTGAAAGCAGCCTATGAGCCCACAGATGAGGAATGTGAATGGAAGGCAGATGAGGAGGAAGAGCTGACAGTAAGTAAGCAGGTACAGGTGACGTATAAACACCTGCATGCCTCCTGACTCTTGTTGCACATATTTTCGCTTTACATTTCATGCATGCAGCTTTTGCGCTAATCCAGAAGACTATAATCGTCAGTGCATGGAGCTCTACATAAAAGGAATTTATTTATTTTTAAATCATCGATGGCAGTAGGTGGATAAAACGGTGTGGCTTTACGTGGGACTAGTCCATCTGTTCTCTCACCCTGTGTTGTTTAGTTTGGGTACAAAAGCGCTTGTTTGCGCTCAGCATTAAATATATGAAGAGGAAAATTGTTGAGCAAGCCTTATTTTGAAGAGGATCTGTTTCCCTTTGAATCAGGAGGAGATGAAGGAGAAGGCCAAATTGGAGGAGGAGAAGAAGGACGAGGAGAAGGAAGACCCCAAAGGAATCCCCGAGTTCTGGTTAACGGTTTTCAAAAACGTGGACCTGCTCAGTGACATGCTGCAGGTACGTTTATCCAGACAGCAAGAAAATGGGTCACAGACTGTCTGCTGCAGCTGTGAAAAGGCAGGCTCTGCCTCCACCTGCTGGCTCAGCTGTGAATAGAGAAATACCACATACAAACCATGCTTTATGATGCAAACCCAGGAATGCTTGTTGTGGCTATAGGGGTAAAAACTGTACGTCCTCTCTCTCCTGATCAGGAACACGATGAACCCATCCTTAAACATTTACAAGATATCAAAGTGAAATTTTCAGATCCAGGACAGCCCATGGTGAGCAAATCTACAGCACATTTTGCAGAGATATAAAAATATATTTTAGAGTTGTGACAGTCACAAATGCATCCTGATTTCTTTGGTCATTTCCAGAGTTTTACGTTAGAGTTCCACTTCGAGCCCAACGACTTTTTCACAAACACAGTGTTGACGAAAACCTACAAGATGAGGTCAGAGCCTGACGAGAACGACCCCTTCTCCTTTGATGGACCAGAGATCATCTGCTGCACAGGGTGAGGGTGTATGACATTTTTATTATTCATATGACATTGTATGACTTTTTTTTTTTAGTGATTATCAAGGTGTTTTAAGATTAGCTGTAATGAGTTTCCCAGCAATTAATTTCTCCATTGTAGTTTTTACTGACATAGTCTTCAGTTTAGCTCCAAACATACTCTGTATCTCTTTTTTTCTACTGAATCTCTTCAGAGTGGATACAAATTGGCCCTATTAGAAGAAATTAAAGAATTGAAATGTTTTCTGAAATGTTAGATTCTGACCTTGCTTCCTCCTGCTGCCTCCTCTTCATCATTTCACCACAGTTGCACGATTGACTGGACAAAGGGCAAGAACGTCACGTTGAAAACAATCAAGAAGAAACAGAAGCACAAGGGCCGTGGCACTGTCAGGACAGTTACCAAAACAGTCCCCAATGACTCCTTCTTTAATTTCTTCACCCCGCCAGAGGGTAAGTGCAACAGGGCAGGAATAATATAATCTGTACTGGAGTTCAGGTCAACAGTCAGTTGTGTTGATTTCAGACTATGTATAATGTTCACTTTTCTCCTCTTGTTTACAGTCCCAGAAAATGGAGAGTTGGTGAGTTGTGCTTGCATGGTTATGCTTTATGGAACAATTAACCAGCTTTTAAGGGATGTTTGTGCTGTGTGTGATGAAGTACACATTGAATTGTAATCTTTTACACCCCATTATAACATTATAGATCCCTTAGAAATTTACACTTGAATATAAACAGATTGAGTTGTGCAGTTAATATAATTATAGTCAGTTGTCAGTCTCTGCAATTCTATAATGGCAAAGGCTGCATTTTAAAGGTCCTGTGTCTGTGCCAGAATCAAGTCATGCAAAAGATGTTTTGATCAGTTTTTTGTCACATATGTGGAGTTGGTCTGTTCTACACAGGGATTCTCTTTCCAGACATCTGTAAATATGTAGATACTGACTAAACTGAAAAAAACTTTGGCCCCGTTAGCTTTGAAAATGTCAGGCAGCAGAAAGAAAAATGTGATTGTAGAAAGAAAAAAGTTGCCCCTCATTGATGTGGGATGTGATGTGGGCGGCTGCACAATCTGCATTGGATAATAATGTGGTCAGAACTGAGCAAAAGCCCTGTGGAGAATTTTTTTTTTTTTTTACAGAAGATTGAATATGTTGCATTTGGCTTCTATAAATTCTCAAGTGGCAGCCCTGAACAAGTGCAGAATAGAACTGCTGATTGGAATGTGTCTACAGGATGAGGACTCGGAGGCGGTCTTGGCTGCAGACTTTGAAATTGGCCACTTCATCCGTGAGCGCATCGTACCCCGGGCCGTCCTCTACTTCACAGGAGAGGCCATAGAGGACGACGATGACGATGTGAGTGACAAATATGGCCACAATACTTGAATACTTGGTCCACAAGGGAAAATATGACATGTTGTCTTTTTTTTTTTTTTTTTTTTCCCCAGCTGGAAAAATGTTAGAGGGAATGATCTGATAATGAGATGTTACTGTTGAGTTTGTACAGTTAAACATGTCCTCACTCTCAGAAAACATAAGGATATTTTGGGGTTTATTAAATTAAAAACATGCAAGTCACATATAATTAAGGTTGCATTTAGTTTCACCAGCTAATGCATGTTTGTGTTTTGCAGTACGATGAGGAGGGAGAGGAAGCTGACGATGAGGTAAGAGGAGTCATTTCGTGTAGAAATGCAGAACTGTGTTTTCTTCAGATCCTCAGGTTGATGCAACACGCATCAGTTTCTGTCAGATGTCAGTGAATCATTCTGTGTCTTTAGGAAGGTGAGGAGGAGGCTGATGAGGAGAATGACCCCGACTATGATCCCAAGGTGAGATCTCAAACACACTCCAATGCACACACCTCCCCTCCCTTTCTAAAGATCTCTGGTGTCCTAAGAGAAACCTTACTCAGCAGTTCTCAACTTTGTTGGCCCACGACGCTCTCTTCTAAAAGTGAAGCTGCTCTGACTGTCGACAGCTGCAGCACACTGTCAGCAGCAGCGATAGCACATGATTGATCTGTGCTGAAAGTTTCAGGGTGTTTGTGCCTTTTTCAAAGGAAAAATGTATGGAGTACATTGGCTGTTGTGAAATTCAGGTGGAGAACTGCTGTTTGTAATGACATTCCAGAGTTCAACATACAGAATACATACTGTCAAATGCATCTCATTTTGCACCAGCTTTGGTTTGCTTCAGCTTTTATTTTGTTATCGTAATCCTTGATTTGGCTTCCAGACTGAGACCGAAAGTTGTTCCTCTCTTCTCTTAACCAGTTCATGAACTTTGAACATAAGCTTTTAGTGGATTCGATCCAGTGATGCATGATTTTACTAAAACCAGAACATTTAATTTTTAACACACACTCCCAGTATACTGCACACAAAGGTGACCCCATTAAAATCTGACTTGAAAATATTCATTTCCATAGACAACTTGATTTCTATAAAACATACATGCATACACTACCAGTCAAATGTTTGGACTCACCTTCTCATTTAAATGGCATGAGATGGCGCACAGATGGCCAACAAGTGCTTAGCATCACTGAAAACTCCTTCAGGACTGTTGGAAAACATTTCAGGTGACTACCTCATGAAGCTCATCCAGAGAATGCCAAGAATGTGCGAAGCTGTAATCAAAAGTATGAAAGTAAAGAAAAAACACGTGTGTCCAAACTTTTGACTGGTAGTGTAGTAAAATGTTAACTTTGGTAAGTACCTACAACCTCCAGTAACACTGAGACTATATGTAACCGATCACACAGCTCCTCTGTTTATTCACCTTTCTGCTTCACTGCCTTCCTGATGGAGGTAATGTAGCTGAAAAGCTGCAGAAACTATAAAGGAAGAGCTGTGCCCACGCTAAAGTACTGTAATCTAATGGACTAAGTACTGTAATGTGTCTTGTGTTAAGCACCGCCAGGCCAGCTGTGGTTAATAGAGTGGAGTGGCCTGTTTCCACACTGCATCAGCCCATAAAACCCACACTGACCTAACTAAACATCACCTCAACGGCTTCTTTGCTGAACCAAGACCGTCTTTGACATTCTGTATTCTGCTAGTTTTTGCTTTTATTTATTTATTTTTTTTCTCCTGCTCATTAATGTTTCTTCATTTCCAGTCACTTTGGCATCCTTTGTCAGCTACTCTTTAAATTTTTCCTCACTAGGTTTAAGTGGTGACTGTAGAAAAATAACCCTATCCTGGTAGGTACAGCTTGTGAATTGTCAGCTTACTACCATCACACCAAACCTTCACCCTCCTCCTCAGTTTTGGCTTTGGCTTCCTTTCCATGCTCTCCCACATTTCCATCACCCTGCACCCCTCATCCTATCCATGAGTTCCACCCCCGCCCGCCCCCCTTTCCCCGACTCGGACCCGGGGCGCCACCGGGGTAGAGC
>JAPQRP010000005.1:40136082-40149397 GCA_037367295.1 Apogon hyalosoma | reverse complement strand
GTTTGATGTTGGTTTTTTTTGGAATTTAACCCATAGTGAGCTCTGCATTTGCACCTGTATCATTTCTGTATGTTGAAGCTAGTCCGCCACCTCCTTTTTTTTTTTTTTTTTTGTCTCGTCTACAAATGCAGACTAGTTTTCAGTTTTTGTCAGATAAGGATTTGTCTGCCATAAATGTTGTGCTTTGTTTATGGATGTTTGGTTTTTGATACCCATTTAAGCATCATCGGCCCATCCGTCCATGGTGTTATCCACTTTCCTGTTCACATAATTCAGCTGCCATTTTACTACAGATCTGCTCTTAATGTGGGGATAATGGCCTTGGGCGACTGTTTTAATCAAGGCCTAACCAATAACTGGCAGATTACCAAAATAAAAGAAAGCCAGCAGTGTGTTTTATCGCTCTAAAGGGCCTGTTTTTGTCAGCAATACACATTTTCTCTAAAAGGTTGATTGCTTACTTGCAATAAAGAAAGAAAAAATAATTGGACTCAAGAGTTCTGCAGCGGCCAAGTGCATAAAAAATGGCACAAATGACCTTACACTGTATGTCGAGTGTGGCGCTGGGCCACTGAAGAACCCTTAATAGTTACAGTGACCCATCATTTCAGTGCCTAATATCTACTGGAAGGACATCCCAGCCAATGAATGATGGGCTCTGAAATTTTTTCTCTGTTGATGATAGAGGTGACAGGAAATGAGGGAATGATGCACAACAAAGCTGCCTGGTCAGTACTGTAAATCCCTCAGCCACCAGGACGATGGGCTTTTCTCTACCTTTTTTTTTTTTTTTTTAAATCACTTTCCATGCTGTGTTTGCTCAAATATTCCATTATTTTAGGGGTCAATTGAAAGAAAGGATCTCAATAGAGGTAAAGTCCCACCCCTTCCTGCTGAGTTCCAAAGGGATGTTATTTCAGAAAAAAATATATTCAGATCAAGGGCAAGAAAGAATTTGTGATGAAGTTGGCTTGTGTCAGACTGTGAAGATGCATAAATAGAAAGATGACCCACCTTAGAGTTACAGAAGTGATGTCATTCTAAGTCTCCACAAAATGCAGAGGATGTTTCTGCAGCTGCAACATGATCAGACTTATAGTGACTTTTTTTTTTTAAACATCTTTCTTTTCCACCTCCCTCTCGAAAGAGGTGAAATACTCTGAAGTAACAGTGATGCGCACCTCAAACACAAATATTGACCAAGGATGAGGGATGCAGTCCACTGAGCTGTACCACAAAACTAGCTGTTACTTTAAAATATAGTTTTCCAAGGAAACAAAGTCTCAAATTCCATTGAAGATATCAAACAGAAAAGGGCTGCACGATTCAAGTAGAATCAAAATACTAACTCTCCACTTGCATATTTTCCTTAACTTGGGTCCCATGGGGATGCAGGGGAAGGGGCGGGACTTGACCTTTCTATTGGTGAAGGGTTTGAACCCCTTTTGATTTAAGTTACATTTGTCATTGATCAAATGTAGGCAAGTGCTTGTGATGTTTTTGCTGTTTTTTTTATTATTTTTTTTTTAGCAAACGTGAATCCAGCGTGTCAATACAATGTCTAGCCAAAAGCGGACAAGTTTTAGTGATGCTTGGTTCGAGTCCTACCCAGCACTTTGTCAATCTCACTCGTGTCCAAGTCGTTCCTGTTTGCTAAAAATCAAAATTTTAAAATATAATGCAAATGTGGTGTATGTATTGATTTCCAGCAGCTTGTTGATCATTTCAGGTCTTGAATTGGCTTGGCTGTATGTAGATCATTGTGTTGTGGCAGGTGTGTGTCTGTGTTTGGAGTTGCCTCCCTCTTAAACCCCCTCCCCATGCCTCTGGTTTTGTTGCAGAAGGATGCAGCCCCCCCAGCTGAGTGCAAGCAGCAGTGAAGCCTGGCCCGGCTGCCTTGAGGATCAACTGCACTGTAACGGCTTCTCAAACTAAAATAAAGAGGAAAAAAAATGGATAAAAAAAAATAGTTACTTACCGCCTTATAATGTTTTGTATTTTTCTTGGTAGAGAATTTGAAGAAAAAAAGGTTTCAAGATTTTTGTTACAAAAACTCATGGTAATATACTGGGAGCTGTGTGGCTCAATATACATAGTATTTTACTAGACCTGTTTTTTCCTTCTCTTCTCCTTCTCTGTACAATAGATAGAATACAGGAAACAAACCCTCAAAAGCATGAACTTGTTTCTTCACTGCTAAACTAGTTTGGGTTCTTGTGAAGTCTTTTGTTGTATTTGCTCTTAGACAACAGCTGTAGTTTAGACTGCATCGCGACAAAGTCAATTTATAATCCCTGACCCTACCCCCCCACCGCCACCCCGTCCTCTTCCACCTCTTCCTCGTACCAAAGTTTCTGGTTGGCCAGTTCTGGTTGTCTGAGGTGAATATTTGTATTTTTAGCGGGGCCTTTAGCACTTGTGAAGCACTGTAGCATTTCCAGCTCCAATAAGAGAGGACTGATGTTTGACCTGCAGCCAGGCATCCATTCCAGTTTATCTAATCTAGCTGAGTGTGGGATCCGGAGTTGGTGTTTTTGGCCACTTCCCGTGCCACTTGTTCTCAACTACTTTCCACTCTCAATACATTCCAGTAAGCAGACTGGCTGGCACCATCACTGTACCATTCTCTGTAACTGAACGGACTTGTTTAAACCTAATGGAGTTCATTCCACTAATTTGAAGAATCTCTTTTTGTCCGTTTCGCTCCCCAAAGCTTGATCTGTCCTGGTTGAGACACTGTAATGTTTCAGAGAATTCTTGTAAATGAGGGTGAGATGGTTTTGGCCAGTTTGGGACCACTTACTTGCAGCCCCATACCAGTCCTTCAGGCTCCTGTAGTCTGCAGTGGCGTCGTCTTTTCTATAGCACTTTGTACTAGTGTGTGGTGTACCAGTGGCATCCTGTCATCGGTTAGCTTTCTGAGTATCCCTTGTGAGCAGCACTTTAACGCGCCCCCCCCCCCTCACCTGTAAAGGCATGGTTTGGGTGGTGCTGTATCCCTGCTCTGTGGAGAGTTCAACTTGTGCGGTCTGGTTTTTAAGTGCATTACCTTTCTTACCATGGGAAGCACAATTGGCCTGTTGAGAGAGGCTTTGTAGGAACAGGGTTGGGTAGATGTAGCACAGCAGATGGCGAGGAACAACTGAAGTCCAAACCAGGTTTTGTAGTGTCTGTTAGCACTCTGCTTAGGTACACAGAGACCGCCAAAATCCCCTTTTTCTCATCAGTTTGACTTTTACCTCTCGCATCACCAATTTGTTACTGGTCCGGTGACTGGCACGTACCTCAGCCCAGCCCCCTGAGGACTCGGTTCATATTTAATCACTGTGAAAGAAAGAGGGGAAGCGTGATAAGGCCATTGTTTGGCCAGTGACCGACCACCCTCCCTACCCCTGCCTCATTCCTTTGTACCCAGAAGGCCACAGAAAAGCATGTCAGAGCAATACTTAAACACCAGGAGGGGGATCGAGAAGAAATCGTAGCCTGCCCTCCCTCCCAGTCCATTCTTAATGCCTTTTTAGTTGGTTGTTGGGCAGCACCGTGCCCGCTGTGGAGCGCCAGGGTACCTCTCATTCTGCAGGGAGTATTCAGATGATGTTCATTGGAAAAAGGACGTGACAGGGTTTCTGTAGGGTCCTTCAGAGCAGCTGTTGTCAAGGCAAAATGCTATGCTACAAAATACTAATGTACTCAATAACTGTGTGTATGTTCATGAATAAATTGGTTAATCATGTCTAATGCTGTCTCTTTGAGTCTTATCACATTTCATCTCTTCCCCATCACATATACCTGGTTGATTTGAGAACTAAAATATCCTCTTCCAAAAATGTTAAAATACCACAGTGTGTCAACAGAGGGCGCTCTTACTGTAGAAGTACAAGGCATACAGCCTTTGACACATGTAGATGTGTGGTTTCTAAATAAGACTTAAGAACCAACTAACTGAAGATGGGCAAGACTTGGTTGTCTAAAACTAATTCAGTGGAAAAATCATAGTATACCAGCTGAACCAAAGGGCTCTGAATTTCCTTTTTTTTTTTTTTAACGCTGTAGTGCAGGGGTCACCAACCCTGGTCCTTGAGATCTATCCTGCATGTTTTAGATGTATTCCTCTTTCAACACCTGATTCAAATGATAAGCCTATCATCAAGCTCTGCAGAAGCCTGATAATAACTGTCGGGTGTGCTGGAAGAGGGGAAACCTCTAAAACGGATGTCAAACTCATTTCTTCCAGGGGCTGCATTCAGCCAAATTGGATGTCAAGTGGGCTGGACCAGTAAAGTAATAGCGTCACAACCTATAAGTGACAACTTTCTCTTAGTGCAATATAAAAACATTAAATTTCTCATTTGGTAACAAGCATAAAATTGTGAAAAATGTGGAGTTTGAAACTAAAATAACAGTTTCTCATTCATTTTTTTTTTTATTTGCCCAGGTTATTGTTCTCCATGGTAGTTCTTCGAGGTTTAACTGGGGTAGTTTTGCTTCAAAAGAGCAAAACTAGCCCAGTTGAATCTAGAACCTAGAAAAATGGAATTGTCACTGTTTATAGGTTATTATGCTATTCTTTTACTTTAGATCATATTGGTCTGTATGTGGAACCTGAGCTAAAATGAGTCTGACAGCCTTGATTGTTAATATTTTAAGTGTCATTTTTGCACTTTGCAGATTCATCCCGTGGGCCAGATTGGACCTTTGGGTGGGCTGGTTTTGGCCCCTGGGCTGCATGTTTGAGACCTCTGATCTCAAACATGCAGGGTAGTGGCTCTCAAGGACCAGGGTTGGGGACACTAGAAATAAATTACACCGAAAATATTAACAGATGAGGAAGTCAAACTCATTTTAGGCCAGGTTTACCTTTACAAACTATCCTTTCACAAAAAATGTGAATAACCTGAAATCTCAAGAAAAATAAGCGCATTTGTGACAATGTTATGCCTGTTACCTAATATTTTGTGCTTTTGTAGATCCACTGTGATCTGTGGTGTGTAATCTGATCTGATCAGTATCTACCTGTGTAATATCTTTTAAGAATATGAGATGACACACTAAGGCAGGGATGTCTAAACTCATTTTAGTTCAGGGGCCACATATAGTCCAGTATGATCTAAAGTGTGTTGGACCAGAAAATAGCAATCTATAAATAACAGCTCCAAACTTTTCTCCATGTTTTGGAGAAGTAAAAAGTAAAATTACATTAAGAAAATGTTCACATCTACAGTACAATACTTTAAAAAATAGGAACAACCATAAATTTCATAAGAAAAATAAATGCAGTTTTAACAATATACCTCATCATTTACACATGTGCATAACTTACAGATCACACTGGATCTACAAATGCACAAAACATTTAGTAACAGGCAGAAGTTTGTTAAAATTGCACGTATCTGGTTTTTCATAGTTGTTTGGATTATCACATTTTTTGTGAAAGGATAGTTTGTAAATTTATACATTTACAAATAACACTAAAACAAAGACAAAAAATTCGAGGAGTTATTATTTCTAGGTTATTGTAAAGTATTTTACTGGTCTGACCCACTTGAGATCAAATCCTACTGGGACCCAGCAATGCATTTTTGTCCTATGTAAAGGAGAAAAGTTTCAAAACGCTGTCCACTGTGAATTATTTAATGGATTAAATAATCTGATAAGACTACTGCATCGTGCTGTTTCCAATCAAGGCAGTTATTTTATGTAAAATAGCCTAAACGTTTACTTACTGGGTCTCAGGGGGACATTGGTCTGTATGTGGCCCCTGACATTCACAGAAATCTGGTCAGTATCTGCTTGTGTAAAGTGAGATGAAACACAAAGGCAGTTTTTCTCAAATGGGGGTACTTGGAAGAAGCCCAGGGGATACTTGAAATTTTTTGGGAAAAATACATTAAATAAGTCATGTATAAATCACTTACCGAATACAAAATAAATAATGAGAATTAATGCTGAAATATAAAACAATAAATACATTCATATAATAGCAGTGAGACTCCTGACCGTATTTCATTTCAATTTTTTATTTATTTATTTTATATTATTATTGTCTGTCATCTTGTTTAAGCTTTGGTAACATTTTAAGAACATTTCTTTTTTATATTATTCAAGATAAGTTTATTTGAGTAATTAAGTAATTTTTTTTTATTGATGAAAGGTTCATTTATTCATTAATGACCATTTAATTTATTTTTCTTATCAGTGAAAGAGGGCACTTTTCAGTTTAAATTTAGCACACAAAATCTGCCTCTAAATATTTATTTTTAATATATTAACCCATAAAGAAACAAACATCCACCGTCTACCAAAATCATCTACTGATTTGAACTGTCTAATCCCTGTTGAGCCACTAATCCATGTAAATAATTGGTGTAAAATACAGTTTGTCATCTTTTCACGGTCATCAGATATGACCCATTTGGACCTCCAGAGGCTCCGTCGTTACCATGGAAACACCATCATCTTCTACAACATCGATTCACCAGTAAAATGGAGTTGGATCAATGACGGTGGATGGAGACACTGGGTTTATGTTCAGTTAATGATAGACTCTGCAGAAAAAGTCACTTTTTCTTAAGTTTTCTCTATTTCTGATAAAATAATCCTCAACTTTGCTCCAAGCTTTTATGAACATCTACATGATCAGTGAATGAGAATTTGGAAAATACCTGATTTTCATTCATTCATTCATTTTCTGAGCCTGCTGTATCCTCACTGGGGTCATGGGGGTCACTGGAGCTTATCTCAGCTGCTCATGGGTGAGGGTGGGGTTGAGACAGTCGCTCTCACAGTCACACCTATGGGCAATTTAGATTAACTGAATAACCTATCAGTGCATGTTTTTGGATGGTGGGGGGAAGTCGGAGTACCCATGCAGACAACCCAGGACATTCTTCCTGTGAGGCACAAGTGCTATCCACTGTACTACCATGTCACCCAAAATACCTGCTTTTCACTGAGAAAAAAACAAAACAAAAAACCCCAAAATATACAGAAGATAATATTACAATAAATGGTGATAAACCACTTAATTAAGGTTAAATATAGAGATAAATTCATTTGGGAACTGTCACAACTGTCACACTGGGTCCTTATGGGTTAAAATTAAATCTATGTTGTTGTCACAAAGTTAAAAAGAAAAAAAAAAGAAAAGATATTTTTGGCATAGGAACAACTTTTTTTGTTAGAGTTGGGGGTACTCAGCTGAAAAGATCTTTTTTTTTTTTTTTTTTTTTTGGGGGGGGTACTCCACTGTAAAAAGTTTGATACCACTGCACGAAGGTAAACAAGAATGAATCAGATGAACAAATGAATGTGGAAGAAGAAGTGACAGCTTTTCAACCACAGTAAATCACAGTAGTAGACAGTTATTGTGTCTCAGGGGTAGGAGGGGGGGTGGGGTGGGGGGGGCGGTGCAGGCTCCAGACCCCTCCCGCCCCTGAATCCTGCTCACATACACCGTGACCAGCACTCATCCACTCAGACGGCCGGGCAGCCTCCACGGTACAACCAGCCCAGCGTTCCACGCGCACGCACGCACGCACGCACGCGCACAGCGGCGTCTCATGCCTACACCTGCCCCGGGATAGACAGCCGTCCGTCCGTCCGTCCGTCCGTCCGTCGGTCCGGTCACACAGCCACAAGGTGGGAGCTGCATCCGGGTGAAGATGCTGGAAAACGGGAGGAAGGTGTTCAAGGAGGGTCTGCTGGAGAAGCGGAGCGACGGTCTGCTGCAGCTGTGGAAGAAGAAGCACTGCGTCCTGACCGAGGACGGCGTCCTGCTGCTGCCGCCCAAGCAGCACGACCACCCGCAGCAGCAGCACCAGCAGCAGCAGCACGGCACCGGAGACTCCGGCAAAGTCAAGGAGCTGCACTTCGCCAACATGAAGACCGTGGACTGCGTGGAGCGTAAGGGCAAGTACGTCTACTTCACCGTGGTCATGACGGAGGGGAAGGAGATCGACTTCAGGTGCCCGCAGGACGAGGGCTGGAACGCGGAGATCACCTTGCAGATGGTCCAGTACAAGAACCGGCAGGCGATCCTGGCCGTCAAGTCCACCCGGCAGAAGCAGCAGCTGCTGGTGGTGCAGATGCCCGGCCAGAAGACCGTCCGCAGCTCGCCAAATGTTGCGTGACCTGCGGTGCCCGGCGCCACGGACACTCCTGCTCCATCTGCGGTAAGACAGGCGAGAAACACAGGGGCTCCCCAGGTCCGGAACCACCTGGGCATCCACCCCCCCTTTTTGCAAATTACGGATCCGTTTGTGGCTTTGTTGTCTTCCCTGGATCTATGAGGACGTAGGCTCCAAACACATCCGATCCTCAGTGAATGCTCTTCCACACGGGGATCAAATCACACACAACTTGGATGTATTTGGGCGGAAAGAAAACTTGGGGAGTCCCTGCTGTTGGCCTTTGTATACATCCTCTGATGGGGCTGACAGCCTGGATATACTTAGGCTTCCCGTGCTGGTTTAATATTTCATCCATGGAGGCTCCTCTGTAACATCCTGCTTACACTGACACATCCACCCTACTGACACATTACGCACGACGCGTAATTGTAAAGAGCTGAAGGTGCACTGTGTGATTCTCCATCCACCAGGTTGAAATCATGACTAAAATTCACGGTTAAAGAGGAGAAAATCAAAAGTGTTCAGTGCACTTTTATTCTCTCCTTTCTCCAGATACTCCCAGCCTCTAGTAGTGTGCTGTATCTGCAGAGGCAGGTGTGTGTGTGTGTGCAGCTTTACAGGCTGTTAAACCCCCAAACAGCTCATGTGGCTTTCAGGGTTTGGCTGTTTTGTGGACTGCTTGGACAGCTGATACTTTCTGATTGGCCTTTAAAAGCTCAACATAATGCAGATTCACTTTATTATTGTCTGACTAAACAATACGAGTGTTAATGCTTTGTAATGGAACACTAACATGGAATAATACCACTAAGATGCTATACCTGCAAGTTCTTCCAGATATAAATGAGGCTAAATTGCTTTGTCCTGAGGTCAGTGTGATTCAGGAGCAGACACATGGTGTGATCTTGTTGAGGTGTAATGAACAGCCCCAGGTCCTGTTGTATTGAGTCCTGCTTTCAGATGACTTTAGATTCCCTTTGCCTCTCGTGTCGGGCACCATCAGTCTGCAGTCTGTCTAATTGATTGCATCCGCAGGTTAATTGGACACACAGCTGGAGGAGGGATATCGACCCGGGCTGCATCTTCCCCCCGCCGCTTCACCACCCAGCTCCATCCTCCAGGACGACCCCCTTCTTCCATGCTGTGGTTTTCCACAGAGCTGCCCCCCCCCTTCCCTTTTCAGTACAGAGACTTATTTTAAAAAAACAAAAAAAAAACAACAAAAAAAAGAGACTCATGGACAAAAAGCATGTGAGAAACCAGCTGTATTCCACCGCGGGATGGATTAACCCCTTATTTATTAGATGTGTATATATATTTTCTATAAAATGTTATGTTGTTGATGAATGTTCAGTGTGGTTGTGATAGGCTGGAGCAGAAAATACTCACACTCGGAGGTTTATAGTCCACATGATACACATAAACTCCAGCACAAACCAGTTTCCATGTGTGTTATACTAGGATGGTTGCAGTAAATTGGTCAGATATTATTATTATTATTATTATTATTATAGGTAGAACTGTCCATGTTGTCATTCTCCAACTGAACCAAAGACTCATTTCATCTCATTGCTCCCTGTTGTGCAGTGTTGCAACTCAGAATATACAGTAGATATACGATGAGAGACCTGCTCAGCTTTGTTTGATTGCTTGATTTATCAATAGACTTTTCGTGTGCGCATCGATTAATTTCCTTTCTACTGTTAGTCATTTCATTTGGCTGTAGAGTAATATCTTACATTCTGGTGAGTCTTAAAGTCTAAACTGATCATCGCTCAGTTCCTTTTCAGTGGTTTTAGACGGAAACTGTAGACAAAGAGGCAGCAAAATCATTGTTGATGGATTAATCAGATATTTAGACATAATCTCCCTATTAGAAATACACTTTTTATTGCCTTTATCAAGTGATGATGAGATGGATGCCACTGATGTTGTGTGTGTATAGTAAATATGAGGCTTAATGAATGAATGAATGAATGAATGAATGAAGCATTTAACAAGTAACATTCATCAACTTTCAACCACCTGGTTTAAGGACTTGTATAATCTGCACACAAACAAACACAAGTTGTGATGCATTCTGAAAAAATACCACTTGGAAAAAAAGCAGGAGTTTATACAAAGCCAGGCTACCAGTTTCCAGTATTAACCCATAAAGACCCAAACATCCACCGTCGACCAAAAGCATCTGCTGATCTAGACTGTTGAACCATTAATCCTATCAATACGTGTAAATAACTGGTGTAAAATTCAGTTTGTCGTTTTTCGTGGTCATCAGATATGACCCATTTGGACCTCCAGAGGCTCCGTAGTTACCGTGGAAACACTGTCATCTTCTACAGCATTGATTCACCGGTAAAACCCATGGAGTTGGATCAATGACAGTGGATGGACACACTTGTTTTAAGTTCAGTTACTGATACATTTTACTGAAAAAGTCACTATTTCTTCATTTTTTTCTGTTTTGCTATAATAACCGTTGCATTTACTGTGAGGTTTTATGAACATTGACATGATTAGTCAACTAAACATAGCAAAATAGATGATTTCCGCTGGAAAAATGCAAAATTCAGAGGATAATATTATAACAAATGGCGTTAAATCACTTAGGAAGGGTTAAATAAAGAGAACAATTCATTTGGTAACTGCCGCAGACGTCACACTGGGTCCTTATGGGTTAATGCTAAGGTTGGGTTTGCCGGTATTTCTGCTTTAGCTCATGAACACGGAGGTGATATTCTGATCTGAATCTTTTAACCTCACTTTTGGAAGTCTGTGTAGGTTCTCATTTGCCCAGGTCATTGTTCTTCTTGGTTCAACTGGACTGGTTTAGCTCTCACTTTTGGAAACAAACTGTAATGTGTTGGGAATACTGCACGATGACAGTCCAGCGAGTCTAAAAAAAGTTCTCTAATGCACTTGTTTTTTAACAGGTGGATATCACATCACTGTATTTCCAACTATGGTCATTATGTCTACAAACTCTGTTTTGTTTTTTTAATCTAAGGCTCAAACCAGTACTAGAATTATCTTTCTGTGGTAGATTGAGTTCGCCTGGATACAAGCCCAGGACACAAATATTACACAAACAAGAGTTAACAACAAATGCACAGACAGTATTTATAGCTCCTTCGCCAGCTCCAGGTTACCACCACTATGATCGCAGGCTTTGTTTTATCCAGTTTTATATTTGGGCTTGCATTGCTTCTCTGCAAATGAAGCCGCAGAGTTTAAAGTTAAGATAAAATGACATCGCTGCAGCCTGTCTGATTGTTTCTGCCACCGGGGATACCTCTGAAAACACAGCTGCGTCGCTCATCTGCAAGTTACAAACCGCAAGGAAGGAGTTTTTTTTTTTTTAAGGTTGCATTTCATGACATGTAATGATTTCAGAGTAGTTTTGTCATCTAGAAGGGATGTGTTGTTGTCAGGAAATGTTTTCTTTCAGTGTTGTTTCCTGTGTGCTGGGAGTCTGTCCCACTGCTTTGCCCTCTTGCCAGTGCATCAGCGCCAAACCAACACATACCTCTGTGTTGTTGTCATCTCCCACACAGGGTAATAGCGGGGCCCTTTATCTAATTTGACTGGTGTGATGCTCCTGACATGCCTTCCTGTTGCCATCATCAGACACTCAGTTATAGCTGTGCCCTTTGTAGCCACTGTCCAATTTCTTATTTCAGCGTGAGATCTATTTTCATACCTTGAAAAGATACATTCCATTAAAAAAAAAACAAAAAAAACAAACAAACTCGTGTGGTTTCTTTCTGTCTTTCTTCTCTTTCACGGCAGCAGATGAATGTTGGGGGGGGCCTGTGGTTGAGCGGGGTCATTTCACCGACTGGTTTAAGTAGCTGCCGCTCTGTCGATCACTTGCCTTTCATGCTTTACAACCGCTGAACCTTTCACCCCCATGTTTCCTGGTCTAAAAGTAGAGGCTGTGTGGAGAATTAGGTTTCGCTGCCAGTTGTTGCCACTCAGATAAACTGCCAGAACGTAATGTCAAAAGCACACGTGGCTCCGGCTATTCTCCTGTCTAAAGCTGACCTAATTTAATTATACTCGGTGTATGATGGCATCCTTTCTGACTCATGAAGGGTTCAGAGTTGTGGCACAGGAACGCTGGTGAAGTCTATGAAAACTGAAAATGCGGACCTTAGAATCACCTTCTACCCCTATCCTTATGAATGCCGACTTTCCTGTTTTCTCCAGTTTGTAGAGATTGAAAACAGCCACACTGGAGGCAGAAATAGTTCATACTTAAAATCTTTCGAAACAAACAGATGTGACTATGTCCATATTGATCTGGAATCACAGGAATAGAAGGATTATATTTAACCCACAAGGACCCGGTGGGATTTTTGTGGCAGTCCCATGAATTTTTCTCTCTATTTAATATTTCCCAAGTGATTTATCATCATTTATAATAATAATAATAATAATCTTTATTATTGCAGACACAAGTCCATATAGCACAAGCACACAACATACAGAATAAATAGAATAAAAAAAAAACAAAAAACAATATAATATTATCCTCTAAATTTAGCATTTTTTCAAGTAAAAATCACCCATTTTCCTATGTTTAATTGACCGAATATGAAGATATTCATAAAAGCTCTGAGTAAATTCAAAGGTTATTGTATCAAAATGGAAAAAAAACTGAAGAAAATTAGGCTTTTTCAGTCAAATACTTGTGTTGTAGAAGATGGCAGTGTTTCCACATTCACTAAGGAGTCTCTTAACGTCCAAATAGGTCATATCTGATGACCATGAAAAGATGACAAACTGCATTTTATACCAGTTATTTACATGGACTGATGGGATTAATGGATCAACAGTTTAGATCAGTAGATGCCTTTGATTGAAGGTGGCTGTTTGGGTCTTTATGGGCTCATGTGGACATTGTAATGTAGGCTACTGCTTTTATTATTTAAACTAGGGGTCTCAAACTCATTTTCTTTCATGAGCCACATTCAGCCTGATTTCATCTCCAGTGGGCTGGACCAGTAAAAAAATAACAAAATAACCTTTAAATAATGACCGCTCCAAATTTTTGTCTTTGTTTTAGTGGTTAAACCCCCCCCATCAAATTATGAAAATACTGACTTTTATAAACTATCGAAACAAAATGATGTGAATAACCTGAAAACCTTTTTTTTTTTTTTTTTTTTTTTTTTTTTTAAAAA
>JAPQRP010000005.1:40097304-40116562 GCA_037367295.1 Apogon hyalosoma | reverse complement strand
TATTGTTTGTTCAGTATTAATTGTCAGCCTTGTAAATCCAAGCTGGACTGACTGTACATATCCTGACCAAGGAAAAGCAAATTCTCCCTTTGTGCAGTAATCTACACCTGGCTTTTCTGCCTCTGTCCATAATAATACACATTATATAGACTAAATGTTGTCTAAAATTAACATTTATTTTGCAACATAGTATAGCAAACTATTACATAATCAAAACCAAATTAATCTAACCCTATGCATCATGGTGGCCACTGCGTCTCGATGCATCATAACGTATCTGTGTCTGCGTGCCCTTGTGTTGACTATGAAAGGGCCCGTAGTGTGTGTTTTAGGATCAAAACATGGTGGAATAACAGCAAAAAAAAAAAAAAGAGAGAGAGGAATTGAAGTTTGAAAGGTTTTTTTACTAAATAAGGCACTCAGAATGTACACCAATCAGAGATTTAGGATGTTCAACATGGGCACTGTGCATGCTTCGACGTCTATGGAAACCACAAGGCCTCTTCTATCAACATGTTTTGAAATTTTTCCGATTGAGCAAACAATTGAATTCTTATGAATATTTAAAATAAATCATACATCAGAATGCACATTATAAACACATCAGGGGTTAAAGGGTTAAACAGTCTCAATAAAAGAAAGCAGCAACGATGTGCGTTTATGTGTAAATGTGTTTTATGGAAAAAAAACCTGGTCATTGTTTGCTTGGGCTCTATTATTTTTTTTCCCCAGTCTGCAGAAAGAGGTTGAATGTGATGAAGCAGCATGTGTAATGAACAGAAGGTGTATTTAATGTAGTGTAACGCTCGCTCTTCACTCACAAGTCAATGTCACTGAAATGAGTGAAACTGAGCGACAGGAGACAAAAGCCTGACACTGTGGCCTTTGTTAGAATGATGTGGCGCCTTTCAGGTAGACTGTCCGCTGTGACAGAGACGATAGGGGATAAATAAGACGAATGCATGTGTCCGCTGAGGTTTCGACCTAAACTGCCGGCTCTATTAGATGGAAACACTCTACTCCTGAGGCGGGCAATTAATTTTCTTATGGGGCCACATGAGAAACTTTGATAGTTGTTAAGGGCCGGACCAATACACCTGTAGCTCTGCTCAGTATATATCTGTATAAAAACAGTAAATAAAACAATATACAATGAAAATGTGGAGCACAGAATACAACTGTTTAATGAATATTCACAAAAACATTTTCAAAAATGTGCAAAACCAGCTCCACATTAACTTTACATGAAAAAAATAAATGCATCTAGCTTTGCTTGTTTGCATATCTCAGTTTTTTTTTGTTTTTTTTTCACTTCTGACTTCAGTGAAGAAATACTTAAAAGTCCATGTCTTGTTAAAAACTATACGTTCAGAATCAGTCTTTATTTTTTGGTATTAACTGACACCTTCATGGGCTGAAACTGATCAACAAATCAATCTGTGCATAAGTCTTATGCTAAGTACAGAAAGTATGTGTGAAAAAATGTTAATTCTTCCAATCCTTCAAAATAAAAGCAGTGCTGTTGTATTGGTTGCATCTATTACAATGATTTATGCATGTGGCCCGCCGGCCGTACAATGCCCAGGTCTGCTCTACTCACTAATACCTGATTCGACACGATTTTAGAGGGTTGGGCTGGAATATTTGGATAATAATTTAGTGGATGTTTGTTTTGTTTCTACACTGTTGTCTGTAAAGTTTTAATGATTTTGTTTTCAGACATATTCCGCTTTTTCTTCCTATTTATACACATCAGTAATCACCTTTAACCAGGTTCACTGATTATATACTGAATCCCAGTTACACTTTGGCCCAATCCCATTTCACTCCTTGGCCCTGCCGTTTACCCCTACCCCTCCATTTTACATGTTCACATGAAGTGGTAGGGGTAGGGGTGTCCCCATTCTTGATGAGTCAGAGGGGAAGGGCTAAGCGGGAGGGTGGTTTGGCCCTCGAAAGGGAGATTTTTCAGGACCACACTACAAACAGAGGGGTATGAGAAATCTCCCATAATTCTGTTCGAATCATCGGTAAGATGGAGGTAAACACAACAAAAAAAGTGCAGCAGTGTGATGAAAGAAACACACAAATGTATATGTTTTCTTCGTAAACAACTTTATCATTTGATCGACTGTTTAATGCCGTTTCAATGTGTTACAGACCACATTTCTGCGGTTTGCAGTTGATAGCTGCAAAAGGATGATCATAGCCCATGGAACAGAGGCAGTTATAGCTGCTGATGGCATGGGGAATATGTAACTTCGGCCACCGGGCAATGGTCTGGTTTCCTTGTTTGTCTGTAAGTTCCTGTTTTATTTTGTCAGTCTCCCTCTTGTGTCATGTCTGTTGTCTTTACTTCCTGTTCCCTGCTTCCCCACCTGTGTGATTACCTTTCCCCGCCCTAATGTGCTGCACCTGTGTCTCATTGTCTCCCTCTCCCTGTGTGTACATAAACCCAACATTTCCTCCTAGTCTTTGCCAGTTCGTAGCATCCTTTGTGAGTTACCTACCAGCGTTCTTGAAATCCCGTCTGTCTGAGATCTCAACTTGTTTGCCTGATTTGACCTGAGCCTCGCCTTACCCTTGCCTGTACCTTTGCCTGCTGATTGGATTCTTGGTTTTTGGATTTTTCATCTGCTCAAACGTCAGAGTCCAGACGGTAAAACTCCGGTACGGACCCAACTTCCCATTCTCCTGTTTGCGAGATGACACAAAAAGTCATTCCATAAACATGGTGACAAATGTACGTATCATGTTGATTTATAGATATATTCATTATTATCATATATTACCTCTCTATCCTGTACTAAATTAAAAAAAAATATTCAGTTTCCTGGTTTGTCCACACATATCCCACCATGTTTCCTTTAAAACTCTTTTTCTTCGGTTGTTGTAACATCTGTCAACATTCTTTCATTTTTTATTTTTTTTTTATTATTTTTTTTATTCATTTGACTAGTTGCGGAAAAAGGTCTTTCCATTGCAGTTTTGTGTAACATACCATTTGTGCTACGCCTGAAAAACCACCTCTTGCCAGCGCAAAAACTTTTAATCGAAAAATGAGAGTTTTGGCGAAATTGTTGTTTCCCGTTGGGTAAATTTTTATGCGCAAATCATATTTGCACAATTTGAGGGTCAATGGAAAAGCGACTTATGCCTATGCTGACATTTGATATCAGCACACGCATAGACATGATGACATCAGCTGGATCGATGCCAAAATAAGCTACAATATGTGCGAGGGGTGGGGTTTGTTGTGCCCTTGTTGTACTTGTTTTAAGATTTAGTTTGTGAACTAGTTAACAATAGCATTGAGTAGAGCATCATTTCATTCACATCCTCCTGTCTTTGGGAACACAGGAAGGTCGTCTCCAGCCCAGTAACTGTTTACACTTACAGTATCATATCATTGCTACTCCAACTTAAGTGATGAACTGAACTGCAAGCATGACAACACAGACCAAGGAACAAAGTAACATGACACTTTGTACGTACATATTTTGTAAAACAGATCTTTTTCTCTACATTTGGGCCTCTTGTTTAATGTTTTAATGTTTAAAAGGATCCCTATTAGCTGCCACCAACGTGACAAACTAATCTTCCTGTGGTCCACACAGAAGGAAAACAGAGAACATAACAATACATCATATATATGACAATCACAATTGACATTACTAACAATGCAAATCTAAAAACAATAACCATTATTAACATCATTAAAAACATAAAACATCATCAGAAAAATATGGGATTAGTTATTACACTCATGAGTTACATCCATCAAAGAAAACAACATACACTCCCCTCCTTGCAATACTTGCTCAGATATTTAAATAGTACCTTCTCTGGTGGTACTTGAAAGATGATTTACCAGTTATTCCAATGACTGATGCCACGATAAATAACTGTCCTCTTTAAAGCATTTAATTTTGGATGTGGCAACATAACCTGGCCATCACCAGTCCACATGCAAATAGTGTTTAAGGTGACAAAAACTGATATTTTTTCTCGATTTTTGTGTGTATCTGTGTGAACAGGGAAAACGGAGACGCTAGAAAACATCATACTCTAATTCACCCGTCTTTTGCTGCTTTGTGTAAAGAACCTGCACCAGAGACATCAAATATAGGTCACATAGCTATGTAAGATGGTGTATAACCTACAGTAGATCCAGGTTAACATGAACACATATGTGATATTTTGCGGTGGAATATTCCTCTTTAGTTCACCGAGAGTTTTTTTTTTTTTCCTATTATTTCTTTACACCTATTAAAAATACCCCTTTTCTGTAATAAAACTGATGATCACAAATATAGTGGAAACTGCGTAGTGATTACCTCCATCTGGGCCAAACTGATGAATATAAGAAGATGATTGTCATAACTGAAACCTTTCATTTCTCACCTGTCGAACACTCAGTTTAATAAGTGGCAATAGGTTAATTTCCTCGGCAGCAGGTGTGATTTTTGGAGATATTTTGGTACCTGTTATGATGAGTCACGGAGATTATGATGCTGTCACTGTGAGAGGCTCCCTCTTTTCCATTCACTGCTCATAATAAAGACTCAAATAATGTAAAACGAACAATGCGGGATTAGCCTGAATTAGACGGTTGCTTCATTACGGGGCTGCACATTTTGCACATCCCTGAGTGATGCTTGGAATATTTGACGTTGATTAGAACTGAAGCTCTCAAGCACAAAGAATTCCATACAGAAAGAGCCCTATTGGTAATTACTGCAGCTCCAGCGTTTATGAGTGGGTTGATATATTTATTTTTGTGTCTTTTTAAATGGGAGACAGTAGAGACACAGGACCCAAGGTTATGGGAATCTCAAATGTCCACGTGCTCAAAGTAGGTGTTTAACCAAGGGTGTCTTAGTTCATGGTCACCATCCTTAGCCCTTCTGCTCCTGGACCATCCCTGGGAACAATTTACTGCTTACTCGCATTGTGTTTTGCAATTCTGTTTGTATTTGCAGCGTTTTATTCTTGATACAGCGATGTGGTGTAAACAGTCTAAAATAGAAAATATCATTAGTTGAGGTACACGCTGTCTTTGTCCTTGTGCACTTTGTGTTTATGAGTAGCCCTGGGTTTGGTCATGAGTCTTGTGTCACTGCCTCAGGCATCAACAGGACATGAATTTCAGACATGGAGCAGCTTCTACAACTTGACTGCACATAGAAAAGCAGGAGAATGGTTTAACCCATAAGGACCCAGTGGGACAGTTGTGGCAGCTCCAAAATGAACTTTTCTCTATATTTAACCATCCTTAAGTGGTTTATCGCCATTTATTGTAATATTATACTCTGTATTTTGTGTTGTTTTTTTTTTTTTGTGAAAAGCATGTGTTTTCCTACATTTAATTTACTAATCATGTAGATGTCCATAAAAGCTCAGAGTAAAGTTGAGGATTATTATATGAAAAACAGAGAAAACTGAAGAAAAAGGGTGTCCATCCACTGTCATTGATCCAACTCCATGGGTTTTACTGGTGATACAATGTTGAAAGAAGATGACAGTGTCTCCACGGTAACTACAGAGCCTCTAAATGTCCAAATGAGTCATATCTGATGACCGTGAAAAGATGACAAACTGCATTTTACACCAATTATTTACATGTATTGATAGGATTAGTGGATAACAGGTGGACTAAAGCTTTTGTTTCTTTTTGTCCCTTCTCAAACTGTGTTTTATGAGTTGATACATATATACATTTATGTTTATTGTATTTTGTTACTTTTCTGTGATTAATGACCATTGATGGGTGCATATGTAATTGATTTCTTGCTTTTATTGTTTTTTTGTTTTTTTTTACTTTCACAGTTTGAGACAAATAAACTAAACTCAACAGGTATTAAGCAGTTTACATCAGTAGATGATTTTGGTAAATGGTGGCTGTTTGGGTCTGTATGGGTTAATTTTGTTTATATTGTATTGAGTCACCCAGATCAACAATAGTTAAAGAAAAAAAGTTCTGTACATCTTTTTGTGTTTTCTAGCTTTTTTCTGTGATAAAATGATACTAAAAAAACATGAGGGACAAAAAAAACTGTCCTTCTGTGGACATGATGTTCAGCGTCTCAGTGGATTGCAGTGATATTTGAATGCAGGGAAATGTTTCAGTAAAAGCATGTGAACCCTCAGGTCAGCCTGTCATAATCCAACAGGCTTTTTATAACCATCACACAGCGCCTCCGCTGTATAAAGTCTGCCCTTTCCCGTTTAATGGAAAATGCCAGGTCAAATGATAAAACGGTTAAAAGAATGAAGACAGAAAGCTGTGTAACTATCGAGAATCAGTGGCAGCAGATGTTTGATGTGCCATTTTTAAATTGTATCAGAGCAATGAAGCTTAAGGTGACAGTATCTGCTTACATTTCATAAAGTGAGCTGCTGGAGAAAGGAAATGATGCAGAAATTAACCTTTTCTATGGATTTAGATGATTTATTTAAATATCTCTTTCCACTTCTGACACTGCCAAGAAAATCCGCTCTCCCCAATTAGGAAAACTTTGAAAGACAAATCCATGGTAAAATGAAATTTACCCACCCACAAACAGGCGAAAGTCAGCTGTTTCCCACCACGATGTCTGCAAAAACAGATTTCATCCTACTGTTAACTCATTTCTCGGAAAAATACACAGGAACTCACACTTATAAACCTCAGACTCTAATTGTTTTAGATTTTTACTCATATGAGACACGTGAGACCAAGACTCCCAAATGTCTCATGATGTTTTTTTACCTCACTGTCAGCACATACAGGGCAGCCGTAGCGTAGACGGTTGGAGAAGCTTGAGACTGAAGGGTCGCCGGTTCAATTCTCTGGACCGGTAGCGAAATTGCTGGCTGAAGTGCCCTTGAGCAAGGCATTTAATCCAAATTTGGTCCCTAGGTGGCTGACGCGGCAGCCCGGTGCTCCTAGTCTGCAGTGTGTGTGTCCCTGCATGTTCAGCTAGTGATGGATTAAAAGCAGAGTCTCAGTTTCAGTGTGTGTTGCATGTACAATATACTGTCGGCATAAACTATCAGCTCTAAATCAGAGCAAGGTATCTGACTACGAAGATGCCTTTACTTGCATTTTTTTTTTAACAAAGTAGCTATTGTAAAGTTGTAATACAGGGGGTGGCCATGGCTCAGGAGGTAGAGCGGTTCGAATCCTGCTCTGTCCTACTCATGTGCTGTTGTGTCCTTGGGCAAGACACTTCACCCTCCTTGCCTCCAGTGCTGCTGCTCACACTGGTGTATGAATGCGTATGGATGTTCGCTGGTGGTCGGAGGGGCCGTAGGCGCGAATTGGCAGCCACACTTCTGTCAGTCTGCCCCAGGGCAGCTGTGGATACATATGTAGTTTACCACCACCAGAGTGAGAATGTGTGAGTGAGTGAATAAGGGATCCACTGTACACGCTTTGAGTATGTGTTAATAGAAAAGCGCTATATAAATCTAATCCATTATTATTATTATTATTATAATACTGGTGATGGCCACCAGGGGTAACTGCAAAAAGACCTGGTTCACATAGTTTTGTTTTTTTCTTAAAAATACTAAGTCAATTGTTTTTTTTTCTCCAGGACTCGATCTGGTCTTATCCATTTAATTTAGAACATTTCATAAGTGATCTGTTCCATCTGTAAATTGTTCTTGAATTAATCAGATATCAGGTCAAATAGAAGCTCTGATGTTTGCCTGCTGAGTTTCAGTTTACCTCATAAGACATTTTTTCTCCCACATTGAGCTTTAAAGGTTAGCATAACAAGACCATAAAATGACTTTTACACAGTGCTTGACACCCATTTTGCTAAGTCAGTTAGATAACGATTAACATTAGCTCACCTCTGACCCCTCAGACTCCTTTAGCCCCGCCCCTTTTGTCCTAATATGGTCACTTCTCGCTCCAAAAACTAGCTTGAAATCACCAAATCGCAAACTACAGACATCAAAACAGCAGTTCAGAGACCAATGGGTGGCATCACAGTTCCTCTATTGACTAATTCTATACAGTCTATGGCAGGGGGGTCAAACCATTTTAGTTCAGGGGCCACATTCAGCCCTTTTTAATCTCCAGTTGGCCGAACCATTAGAATAATAGCATAATAACCTTTGAATAATGACAACTCCAAGTTTTTCTCTTTTTTTTTATTGCAATAAAAAACATTAAATTATGAAAATATTTATATTTACAAACTTTCCAAACAAAAAGATGCAAATAACCTGAAAATGACTAACATTTCTTGAGAAAAATAAGTGCAATTTTAACAATATTATGCTTCAACTTATCATTTATACATATAGACACGTTACACAAACATTTGGTGACAGGCATAATATTGTTAAAAAAGTTTAAGTTTGGAATTTGGAACTAAACTATGAACAGTTTCTACAATATTATGTGCCAGCTTATTATTAACACAACTTACAAATAGGAGTGGCTCTACAAATGCAGAAAACATTTAGTAACAGGAAGAATTTTTTTAATATTACACTTAATTTTCATTTTGTCCACATTTATAGGGTTATTATGTTATTTTACTTTTGATCATGTTGGTCTGGATGTGGAACCTGAACTAAAATGAGCGGAACGTCCTTCATTGTTAATATCAGTGTATTTTTTTAGACTTGCAAATTCATGCCGCGGGTAGGATCAGAACCTTTGGAGGGCCGGTTTTGGCCCACGGGCCGCCTGTTTAACACCTGTGGTCCATGGTGATGACCAAGCAAATGTGACCTGAGAATAGACTGGAGTTAAACAACTTATGAAAGCAGTTTATACAAAGATCTGAAATGTGTACAAAAATTCACTCCGCCAATTATTTTCAACACTCGTGTCTGAGAAAGAACAAACATAAACACACTCTAGAGAAGCTACTTTCATTACATGAAGAGATGAGGTTGAAATCACATGTAGCTGCAAATGAATCTGCAGCACGATCAAAACCCATTAATCTGCAAATCTGAGAACACTCACTGAAATGGGTTTAAGCAAAATCCCAAGTTTTGACTGGTTTCAACTTATCATGAATATTTGATCACGATATATGAATATTTGCCTATGAATTAATCTTATAGAATGTGTTTGGCTTCGGGGCAGCCGTGGGTCAAAATGAACACAGAAGACGCTGCTGCCGCTCACAGTATTAAACTATAACTGAATTATTTAATATTTACACAAATATCAACCAAGAATATGATTAATTCACCTTCTCTGTATCTTCTACGCTTCTATAAAGTATTACTTGTGGTTTGGTCAGACTAGTGGAGTACCGTGTCTACCTATTGTGGCTTTCTTTTCTCTCATCTGTCTCCTCAACTCAACATGATCTAATATTTTAATACAAACACCTGCAAACCTTTAGTCCGCAACCAGCCATGAGTTCATTTGGAGGCTTCACGTCCCATCGCTTTATTTGATTTATTAAAGATTCATTACATCATCTGAGTTTTCTACGCTGTAAACATTATCCCACACTTCTGAACTCAACTCTGCATGCTGGGTTACCTTGTGCTAGTTTTAGCCTTCATATACTTCACATAAATGAGGAAAACAAGGGAGTGGAACAGGTTTTCAAAACATTTCATTTTGTTGGATCTGACTAATGGATAAAAAAAAAAAAAATAGTGTCACTTCTACAAAACACACGAAAAGATCTGGAGATAGGGTCTAAAAATAAGAGGGAGGAGGCATGTGAGCCGTTAAAGGACCAGACAGACTGTACACAAACATATGAGGAAGAGTGGACCATCATCATCATCATCATCATTACACAGGAGGAGATTTATGACAATGAACAGATAGGACAGGGTTCTATGAGTTCACCTGCAATAACAACCGGGCTCTGCCTGTCTTTCTTTCTGTCTTTCTGTCTTTCTTTCTGTCTTTCTTTCTTTTTCTTGCACTGCTGTCTCGTCTGTTGCTGCTGTCAACTGTTGAATTTCCCCATGGTGGGATCAATAAAGTCTTCTCTTGTCTTCTTTTTTTTCACCTTGTTTTATGTTGTTGTCATGTTGCGATGTATTGTTACCTCTTTTCGCTTTTCTATTGTTTGCATCCTAGTTTGTCTTTTACAGTGTTTTAGTATGTGTTTTATAAATAATTCACCTGGTGTATTCAACTTTCTCTGCAAAAACCTGCCATTAACCTTGAAAAAGCAATGGTTTGACATTTATCATGCAATATTGACTGAATATAAACCAAGGTAAGGTAAGTTTATTTATGTAGCACATTATACAAAATGGAAATTCAATCCAGAGGGAAATGAGAACAAAGTGCTTAACCAATTCATATCAGAATATGGAAAACATAATTAAAAGATAGAATGGTGTACATAAAATCATAATAGAAAAGAATAACCTAATTTAGAGATATACAGTCGAAGCAATAAGACCAATAGAGCAGTAAGAGAAAATCACAGACATATTTATATGGAGGGATAAAGTAAAGTTAACATTTATCATCTGAACTGTTCGATCACAACTTTGTAGTTAGTCTGATCTGATTAAAGATCTCTGTGTCTTTTTTTAAATGCAATGTTATCATAAGTAACACAATAACCAGTCTGTGCTACAAAAATAAAAGTCAAAGTGTAATAAATCCTTTCAATCCCTCTATCAGAAGTATTGCCCATCCCTCTATTAGCCTCTTCTAATTAAAGCTTAGAGTTGTGTATGCGCAGCTGGTGTGTGTGTGTGTCTCCTGCATGTCCATTCACATCACCTCGCAGACACATCACATCGACAACCTTCCACACACATCTGTCCTCGTCACTTTCTCTTCCCCTCAAATTGCTCTTTGGCCTCAGCTGGAAAAATAACTCTGCAGACCCCCGCCTCCACATAGAGACCTAACCCAAGGTCCAAAGCGTCCACCGGAGGACATTACTGCGTCTCCCCTGAGGAGCTCATCACACTAACACAACGCTGACCACATCCTCAGAAGTCATCGCCTTCCCTGTAATTCTGTTGTGCGGATTTATTGCTGCTGCGTGTCTGATAAGGAATTAATGAGGGTGATAAAGTAACTGTGGGCCTCCATACTTCCTGAGTGATCAAAGCAGTGTTAGATGACTGCTGTGATGAGCCACAACGTGCCTTCATCCTCACTGTGCAGCATTTCCGTGTATTTCTCAGCATTGTTTTTCCATTTTGGGGGGATTTTGCCTCATTAAAACACTGCTGCAGAAGCGTGTCTCTCATACATACATGTCCTTGAATCTGTTTAATTTAATCTAATTGTAGAGCTGCAGCTATCGATTATTTTTGCAATCGACTAATCTATCAATGATTTTCTTCGATTTGATTTGAATAGGTGAAAATGTGAAAAACCCATGTCTGAAAATGACAAACAACTTGTCCTTTATTCCAGAAACAGCTCAGACAACAACCACAAAAATTATATCTATATAGAAATGGGTGCTTCTATAACAGCTTTTTTAGACCCAATAATAAAAGTGAAATTAAGAAATACTTCCCTTCAAGATGTACCTAATGATGACCTCAGATAAATGCAAAAAAGTTATACTATATTGTGAATTTTTAATAAAATATTGGGACAGGAAAAGCTACCTACGTGTCAGTGCATTTGATCTAGAAAACATGGCTTGAAATGGTCTTATATAGACTATAAATAAAGACAGTGTGTTAAATTTGATGATCCTAGTGGTTTTTCTAATCCTGACATGTGGAGTTTTCATGAATCTCAGTCTCATTCCAGGTTTCATGTGTAACCCATTGTGTCCACTCGCGTTACCTACAGAACCTGCCCATTTAAACACAAATATATCATGAATGATTTTGTAACAGTGGTCATGTTTGTGAAACACTCTGCCTTTGCGTAAGTAATTCAATTCCCAAAACATACCTGTGAGAGACTAAAAAGATATTTTAAAAAATAGCAGTGCATAATTTTTGTGTCCTTTTGACTGTGTTACATGCAGATTTTTGTATTAAATATAATGTAAAATAATATAAAATGTGCTTTATCTGAAAAATAGTTTCTCTTTTATCTCAGTAAGTATTTATTTTTTTAAAATAGACCTAAAGTGCTTCCAAACTTGCTTCATAACATTAGTCTACACCTGGTTTAAATTTTTGCCCCCATGTCCAGTTTCACAGAAGCACCCATTTACTTTCTGCTGCTCTTTATATAATTTAGGAACAATTTTACTTGGCAGACCTTTGTAGGCATCTGTAAAAAGTGTTATTAAGTCAGCCCCAATACTTGAAATCTCTTTTCTTATTATATATTGTAAAACTGTCGTACTTATAGATATTGATACAAATCTGTATTTTCTAGATTGAATTCTGGTTTTATCTTTTCAAATAAATGACTAATCTTTTAACCGATTTGAGACAATCCTTTCAGCTCTTCTGGTATAATTTACCTTTACAGAACACGATATCAGTATTCCAGTGTATTCAAATATGGGTTTTTAAAATCAGATTCCGCAGTAGGATACATTCACACATTTCCGACAAAGTGGCACCCACTCCTCTACGTCCTGTGATGTGTCCTGGTGGGTGTGGATGTCTGCTGTCCACATGTTTTATGACTCCAGCTGACTGTAAGTGTTAACACATGCTGCTGCTGTTTTTTATAGTCGGGGACAGACAAACACGTTGCTGGCTCCTGCCTTTAATTTCAGTCTAATGTTAACTTTTCAGTCTTATCTTGAGCTCCTGAACAGTGAACTCACGCTGCTCTCCTCGTACATACAGTATATCCACGGCTATTTTTCCCGATCTGTTTTTTTATTCAAGAGAGCTACGTTTTAGGGTTTCCAAATAACTAAGTTTGATATTAATGGTATCAAAAATAACAAAAACAGGAAGTGAAATTAAAGGGATCTTAAAGAGGCTTATATATTATAAAAACAATACATTATCGGATTAGAGGCTCATATTATTCTACATTTACTGTGAACTAATATCACACAACAAAACAAAAGTGGATATAAATTCCCTCCTTTTGCTCCTATAACTTTAAAAACAAGTCATAAATATGTAACTTATGCTTAAACAGACACTTTCCAACAAACATTACTCAAACAAAAGAAAATAGAACAAATCCGCATTTGCTCAGCTGAACGTGTCTGGCAGCCGGTGAACAAAAATGAAGCCCTATGGCATAGTGAAATAAGATAAAAGCAATAAAATGTTATACGATAAATGTAATGTAATACTGCATAGAGCTTATGGAGGAGTGTTATAGCTGTGAGGTCTTGGGACATGATTAAGATTGGACTCTAAGTGTAATTATTACTATAACCTGACGACCTAAAGGTGTCACATTTACAGCAACAGAACTGTGATGGATCAGCTTGAGTTAGGTTTTATATAATAGTTATATTTAAAGGCAGTGTGGGTTTCTCTGAGTTTCATTTGATTGACAGTAGCAGGAGAAGCAAACAACTCTATATGTGATTTATGTGATGTTATATTTTTACAGTCTGTCATTCTCAGGCGTAAACACTTTTGCTTTTGTCTCGATGGGTCGCTACACCGATTCCAGGATCAGAGCATCTAGAGCCGGACTTAAAACCTGAACTGCCACAAAACCAGGTCATTATTTAACCAAACTGAAGCTGAAAGATGATGATGACAGGTTTTTATTCTGTTCATGAATATAGTCGACGGATCACAGTTCTCATGGTGCGTTCCAAAGTGCTGGGAGGTGGGAAGTTTCCGACGTCCAACGGGGTAAAATGCACTGGAACGCCTGACGACAGCAGACCTCAACGCGGGCTACAACGTGACCCCAAGGTTAGAATAGTTTGGGATTTTTCATCATAGTTTAGTTTTATTTAGTTTTGACTTTTTTTTCTCTAATTCAGTTAGTTTTAGTTCATTTTTAGAGCAGGTTTACTAGTTTTTCTTAGTTTTTGCGTGTTTTTTTGAATACTTAGTTTTAGTTTTTTCATATCTTTTATCTTTCTCGCCGTCATATTCAAAGAAATCCCACACAGAACTCTGCTGCTTTTTCCCAACTTTAGTCTCCATGTTTTCAGGTAGAGTGGAGACGAGAAGCCTACTCTAGGCGACAAGTGACAAGAAGTGACGGACCGTGAAGTGACGTATGGTGCCGCCAGCTAAAATTGCTCAAGTGAAATAAATTGATTTCAAATCAATCCGACATTGACAAAGACAAAAACAAAGGGAATTTTATCCCTAATTTTTATACATTTTAGTTAGTTTTGTAAGCACACAATACAGTTTCAATTAGCTATTATTTTTTCTTTTAATTATAGTTTTTATTTATTTCAATTAACAAAAATGTTTTTTCAATTCTACTTTTTGTCATTTTGTTAGTTTTTGTGTGCAAGTTCGCAATAAAAAAAACTTCACAATGTGTAATTAGCTCATCCGTCATTTCGCCTCTTCCATTTCATGTGCTTATATGAGAACACTGTACTGTCGACAGCCAAAATGTCCTTTCAGTAAGAAAGCCAATAGCAGCTTAGATCTGCGTTCCTCCATATTTGTTGTTTATGTTCAACATGAATCGTCTGGAATGCTTTGAGGTGGGATGTAGTTAACTCCAAGTGAGATATATTCTGCCTCCCAGCACTTTGGAATGCAGCATTAGCCTGGGTTTTACAGCTATATCTGTATTCATCTCCTCTTTACGACTACCATCCCGTTTGACGAAAAGACAAAGGAGTTGACAACCTGCCTCTTCATTACATTACACGTGCAGCTCCTCTACGCCCCTTTAGCTTCATTGTGGACTGTGGTGAAATATCGATTTGAGCGCAGCCTCTGCTGACCGCTGCACAGATACCAGTAACTAAATACAGAACCCTTCAATAGGATCCCAGAAGAGGGCTGTTAAAACACATCTCTGCCGTCTTCGAGCCAGAACTAAGTGCTGGCGATGGCCTCAGAGATGAAGAGTTTTTGATGTCTGCGATGTACCGAGCTGTATTCGTGGCTGCTAGCGGTGCTGTAGCCTGTGTTCCACCGCCCCAGGGTTATATGCTCACCAACTGTTCAGACTGCAAACACACTCCTCTGATCTGCCTTTTCTCTTCCCTCCTCTTCCTCCTCTTTCCTCTCCTGTCTACCTGTCAAACACTGTGAGCTCTTGTGCTTCCAGCCAACACAAACGCCCATTTGGTGCTGATGGACAGAGGCAGCTGTAGTGGAAATCCAAAACGTTTAAGTGTGTGCAAATGCATTCACGCACGCACACACACGCACAAACACACGGCAGACTGTTTATAGATGGTGCAACCAGAGCTGAGGGGCAGATTAACGACTTTACTTCCCAATTAGCCCACTCAGCAGGAGAGGAAATGGCTCTCACTGGCCTTCTGCTTCCTTTATTCTTTGTATGTGTGTGTATCCTTTTATAATCGTGTGTATGTGTGTGTGTGTGGGTCGGCTCTCTCTGATCTAATTCTGAAGTGTTCACCACTGCTCGCTGACAGGCGCCCGCTTGCCAGTGGCTGTCACATGTTGCCTTCACTTCCTGTTCATGTAAAAGCTGACAGGGGTCTGGAGGGCGCCTGGGTTTATGTGTCTGCCTCAAGAGAAGTTTTAGTTGTGACTGCAGTTGGTTTAGTGCTGTGCAAGCGGTGGGAAGCTGTAGCATTTGGATTGATCTGTCATCTGACAAATTCAGTCTTTTAAAGTTTGACAGTCAAGTTAACTGTGAAGTTCACATTAACAGGGGGCAGGTGTTGTGTCTAACCTCCAGCAGGTGGCTGGTGAAAAAACTTGTAACTCATGGTATTTTGGATAATAGTGACATACACTGGAAAAAATCAATACCAAGTGTATTTCTAGTCAAAATATCTCATCACATTTGTAAGTGACACTGAAATGGTTTGAGCATAAAACAAGTTAATATTTTGTATAAGAAGTAAGATATTTTGTTGAACTATTAACAGTTTACATTATCTTCATTTGTGGAAAACATATTTCATCTCATGCATAAGATGCATTGTTTGTCATATTGGACTTGATGTAAATCATTTTTATTTCAGTTATAACGCTAATATCATGAGACTTAGTGAGAGTATGAGAGGCGGCGACTCCTGTTTAGCCCAGACATGCTAAAAGCCTTTGACCGAGCAATGTCTGCTGCAGCTGGATTAAGTAGCTAGTGGCACGAGGTATTTTGTAAAACTGTTGTAGTACTGTGTACATTTGTAATTGAAGTTGTTCTAATCAACATATGTTTATTTAGAATGTACGAAACCAACAGATTGTTCACCTAAGATCTCTGAAGGGACAGGTGGTCACAAGGCAGGATAGCTTTTTGCTATTTACCTTGTATGTTTCCTTTGACTCAGTTAAATGCCTAAACGTACTGTATTTTATTTTTACTGTAGTTTTCACGGCGTTCGATAAGCAAAATAAAGCACCCGTCTTTAAGAAGTCCGTGCTATGTTGTCATTTTGGAGCCACAACACTTAAAATAAGACATAATCACCTAAAGAGTAACTTTTCAGTGAGATATAAGAACTTATTTTTAGACAATAGAGCTGGAAAATCTCATTTCAAGAAATCTTACCAAGATAATTTTCACTTGTTCCATTGGCAGATTTTATGTTGGAATTAAGCAAAAAAAAAAAAAAAAATCTTGAATTAAGCATAATAATAATAATAATAATAATCTGCCAATGGAACAAGTAAAAATTATCTGGGTAGGATTTCTTCTAATAAGATTTTCCAGATCTATTGTCTAAAAATAAGTTCTTATATCGCAATTACAAGTTACTCTTTAGGTGATTATGTCTTATTTTAAGTGTGATGAGATATTTTGACTAGAAATGAGAAAAAATACACTTGGAAAGATTTAGATTTTTTTCCAGCGCAAACCGTCTTGCATCAACTGGACTAACTCAAGATTGATATCATCAAGTAATGTCAATGCTATACACAAACCCGAACCCAATTTTTACCCAGTGTTTGTAACATAATCATTTACTACATGTCACAAAGAACAACTCTACATTACGTGCATGTCCTACATGTCACTACGTGTACATTGTAGGTGTGGCTTTCAATCCATTTTCTGTTTTTTTAATCCTTTGGTGACACATTCATCCACTTGTTTATCAATTCGGTGAAAAGAAAGTGATCGTAAACAAGTTTTTTTGGACTTCCTCTGCATTTTTACTCAACATGTTCAAGGCTATCATAACTGGAGCTCAATCCAGTCCAGTGTCTGTGCATTGAATTTCCCCATTGTGGGATCAATAAAGTCTCTAATCTAACCTACACGATATTCGTTAATAATGTTATGTTGCCATGGATACTCTAAGATCTGGTTGACTGTCCTTAGAAAACTGCAGAACAGGAGCCTCCATAAGACCTATAGTTTTGGAGATGCTCTGACCCAGTCATCTGGCCAAGTCACTCATGTCCTCATGTTTTCCTGTTTTGCTGCTCCTAACACAACTTTGAGGACTAAATGTTCATGTGCTGCCTAATATATCCTCCCCACTGACCCACTACCCACTCATAATCACCATTATTACCACTCCAGCTGTCATTAAGTTGTGGTTTCTTGCTGTATAAACACAACTACACATTCATTTTTAAGTTGTCTTGCTGGACTTTCTGTTAACACTAACTTTAACACTCTGTCATCCATCCAAAAAGCCTCCAAACTGATTAGGTGTAGACTGTTCCATCAGCATCAACATCCATACAGCATCTGTGACAGCATGAAACTTCACCTAGAAAAGAACATGATATAAGGAATCCAACAACTTTGGGCAATTGATTTGAAGGAGTTAGTAGCAATAGTAATTCCAGGCACATTTTTATGACTCCACCTGCTTCCCTTTCATCCCTATCACACTCGTCCTACAGTCTGTGGCTTCATTTCCTAATACTACAACAACTTGTCACTATTCATTTAAAAGGACGAATTATTTCAGGGGAGCTAGTAATTTCATTTGAGTGCAAAAATGAAAATGATCCTGGAACAAATTTCTGCTAAAAGAGCTGAGTGTTATTTCTAAAAATTCTGTCTGTGTTTTGTGATAGACATTGTAGTTTCCTGACTATTATTTAACAGAATGGGATGAATGAATGGAAGAAAGTCTGAGGTGAATTTGACTGTATTTACTTTCTGATGAATCACACCTTTCCTTGGTGCATATTTCCTCTGAAGCCTTAACTTAGTGAAATAGTACAAGTGTTACAAACTTCCACAGCTCATTGCCCAGAATAAGGTTGACTCATTTAACATGCAGCTCTGTTTCCACTGAAAACTCCTCGTCTGTACTCCCTCCTCGTTTTCGTCTCGTCTTCCCTGCGGGTATTCTCCTACCTCATGAGGATCCCGATCACCCCTGTGCTGTCTGCTTGACAGTGCTCTGTCAAGTCCCAGCCTCGCCCCCCTCCCCCCTGTTGTTGCTATAGAAACCATTGGCCATGGAAAAGTACAAGCAACTCTGGGAAAAAGGACAGTAAGAGGTAGCGTTAGTCAGCTGTGCCACAAGGCAAGACAGCTGCCAAAACAAAACAACACAAAACAAAAACACAAGAAAGGGTTTGTGCTATTTGAGGGACCAAAGTAAATTCTCTTTTACTCTACTGAGGTTGGTTTTATGGGATTTAATATTTTGGGTGGTTTTAGCACTTTAAGGCATGTAAGCATTAACAGTCAAACCCTGCACCATTAGTCACGCAACTTCCCCAAAGTCACAAACCATACAAAACAACATAATTATATAAAAAAAAAAAATCCAAGAGCTGTCAGACACATTCAGAGAGAAAATGACTGTTCTCAGATTTGCATATCTCAGCTTTCCAAACATCCAAATAGTTTTTAACCCATTCAAATATAACACAACCTTTAGGGACTAAAAACAACCATAAGTAGGAATATGTAGGTAGTGGTGTAGTTCTCGAGACCTTTTTTTTGGTGGTCTCAGTCTTATCAAGGACTCAACTCATTTGGTCTTGCTCTTGTCTTGGTCTGGGACATTGCAGTCTCGACGGGATTTGTACAAAAACTGCATCATCGCAGAATAGTATCATTATTTATTATGCGCCCTCTTCAAGACATAAGGACAATATAATAGAAAACATAACATCAGTTTGATTTTACTAGTCATGACACTTTACAGCAATGCCTTTTGCTCCACAACTGATATGAGTAATCATGTTGCATTTTATACTGCTTTTTGCATGTTTCAGTTTTTATTATTGTCTGTTTGTTTAATGATAACATCAGCCTGCCCAGGGACTACAGGTGGAAATTAGCACTAGTGCTACAACCTGGCACACTACATCT
>JAPQRP010000005.1:40078817-40096223 GCA_037367295.1 Apogon hyalosoma | reverse complement strand
TCCACAGAAAAACTTTACATGTACTACCAAACCGTATGCTATGGACCCAAAGTCACAATAAATAAAATGAGATTAACAATTAAATTAAAAAGTTGAAGCAAAATGTATCTAAACTGGCTGCAGAATCACCATATTTACATTCTTTGATAGCTAAATGCAACTAAATTCTTAAATACCAGTACTGATAAAAGGCAAACAGTTACCACATTCCAGCTCATATTATCAGGTCATATTTTACTTGTATTACAAAGTCATGTATGTTAAAGACTATGAAACATTACCTGCTCATGTTTGATTAATGAAGAACTTTCACTCCATTTCCAGCAGTTTCCTTTATATGTCACAGCAGGGTGGCCACAGCTGCAGCTCACAGGATGAAAAACAGGTAAATCTTAATCAGTGAAGCCAATTACCAGCTTCTGACAATAAGACTTCTGAGTGCTTGCTCATACTGCAGCTTCATGTAAATCATCTCATTCATAATTAATGTTTTTTTTTTCCAAAGCTGTGAAATATGACCTCCATTAGCATTATTTTTAAGCAGGTTGCTTGGTTTAAACCTGCTTATATACCAAGGAAAGTGAAGGCCTTTTTGTGCAGCTTTTAGTGTAGGCAGACAAATATGGGATTTGAGTTTGTGTGTAGTCGAGTGAATGTCCCAGCTGCCTCTTTTACAGAAAGGTTACAGGAGTTACAAACAAAGGTGTCATAGTGAAGTTAGGCGTTCCAGTTACTTTCATTCATAAAAAGTAATGACAGGAAAGACTCATCAGCGGCTCACAGGCTGCTCATCTGTTATGCAGCTACACTAGTCTATTTAGGCCATCTTCAGAGGGATTTGATCAATAAATAATGGCTTGCCCCTGTTTCAGAGCAGTTTAATTTTGATCACATGCTCTCAGTGAAGAGTATGGCTACAGCCTACGAGCTAATTTTCCAAACACTCACTGTACCATAAATACAGTATTTGTGCCCAAAGCGTACACAAACACACCACGAGCTATCCTCTGTGGGCTTAATCAATGTGCAAGGTAGTGATGTAACTGTCAACTGTCCTATTTTTTTGCAGTGGGTGTTTTCATTTTGCTCTTCTGTCCTACATGAACACAGAAATAAACATAGATACATTAATTGAAGCTGGATCTGCTCTGTACATTGAACCTCTCTGCTTTAGGAGCCAATTACAGACAATATGACAGTGTGTCACATTTTATTTCCAGCATCAAAAGCCACAGTTCAGAGCAGAGGAAGTTTAATACAATGATCTAAAACAGTGTTTCTCAACGAGTGCGGTGCCGGCCCCCAGGAGGCGTTTGGAACGAGAAAGCTGAGTGGGGGGGTGCTCAGACCAAGATGGGGGGGCGTTTAAGTCTGTATAAGTATCAATATTAAGCGGCATGTTATACCAGTGCCGAATTTCCATGCCTCCCCGGTCGCAAATTTGTTGTCGGGAGGTGGCAGGAGGCTCATGCTGATAAGGGGCGTTTGCTCAAAAAAGGTTGAGAAACACGGATCTAAAATATTAAAGACAGTCTTCAGGGTCCAGGCTGTGCTTTATCTACAGATGACATGTTGTCAGAATCATCTGAAGTACCTCTAGGTCAGTGTGATTGTTCTCCGCGGGGGTCTTTTATGTAGGACTTCACATAGCTGGAGAGGCTCATGGTAGAACCGCAAATTATACAGCACAGATCCAGGACGGCCTGTTTGCTAATTGGAACATGGCTGCTCAATGGCACTTTACATTACAAAGCATGTAAAAATGGGCAGCATGGTGGTGCAGGGGTCAGGACTGGCACCTCACAGCAAGAGGGTCCTGTATTAACACCCACCACCAGCCGCCTGGAACCCATCTGTGTGGAGTTTACGTGTTCCCACTGGGTACCCTGTCCCCTATCCGTGCACCTCAATAGGGTCACTGGATATTCTAAATTGAAGACCCTGGTTATTATATATTACCCTTCTATCCCGTACTAAATTAAAAATGATTGGGTTTCCTGGTGTGTCCACACATACTGCACCATGTTTCTTGTAAAACTCTTCTTCTTCGCTTGTTGTAACATCTGTCAACATCTGTTTTTTGCTCACATGACTCTAGTTGTGGAAAAAAAGGTCTTTCCATTGCAGTTTTGTGTGATATACCAATTTAGCTACACCTGAAAAAACACCTCTTGCCAAAGCAAAAACTTTTAATCAAGAAACAAGAGTTTTGGTGAAATTGTCATTTTTCCATTTGGCAAATTTTTATGCACAAAGTTACATTTGCTCAAGTTGAGGGTCAATGGAAAAGCGACTACGATGACCTGCCGGCACCGCACCTGGGGCAGATCTCCATCACGGCTCCATAGAAGGGGTTCCTCTGCTCCAGATCGTTGCTGCTTCACAGACTACCACATCTGTCCATAGACTCACATTCTTATCTTCCTTTCATGCAGCTTAGAGCCAAACCCAGACTTTGGACCTTTCCCAAAGTCCCCCCTTGGCCCTACAATTCATCCCTATCCCCACAATTGGAGTCATGTTTTGGATCGGTAGGGTGTCCCTTTTCTCTTTAGCATCGAGGGGGAGTGGACATTCTGCCCCTTCGAACGGAGTCAGCTTGGATGCAGACTTGCGACGATTGCTTTAGATGGAGGGGAAGAATTTGCCGCCCATAATGCTTTGCGCCGCCCACAATGCTTTGTGAACACTTCCGCTTTCCCCGCTTAAACATATGGCAAAGATGGAGCTGGAAAGGAATCGCACAAATGTAAGTTTTCTTTTCAAATAGCAATCTTCTTTGCAAATCTGATGGTACATCTTACTTTTTTGTAAACGAAAACATATGTCGAGTTAGAATGTTACATTTGTTATTTTTAGACTATCGTATTTACCGTGCCACCTTAACTCGAGTTCACTAATTTTGTAAATCCCCTTACGCAATAACAGTCGCAATGTCTTGTTGTAAAATTGGTGGGATGTCGATGATAGTGTATAAGAAAAGACTCGTCACATATGCGACCTCGTCCCTTATTGATGACGTCGATGTCCCGTCGTGTCGGTAGAAATCCCTACCACTTGCGACTCCGTTCCAAAGCAGACTTAAAAAACGAGTGGACTCCAAAACAAGTGCTAGTTGCCAAGGGAGGACTTTGGGACAGGCCCTTTCACCACCCTGATCTTCATCACCTTGTGGACTCTGATGTTTTCTCCTCTCAGGTTTTCTGTTCATTCCCTTCTCATGTTTATTCCCTGTTTAATAAAACACCTTTACTTCCTTCAGCACCTCGCGTTTGAGTCCAGTCATTCACTCCATCTTGACACAATTATCCTGTACGGTAAACATTACTTCTGTTGGAAAAGCCCAACACATTTGAAGACCTCAGTCTCAGCGTCCAATGGATTTGTGTATCCCATAGTTTCTCTTAAGTATGAGTGGGTCACTTTAAAAATGTTAACCTTGACACAAATCTCTCTGCCTAGTCTGACTGGTTTCTCAGACCAACGTTGGCACATCTCATCAAAGTCTGCTTTTAACGTCTATTTACTCCATGTGGTTTTCTCTCATTTCTCTGCCTGCCTTCAATTTTGCTGTCACTTTTTTCAGGTTTGTGTGTTGACAGAGTCTTTTGCTTCAGGGAGAAAGCATGTAACAAGGGCATCATTGTGTGAGCCTTATCACCGTGCAGCATCACTTTGATCTGCAGCCGTGGTGTTCACTGTCACTGCTTCTGTTTAGGTTTTTCAGTTTGCAGTTTTCACTTCTCTCTCCCCTTAATGACTACAGTCACCAGAGTAAGGTTATAAAACAGCGTCTTTGAACTGGAATCGTTTTAGAGGAAGAGTCTGATCATCAAACTGAAGTGTGATCTCAAGATTGTAGACGGACATAAAAAAAAAAAAAAAAAAAAAAAAAAAAAAAAGCATCAAACCAAGGACACAAGATATTCTCAGTTCGCTGTTTCATTAAACCCCAGACAGCTGAAACTACTGACCACCGTAATTATTTTCTTAAACTTATAAATTGTGTATTGGATTGGAGCTTGGTCAAAATGTGCAGTAATTGGTATCAAGGAGATGTGCATTTCTCTTATTTTAATTGCAGACTGCCTCACTTTGAGTTTTTCATTATTTTAATATAATATTAATATTAATATTGGACAAAACTGACACAGGGTGTATTGTCCCTGTACAGTACAGTATAACCAACTGTAAGCTTATAACAGATTAAAGTCCTTATTATTTAGCATCTTTCAATCTTTTCTAGCTTTGTTGGAAATTTCCTTCATCATGTTATGTTGCATATGTTTTAAACCAGGGCTAAATACAAACCAGGGATTAACTGATTGTGAATTTCCGGGCTGATAATGATACTGTTTATAATAACATTTTAACTGATAGCCTGTGCTAAAACTAGTGTTATATTGTGTTTATGTATTGTTTTTGTTGATATTAATTGGAACTTTTGTGCCAGTGAAATCATCATTGTAAAAAATAACTGAAATTAGAAAAGCACTCAGAGAGCGCAGACCTCCGCCAAGGCAGATCAGCCCCCCCCACCCCCACCTGGATCACCACCAAAATTTAATAATTTTAGTATCAACATTTCCTGAACATTTCATCAAAATCCTTCCATAACTTTTTGAGTTATCTTGCTAACATACAGACAGACAAACAAACAGACAAACCCCTATGAATACATAACTATCACACTATCAATACATCATCATCTGCTGCTACAAGTGAAATATCAGCTGAAAGCTCTTGTCATTCACCAGCTGATCCTGCCCGTTTGGTCGATGCATCTCTATTTTAAACACTAATTCTGACTACAGGGGCTTTTCATGTTAAATTCTATAGTAACAGATTTTGCTAATTAGCATGCCAGAATGTACCAGCGTTTTACCACCGCTCTACAGTTCACTAATAGCAGTGTGATGAGAGACCAGGGAAGTTTCTAGAACATTTAGTGCCTGTGGGATTCACTGTGTGGTCTCTGGTTGGTATATCACTCCCTCCAGAATCCACAGTCAGAGCAGGAAGGAGGAAACAGCAGCACAGACATCAGCCCTGTTAGTGTCTCAGTGTGTATAGACGGTATATATATTTATATATGTGTGTGTGTGTGTGTGTGTGTGTGTGTGTGTGTGTGTGTGTAAGAGGAGTGTGCCTGGTAAGGTAATTAACATTTCCCTATTTCCCTAGCATCAGCAGCTAGTGCTCAAGGCTAAAATGATCCGAGGAGACTTCACCGATGCTGTAATAAAGTCTAAACATTTCTTCACCGGCAAGGAATAGAAAATAACAAAATGACGCCGGTAAAGGATGAACAGACGTCTCAGATGAAACTCATCAAGCATGTGCTAAAAACATTATGAATATCAACAGAAATCTGCCACAGAGCATGCACATAAGAGCATAGTGTTTCATGAAAAGAATCAAGTCAAAATACGACTGAATTGCAGATGTGTGTTTATCAGTGTTTTCACTCTCGAGGAAAAACCCTATGTGATGTATATATGAGCTGTCAGGCACAGATGGGCTGGTCCCGGTTAACACCCAAATGTCAGGATGTAGCAGACGGATGTCCCTAATCAGTCGAATCATCAAATAAATTGACATTAACTACTGAAATCTGCTGCCACTGCATTTGATGTTGCCTGGCAAAGTTTTTAATTGCATTAGTTGTTTTTGATCAGAAGGCAGAAACCATCTGTGTATACGGAAAGGACATACACATTTAAAATATGTATAATGTGTACTGTCACTAAATTGTTTAAGAGCTTTGACAGCTAAGTGAATTAAAAAGACTGTATGTAGTATTTGTACTTTAAAATGTTAAAAAATAACCTACAATTATCTATAACTGTTAAGAATAAAGAGCTTTGAAGTTGTACCAGAGATGTAGCATAGAATAGAATAAAATAGAATAGATGTCAATGTATTAGTGATATGAACGGAATCTATTTATAGCCACAGCCCGTTGGAGTTATGTAACCACTAGAGGGAGTAGTGAGTCACTCTGTGGGTCTCCTATGGTGAGGAAAACTAACACCACAAAGAAAGTGACCCGATGGGATGAGAACCACTAAGAAACAACTTTTAGAGTCAAATAAAGTAACGCATTTTTGGCCACCATTTCACCACCGGACATAGCCCTAAATGAAAATAAAGGAGTTTGACGCTGAAATCACAGTGTTTCTTCGACAAGGCCGAGTTTAGTTATGAGGTATATGAAAGTATAAAGTCATTATGTGATGTTATTATCGTTAAGTTGCTGTTTGTCGATTCACGGTTCAGACTAAACTGTGACACTTCTAACCTTATTTGGACGATTCCAAACAGAACTTTCTTTCAGCTACTGACAACACAAACTGTACAGAAACCAGAGGTGATTTGTGGTTTTACTGTGGCTGTTTTCTGTCTAAAAACAGAGCTAAGCTAACAGAGCTGTATCATAAACTATCAGCTGACACAGCGGATGAAGACTATAATAATCAGCTGTAAATGAAGAAAACTTGATGGTATCTTTATACAGATGTGTTTAAACATTGAGCTTTATAAGGCTACGTTCAGACTGCAGGCAAATGTGTCCCAAAAACAATTTTTTTGCCCATATGTGACCTGTATCTGATCTATTAAAGATAGTTTGAACAGCACAAATCCGATTGTTTCAAATCCGACCCAGGCCACCTTCATATATGGTTCTAAATCCGATATATATCTGATATTTTGCAATGCAATTTCAGTGTGAATGGCCAGGTCGCATTTATCCCACCTTTACGTCATTGGAATGCGACAAACATTACAATTCTGCATCCCAGGAGGAGGAGCAGCGGGAAATACATGTTTACTTCCGTAACCACAGAGCATGCCTGCAGGACCGCTTATAAGATAAGATAAGATAAGATAAGATAAGATATGACTTTACTGAGCCCACCATGGGGAAATTTCACAGTTGACAGCAGCAGTATACAGGTAGAAAGAAAAGAAAAACCACAAGAGTGAAAATATAAAGGAAAATAAGAAATATTGTATTTATATGACTAGAGAAATAGAATTAAACATTCTTAAAATATGAACATATAAAATTTAAACTTTAACGGTATTTACATATTTATATTGCTTTTTGCACATGTGGCTCACTTCAGGGTCGCATTCAGTTCATACTCAAAACTGATAGGAGTCACATTTAATATGTAATATGAACGAGCACGCAAAAAATTGAATTTCACCCAAAAAATCTAAATTGTGCATTAAGAGCTACTGTCTGAACATAGTCTAATTTATTCATTGAGTGATCACCAGTAAATCAACATACTGTCGTGAAAAAATTATTAAACCACCCTTGTTTTCTTCAATTTCTTGTTCATTTTAATGCCTGGTACAACTAAAAGTACATTTTTTTTTGACAAATATAATAACAAAAATAGCTCATAGTAGTTTAATTTCAGAGCTGATATCTATCCATTTTCCATGTTTTCTTGATAATAACCAAAATCACTTCAGTTCTTACATTAATATCGATGGCATTGTACTGACAAAAACAGTGCTTTTATTCATTCCATGTTTTCTCTTCTGTCTGTTTTAGTTACATGATACACACAGGAGTTAGCACTTGATTGCATAACCATTGTTTTTGATGACTTTTGATGGTCCCATAATTTTTTCCGCGACTGTACATAGTTTTGATTCATTGGTGATTTTGGTAGCTTTAAGTGTGATCTGGTACACGACTAACCCTTGCTGTTAGGAGTTTGGAATATCAATACCACATAGAACCACTTTAAAGTCCTCATTTTTGGTCTGTTTAAGTCTTGACATCTTAACTGTGTCAGCTTGCCAATTCACAAACCTTTCACAGCAGCTGTCGTGAGATCTGGAAGACAGTGGGTGAGGGTGAGGATTAGTTATTTTCAGCAGCTTTAAAATCCTCTCAAGATGACACTATTGAAAAAAAGGTGCAGCTCATTTAGTGATCTCTAGATACCGGCTTTGACAAAACTCTGATAATATACTTTATTATGGAGAGGTGACTTGTGGGATCAGTGCGGAGGTGTGTTGAAGCTGTTCTGGTGGACCAATACCTACTATTTCTCCTTTTATACTGAAAAAAAACAAAAAAACCCCAAAACATTAAGACCTGGCTTTTGTCTTAAATGTGAAATCAGCCCTTATTCCCAGGTCAAATGTATCTATCACCTACAGCTCTTAGCAGTGATGGAAACATGACACCTGCGTATATGGTCTGCTTTTCACCATTTCCCAGCGCCATGCTATGAAACGTGTTGAAGTTCCAGACATTGACGTGTAAATAGCCTGGCAGGAACATTATTTATTGTGTTTTACAATAGGAACAATGTGCTTTGGATGCAGTACCGGCAAGACAGAGAGCTGAGATCACGTTACCTGATTTGATGAAAGGATGATGCTTTATAAACCATTCCCTGTTTTACACCACGTTCAGACATTGACAAGAAGGAAACAATAAAGCAAACTCAGAAAGGTGTTGAGCTATTTTTGGTGGCGACAAAGCTCCTGTCTAAAATCTCTTTTCCTTTCATTTGTCTGTTGACTGTTCACGGTAAGAAACTCACAGTTTAGATGCAGTTAGTAAACACATTAACTGACTGGTACCACAGGCGCAGCATGCGTTTTGTTTTTAATTTAGAGTTTATTGTGGTCGCCGGTAAAGCATCTACTCAGCTCTGAGGACTCAACAGGAGTGAGTCCAGATCGCTAAATGCATGTCACATTTATTTCCTATCAGCAGGTTTGCCCATACAATGGGTTGGACTGCAGATTACACAATATCTGATTCAGTTCAAACCGGTGTGGAACTGTCTCTATTGGAAGTTGTGTCAACCAGCAGTTTACATTAGAGCTGCACAATGTATCGTTTGAGCACTGACATCGCGCTGTACGTGTGCGCAATAGTCACATTGCAGGTCCTGCAACGTAGGAGGCAAATGAACTCAGCTGGGTACCTGACACACACTGCGCACAGCGATCCACCAATCACAATCGTTCTTAACCCTTTATCGGGCAAGTGACTGTTTTTGGTAATTTCCACAAACGTTAAATCTCATGCCTCAGTGAGGTCAAGAAGCATGTTGGTTTTTATAACACTATACAGTGATTCAGAGAGATTTCATAGAAATTTTGTAGCTGTAAATAGTGAATATGAGTCATTTTTGTCAGTTTGTGACGTTATAACAGTTGTTTTATTGCATGTGTTTACTTTTTAGCAAGTGGTGCTCGGATGTTTTAAGGCAAGAGGAGGTAGATGACGATGTCCAATAAGTTTTCTTCTTCCCACTCCTTTTTGAGCAATACATATTGAATTTATTTTGTTATTACTAGTGTACATGGCAATGGCTACCTTGTCTTGTCAACCTTTATTTATTAATGTGTTTGCTCTGTCATTAGTTCCTTGTGCACGAAAAAAAAATTGAATTTCAGAGTATTTCATTGAATGCCCTATAAAGAGTTAATCAGTTTGCCGAAGCAGACCAGCCCATGGAGTGAGTCGCTGGTAACAACATTGAAAAATGAGCAACGAACAAGAGAAAATCACCGAAAAGGAAGACTTGGTGCCAAAAAGTTATCTGGAATTATTTCAGCTACAAGAAGGATGAAACTGAAACACGTGCTGTGTGTCGATAGTTCCTTGCACCTGTCCCCATGAGAGGAAACACGACTAATTTGTCTGACCATTTACCACATGGCTATTTCATATCGCAATAAATATCGCAGGGTTAGGAGAATCGCAGTGTCAGTTTTTTCCAGTATCGTGCAGCCCTATTTTACATCTTGTTTCAATTTTATGTGTGTTTTTATTGTCTTAGACCTGAATTTAAGGGAAGAACAGGAAAACTTAGCTCCTGTGCTTCCAGCTGTTTCCTGTCTTTGAAAGCTTTACCTGCTGACAATGATGTTAAGCTAAAACAAGTTAAGGATAGAGCATCAACTGTCTAAGTTAGAATTAAATTTCATTTTATAGCAAAAAAAAAGTACAATTACAGTATGATAATGTTTACAGCCCTTTCATAAAAAATGTGAATAACCTCCATGAACAATCATAGTTTTCTTTAACGATATTATGCCTCAGTTTATCATTTACACATGTGCATTACAACTTACAGATCTCAGTGGATCTACGCAGACACAAAACATTTAATAACAGGCATCTGGAAATAAAAAAAAATACAGCAGTTAACTTTATAATCAACACAACTTGTCAAGACTTAGTGTCACCCTTGATCGTCAGTATCGTGTGTTTGTTATTTTTGCACTTCAGAAATTCATCCTGTGGACAAGATTGAACATTTTGGAGGGCCAGTTTTGACCCATAGACCATGTATTTGACACCCCTACACTAAAAGATTAAATTTGTAACAGATATAAGTCCCTGGTACAGTTGTTGTGTATGTTTAGATGATTTTGCTGTATGTGTCACTTTGACCCAATCATAACTAAACACACATACTTCAAATCAGTGTCAACCCCGCGGTCTGATCTGTCACCTGACACTTCAGCTTGTCTCCAGGCTGTTTGTTTGGTTTCGAACCGCAGCTCCTGCAGAACAACAACACTCATCTGTTTTCTCAGTCATGTCCCATGATTCCTGACATCGAGGTCTTATTTCCCCATATATCATTTTCTGTGATGAATGATCTGAAGGTGACCTCACCTCACAGTTTCTGCTCATATCAGCCTGTCAGTGAAGGGCGTCGTTTTTCAGACTCAACATTGGCAGCAAAGGGGGTTTAACAATTTTTCTATCAGTGTTATTTTTAGAAATTTTCCCTGTTTCCTGTTCATACTGTTATTTGTGTTTTTCTAGGGTATTGTAGCAGAGGGTGAAAGACAAGAATGAGGGTGTTAAAAAGGAAAAAAAAAAAAACATGTTACATTTCTGGGCTGGTGTGACTGGATCCCTGCCTTTTCCCAATTTAATTTTACTCTTGTAAGACCAAGATTTCATCCCAAAGAAAAGTGTTTATGGATATCTAAATTAAAATGCTTAAAATTGGCTTGGCTTTGTTGTGTTAGTGACAGAGCTCAGTAATATTAGTGTGATATAAACGATATAACTGTTGCAATCGCAGGTTAAATGGCTTAATGGGGATAATCCTGCTAAAACAGCAGAAACAGCGTTTGACACTGGAACAGAGTCACAGTGGGATCTTTCTGAACTTTAATATATTTTCCCCTTTTGAGTCTTTTGATGAATACAGGCATATTTTTTTGCATTTAGGGGCTCTACAGAACATCAAGTATTTCACTAATGGCCAAATGCAGAATACAAATGGCAGTAGCTGCAATTTTTGATAAAGATAAAATGTTTCTTAACATGCCATGATAAATGAATCATTTTGGTGCAACAGAGTTATCTGGTGTAACCAGATACAACTGTGTGTCTGGTTGCTGACAGAGACATACTTGATGTATTTTTTCATTAATACAGTAATTTTATGTAACTGATGATGGTTCTGTAGGAGCTGACAGGTGAAGGCAAGGTACTCACGTAGACAGGACATAAATGGTAGATGAACCCTCTGTGATGTGGTTCATGAACTGATGTTTTGAAGGCTAAAGATGTACAGTATGGCCGACAGCATGTCGTATGGAAACAAGTGGGTGGAGTTGGAGAAGAAACTGACTCTGGAACTTACACAAACTACCAACCACCTCCACTAACAGTGTAATAATAAATACCATCGAGTCATTTTAGCTACTTATTAAATGTTAACTCATGTTCGGTTTGATAACAGTAATGAGTCATTAAATGTGCAAACACACTAATAATGCATACCTGATCTAATTAGCAGGCTTTCTAATAGACCATGTAATTCAGTAATGCTTATATCAGCTAATGCAGCTAAATTCTGCCAGTTATTTTAATTAATCACCAGTAAAATTCATAACAGAATCCTCCGACGGCCCTGTTAGTGTAACTCCCTAAACACAACTACAGTAGAGTTGTCTGTCAGGGAGAAAGAAAATGTTTCATTTGATAAAGAAGAGTTGTGAATGTCCAAAATGGCAGAAGAGCTGACACTGGTAAAACACAAATGTCATGGAAGACACTGACAGATTCATCGGTCGATAACAGCGGCCATTCCATAAATTATGCACAACTTTTTTGACTTCACACAATGTAAATGGATGAGTTATCGCACAATTTATCATAATGCTGTTGACACAGAGGAGAAAATGCCCTGAGACCAAAACTGTTTCTCAAGCATGTTTATTTCTGCTGAAAATGGTTCATTTTAAGGTGGGGGTCTATGGAAATGGACTTTAGATCCAGCCCTCAAGTGTGCATTCAGTTTACTGCAGAGTTTGATACCTCCACACTGGGTTTACTTTTCAGACCAGGTTGCTGCTCTGCTATACCCTGTACCCTCATATTCCCACGTATGTGCAGACTGAAAACCTATGAAAACCAGCTATATTCTGACTAAAGCAGACTGAAACATTGTCATTCCCATTAAACACAGTATAGATAAATATGCTGTGAAATCCCTAATCTTAAAATTAAAATCTAACTAATGTTTGCATGTTTGAAAATAGGCATCCCTGCTGCATTCCAGTCATCAAACACGGAGCGCCTGCCAACAGTACAAGGCACGAAACAAGGTGACATATTTGTTGCTCAGCGGTTCAGGCAGGGAATTCGTCACTCCTTAGGGAAAACCTGTTTTCTGCTGCCTTACTCCCCAAAGCAGTGTGCATGCAGGAGGTACAAATGAAATAAACAAAGAACCCAGGTTTTGGAGAGTGAGTGTTAGAAATGTTGCCAAGTATTCAACTGAAAAATGATTTAGAAGCTAAAAATACTAAATTGTGAAGATGCTCTGATGTAAAGATCTGCCCCGCCCACAGACTGCAAATCATACACCTCTGAGCTCCTTAATTAACTGCAACACTGCCTCATCCAGAAATGCAAAACAGCACAGCATTCTCCCACTGGTGTGTTTGACAGCAGCTCCACTGCAGACACCGGACTCCATCCGTTTCCCCAGAGGCCTCGCTGCTGCGTTATCGTGCATCATCGATTGGGCGCAGGGATGAAGCTGTCGGGGGACCACCCATTTGTTTCCCTGCTTCTGTTGTTTACGATCAGTGTGATCCCCCCCATCGTTCTTTTTCTCCCATACTCTCTCTCTCTCTCTCTCTCTCTCTCTCTCTCTCTCTCACGCACACACAGCTTCCAGTCCCCTTGAGGAGATGAGGGTGAGCCTTGCTGTAGGCTAAGTGACACTGAACACTGAGCTGTGGCTTATTTTTATGCGTGCTACGCATTTGTGAGTGCACCTCTGTGTGCTTCTGTTTAAGTGAGCATATGCATGAGTGTCGATCTGTGTGTGTGTGTATGTGCACTGTGAGCTTTCTACATTTATTTGCATCTGTGTGTATATGCATGTTCAGCTGTGTGTATGGATTTCCTGTCTGTTTGCATATTTTTGCATACGTGTATGTGCTTGCACCATGTGGAGATGTGTCTAAAAGTATGTGTGTGTCTGTATGTAAAGTATATTTGTGACCGTTGATATAGATTCAATGTATGCAGTGTGTGTGTGTGTGTGAACAGTGTCTCTCAGAGGACTGACAGGAGAGCCAGCGCTGAATTTAAATGCAGGTCATCATGGAGTTTGTGGATTCAGGTTCTGTCTGTCTGTGCTGCTCTGTGCTCAGGATGGAAATCCCTTCAACATGGCACGCATACCGATACAATCTAATAACCTCCTCCCTCCCACTGCGATCGAAGCCCGACAGCTTCAAGAGGACTGATGGTGCACCCGGTGGACTTGGCAGGTGATCCTGCAAAGCTCCTGTTCCCACACTTCGGTGTGTTGCACAGGGTGTGGACTCAAATGGTTTTGTCCATTCACACAGGGACAAAACCTGACAGGGGCAGATAATTGGATTGATGTTAGAATGTGTGCAGCCAACATCCTCTTACTTAATTCCTCTGACTCACTCATTAAAACTTGGAAGGAAGTCTTTAATTATTTTCAGCGCTTGCTAATTAAGGATAGAAATATGGTGAGAATGAAAATAAATGAAAGGTGGGCATCAGCTTGTGCTGTTGATGACACCATAAATTTTCCATTTCAAAAGAAGAGCTGGGTGTAATGTCTGTAATTGCAAAGTAAAAAATGTAGAGCAGCAGGTTGAGACTGACCTCTGCAGAACTCAAGTATTATTCCGGCAGAAAATATTTTACAAGAACACAAGATTCTATGTTTTGTATCTCATAATGGAACCATAAGTTTCATGTCCAGATTGTTAAGATTCTTTGCTCCCAGTTGACAACAAAAACACTTTTATGTGTATAAAACTTATGGCTGGATTAGATATATTCAGGTTTTATTGACAGGGTTTATAATCAACAGGCCTGAAACACATGAAAAAACATAACCACATGCTCTCTCTTACATTTCTTGAACACCTCTAAGGAGGCGGCCTCAAGCAGCCCTTGTGTAGCATCCACTTAAATCCTGACAATAACATGACAATTCAACCCCTCTCTGGCTAAATCCTGTTCTCTGTGTAACTAAGGACTTCATCATAGATGCAATAGTATAAAATAAATGCAACGACTTAACAAAATGTAAAGTGGTCCACTGGCACTATACAGTGTAGTTTTGTCATTTAACATTCATATACTGTGTAAAATTAACTGTTTTTTTAAATATATATATTTCTTTCATTGGGATTTTCTAAAGGAGATGAATTTTGTACCACAGTTAATTCATATATATCTATAATAACAGATCAGACACTAGTGGCTAAAACCTTTCATTTAGAGAAGAATGTAGTAGTGGATGTCTTGAAAATAGAAAAACCAAGAGATTCATGATTATCCTTGAGTAAGGCAGGTTAAATGTCATTTCTCCATTGTATATGATTGAATATAGGGAAATTCTGCACAATACATTTGGTGTGAATTATCCATGCTACTGTACTCCATTTCCACAGAAATAGGTTCCTTTAGGCAGCATTTTGAGATGAACATGAAACAGTGTGAAGCCCTGATGAGGATGGAGAGATAACACACCAACTACCATGAACCAATCACCCGTGAGCCTGGCATCGTCTGAGCTGAGCATGCTTCTTTGCCATTCTTCTTCCAAATAGGAGATAATTAGTTGGGCTTCATTTGTTTAAACTGCCTTTTGCTAACCATAATGATGTTGTTGTGCTTGTGGTGTTCCAGTAACATTTTGCCTCATAGATGCTTGACTCGAGGACTACGGTACATGTAACAGTGCGCTAGAACCTTTGGATTCACTGCTGAACAAGGGTTACTGTTCATTAATTAACACCAGCTCGAACAAAGGATTTTATCTGTCACATGTATAATTCTGCAAGTGGAAACCTGCTGAAATTGAGGTCTGTCTGTATTTTTATTCCCTCCACAAATATTCCATGGGTGTGCAAAGATCCACAAAATCTTTTTTCATACATTTCCATGCAAATTTTACAGATGAGTATCTACTCTTGATGTGAAATGGCTTTAAACCTGGACAGGTTTTACTTTTTGGAAAGAGACAGGGAATGAAATAATTTTGAAAGAAAGGTATCGGGCAGCAGAAAAGAAAAGCAGCTGGACAGATTGAAGGGCTGCATCAGGGCTTTGACTCTTTATTTTCACTCAGAGAATAGACTTTAAAACAGCTCTGCTTGTGTATAAGTCTGTCCACGGTCTAGAACCAAAGTACATCTCTGACATGTTGGTCCCATATGAACCATCTGGGACCCTGAAAACCTCAGGGACTGGTCTTTTGCTGGAGCCCAGAGTCAGGACTAAACAGGGTGAAGCTGCCTTTCAGTTCCATGCAGCTAAACTCTGGAACGGTCTTCCTGATGACATGAGACAGGCCTCTACTCTGACCATGTTTAAGTCCAGGCTGAAAACAGCTCTGTTCAACTGTGCATAGAACAACTGAAAGGGTTCTATCTGCACTATTCTCTTTTACTTTATTTGAATTCATTATTATTTATGTTTCATTGATTATGTTTTAACTGTAATTGTTGGTTTTTAACCTGTTTCTTTTCCATTTTTGTAAAGCACTGTGAATTTCCCTGTGTATGAATTGTGCTACAAATAAATTTGCCTTGCCTATTTTACAACTGTTATACATGTACATTAACATTTATAATTGGCAGATGTTGGGCTTATTTCCAGAAAGAAGATAATACCAGAATGGTGCTTGTTTTTCATCATTACTGCACACAACAAATATGCCGTTAATTTTAAAAATAGTTTAGTTTATTTAGCCACAGCGCAGTGTTTTATCTGGTATTTCTGTTTTATTGTGATGCTGGGGTCCCAGATTTCAAAAAGCTTGTCTACCCATTTTCTGGAAAACACAAAGAAGCTCGGCTGCAGAGACATGTGCCTCCCTGCTCCCACAGAGGATAAATCCACCACCGACTGACGCTTTCAAATCCCTTTTGATGTGATATTCACATCTGCTAAGTGTAATCCTCTGAACAGTATCTTTGGTATCTCTTCTCCGCAGCCATGCCCTAATCCAATCGGCTGGTTATAACAAAACGTTTCTGCTTTAGGCCCCCAATTAGGCAGCTTAGCTGGATCTTAGTGAACACATATACTGTCCACGGTCTGAATGGGATTTTAATTTCTGACTGTGCCACAGTGGAGGGTTTCACTGGTGTGGGAGCCTTGCTGATTGAGAGTTGCTGCATTACTCTGATTAATAGATGTGATTATTTACCAATCAGTTTGTTTACCCCCAGTAGCCAATTTTTGTTGTTGTTGTGTGTGTTTCGACCCAGGAGGTGACTCAGCTGACTGATTTTACATTTCCCACAAACAACAGTAGAAGTGTAATTTATCTGAGGTCAGTCTGGCAACATGAGGGCGAATGCTGACAAGTGCAAGGTCAACCCCGATGTGGCTCACCACAGGTGTGTGTACATAGGCTATTATTTCTGAGGCTGGAACAGCAGGAATGACTGCCATCTTCCTTTGAGGTTGCTGGTCTTTGGTCAGACCTGGAATTATTTGAGCAGATGGCCGTTGTATTTCTGTAACTTCACTAAAAAACCTGCTCTTGCTTGAAGCGTTGCTCACAATTTACCCGTTTGCCAGTGCTGTTGATCAAGCTGCTATCACATATGATTTGAGTTCATTGTACTATTGTCTGTCACTGAGTCACCTTCCCAAATAACATGCATGCATCCAGACATAAACACCCACAATATGAGATATACATGGGTTGAAACTATAACTTTTTAGTATGAAGATACCCATTTTACCCAGTGTCCTCAGTGGCAGCATTACTTAACCCATAAAAACACAAACATTCACCACCGACCAAAAGCATCTACTGATCTAAACTGTTTAATACCTGTTGATCCACTAATCCTATCAATACATGTAAATAA
>JAPQRP010000005.1:40058911-40078717 GCA_037367295.1 Apogon hyalosoma | reverse complement strand
TTTAAACTATCAGGTTTTGCTTTTTTTTTTTTTTTTTTTTTTTGGGAGGGAGAAAACTTGATGATACCATAAAACAGATGTGTGTAAATAATGAGCTTTACTATGACTAACCTCTGCTGAAGAGAGTTTGGAACATCAATACTACAAATAACCCATTTAAATATTAAGTAGCATTATTATTATTCTGTTACTGTCTGCATTTGCTTATCCGAGTCCAGGTCACGGGGGCAGCAGCCTCAGCAGAGGAGCCCAGCGGATGCATACCCGGATGGATGAAACGGAGCAGTACCACCGGGAACAGTGGAGGCAGTGTTGAGAGTTGAACAGAATAATTTCCATAAATAGCGGCTTTCAAAGAGTGACTGAGTGATTAGTTGAAAACTACTGACATATTTATGACAACTGCCCTCTTCAATATTAACATTAGTATCCATATTAATAAAACCTCCTCTGTCATCTCCATGTTTGTTATTATTGACTTTCTTTTTCTTCTTCTCAAAAAACTTACTCTTCTTCATGGTATTCAGCCAGTATGGTAATTAAGAGAGGCGCCCTCTGGTGGATTGATTGAGAAAAACTCATTCCAATGTACAGGACACAGAAATATGAAGGCAGTGTCGCACGACAATGTTAGAAACAGACGAACCTGTTTATGTACGTAAAGCGAGCATAAATGAGCCTTAAGGCTGAGCTATGAAGGAAACTCATTTTGGCCGCTTGACCCCACGACCTCATTCTTGTGGTCATTACCCAGAGCTCATGACCGTAGGTGAAGGAATGTAGACTGACCGGTTAATCGAGAGCTTCACCTTTAGGCTTAGCTCCCTCTTTACCACAGCGGCCGCATCACTGCAGACGCCGCCCTGATCCGCCTGTCAATCTCCCGCTCCATCCTACCCTCACTTGTGAACAAAATCCCAAGATACTTAAACTCCTCCAACTGAGGTAGGACTTCCTCCCCAACCTGGAGTGGGTAAGCCATTAAGATGATATTGAAAAAAGTAATCACAGATTGTTGGTTAATTTGATTAATCTTTGTTTACTGAACTTCTTCATCAGCTTCCCTTAACATTATTTCCCCCTTAATTCCAGTCTGCCATTTGACCGTGGAGCCTCTCTGCCATCTTAAATTTACATCTATTGTCCACAAATTTGGAAAATGAAATGATCCACATCCTTACATGGCTGAGACAGACTTTTCAGTGTGTTTTTAATCTCTTATGTCCTTGATGTTTCTATTCATGTATGCGTGAAGCTTTCAGCTACATATATGTTTGAAACAAACTCAAAGACAAAAAAGATGGAAAATGGCTGCACATCTCATCAAGCAAACAATATTGGAAAGTGAAAGGAGTCAGATACATGGTGCTGTTTGTTTATTCAGTTTGACTATGATAGCAGTGGCCATAAACCTGGACCTTCACAGTCCAGACTGCTCCCAGAGACCATTTGGCCGTACTTCAGAAACAGACGCACATTATCAAAGAAACTCCAAACCACCACAGATTATTTCCTATTATTTCTTCAAAGAGAATACAGAATCAGTTCCTTGTGTCTTATGAGGAGTAAAGTCATCTTTGTGTGTAGAGTCTCGCCGCTCAATGTAATTCATGTGCGACAGGTCTTTTTCCATCCTCTCCTAATTGTGTCCTTGGGCCCTGACTCCGTCCCGCTGGGTAATGAGAAGTAAAGCAGGGGTTTGATGTTTTTATTTTATGATATCAGACAGCTTTATCATCTGCAGATACTGCTTTTATGGTGATTAAGAGGAGCTTTCTCAGCATGTCACACTGTCCTTCAATTACTGGTATTGCAACCCCCACCCCCACCACCATCACTCCTCTGCTCCTCCCCCACCCCATCACATACCAAACACCCTTAAGGACTTCAAAATGAATATCTGAGTTCTTACCATAAAGCAGTTACATTCCCCTTTAATTGTTATTTTTTTATTCATTACTCGGGATCACTCAATGAACATATTTTTCAGGTTTCACAATTTGTCTGAAGGTGAATTTTTTTTCTCTGCATTTTAAAGTCCTACCTAATTAGGCCTCATGTTGGGTATGCACAATTCTTGTTTTTTTTTTTTTTTAATTTTTTTTTATTGTCATTTCAAATTCAAACACCACATGAAGGCTTTACACCAGAATACATAGAAGAAATAAAATACAATAAAAAATAGTGCTCCTCAGAGGAATAATACTGGAAACACTGTGTCATTTATCACCAATATATAATTTTGCTACTGCTATGGTCTTGAGAAAAGTGGAGAAAGGTTAGTGTAAATGTAAACTGATGACACGTCACAATTAACAGATAGAAATGTCATCTTGACTGACTCTCAGTGTTTTGACTGTTGATGCCTCAAGTAAAGTGCTGCCCCCTCTTACTTAATCTTACAAATTGCCCCTTTAATATTTTAAACCCTCTATTTCTTCTTCCTCATTTTGCTTTTCTGTACACATTCATCCAGTGTTCAGTTGTGTGAGTAAACATTGTATTTCCTTCACTGGAACAAATATCACCAGTTCACCCAAAATTAGAACTTCATGATTAATCAAATTGTAATAACAGTAAAAGTCAGTTTGTGAGGTTATATAATAGCAACGAACAAGTCTACATATAATAATAGTAATAATAATAATAACAATCACTTTATTTATTTAGCACCTTTAAAAACTAAGTTTACAAACTGCTTTGACAGACAAAGCAGAAGGGCACAACAACAGAATACAATTGAAAAAACAAAAAACAAGATGCCAGCAAAGACACTAAAATTTAGAAAACAACACAACACAGTAAAAGAGATATGTTCAGCAAATGTGAAAACATGGCACTCCGAATAAATTTGAATGTATCGTAGCAGGGAGGGCAGAAATAACATAACATGATGCTGTCACATCAATGCAAAAATGAAGGAATGGAATAGAACAACATCATGTAAAAGCTATATATAAAAGCTTTTGTATTTTTTTCTATTAGTTTATATTTAGAAGTTTAGTTGAAAAAGACCCATTAGAAAATGATCAGTAATCTATGTATTTACCAACCTTTTATCACAATGCACAAAAATTTCACTCACCTTTTCACCAAATCTGGCAGTTAGATTTAAAACCGTATTTTGATGAATGAATTAACAGTATAAAATGTGTACTCGCAGGACCTAGGAACAGTCAGTGTGTATTTATGTTTTGATTGACACATTGCAGGGATGTTCTACATTTTGCTCAGTGTGAGCCGTGTTGCTCACTGCCTTTAAATCCATTTGTTTCCAGTAGATGCTGTTTGATTGACATTTGCCATAAATATCCCCCTGATTCCTTCTGTAACAATACAGTACAAGAAAGCATCTGCTTTTCTATAACTAACTGCTTACAAATGCAAGGTTGTAAATTCTTAATATAACATCTATCTAATAGTGTGTAACTCAGGTCTATGGTTGTCTCTTTTATAGTCTTGCCTGTCCACATAAAATCCAGAGAGATCACGTCATTGTCTTCGTTTCTAATTCCTCTGTGAAGTCGTGGCTTTAATGTGACTTCGTCTCTGCTCACAGGGTATCCCAAGCCGTCACTGACTGACAGGTATAATCAGTTTACAGGGGGCAGATCTGTGCCCTCGCTTCACTCCTCACAGATTATTCTGTTGAATGTAATCAATTTAGAAAAGCATTTCAATTCCCTAAATATTGATTTCAGCCACCACACTGGAGCAGCCTTCATGTTTGCCTAAATACAGCAATCTACTAATCCATAGTAATTTAATTTAGCTGTGGAACAGATTTCCTCTACACAGGATAAGTGTGTTTTAATCTGATGATTTTCCTTACTTGGACATAAATATGGTAATGATGTTGGAGGTAAATTACTGATGTATGAGACGTTAGACTTGAGAAATGACTTGTGAGCCAAGGTACCCAGACACGAAATAATCCTGTGCTGAGGCATTTACTAAAGATTAACATTAACATATTATATTGTTTCTTTTTTATTTAAATACACAGTGGGAATGTGACATCTCATTGGTTTTGAATAGGGGTTGGTATCCAGAGGCAGCTGTTTTTTTGTGTTTGAAATGGCCACGATCTTACTTTCAGTAGGTTTTTCTGAGAAGTTTATTGTACTCCTGTAGCCTAAGGTGAGGCTCTTGTATCACAAGGCCTAAATCAGATTTGAGTTACACTTTTTAGGATTTAGTTCTACTTAATTAACACTGATGAAAGACTTAATAAGATGACGGCAGCTGATACATCATACTACTTAGAAACGTATTCAGAGGCCACGTTTAATGTCTGAAACATGATTGAGTGATTTCTAATGCAGTAGTGATTCTAAAGAAGACAACAATCAAAAGACGGACAGGATGTGAAGATCCTGGTTGTGTAAACTGGTTCCAGCAGCCAAGACGGCCAAATGAGGAGTGGAAATCTTGATGTACATTTGGGTTTCTTTTTGTTTTGTTTTTTCTTCACAAGCAATCCACAAAACAATCCACACAGAGTGACTTTTATACTCACAAACACACTGATGAACATTTACAGTAAATGTATACTTAACCCTATAATGTCAAACGTATCATATTTGATAAATGAGTCTTGAAGCCCTCTACATGATCAGTGTGATATTTTTTTTTCTTAAAAAAACTGATGTATATAATTAGATACATGCAATAGATGGATAATCCAACAGGGGGTAGGAATTCATTCTCCAGAGGCCTTTCCAGTGACACTACAAGACTGTCATTAATGAGGAAGGAGGCAGAACTTTGACAGTTTTGAAAAAGAATTACCAGTTTGTTTTGAGCACTGAGACCCGATGTATCAAATGTGATACAAAATTGAAACTCATACATGGAAATTGATATTGGAAAAAAAAAAAGTTGGGTTGTTCAGAAGGACCATTAAAGGCTCCAGTTTCAAAGAACTGGAATTTTCTGTGAATGATTTAATGGTTCAGGCTTTACAGGGATAAGACCCTTTATCAAAAATGTATAAACAGACTAATAAATATACAGACAGCCCAAAAATGTAATAATAAAAAAGAACCCTGATAAATATCAACAATAAATACATTCACCAATCCATTAATAAACCTACCCCTTCATTTAGTATTGGCGGACCATTGTTACAAGTACCCCATTAGCAATATACTAATATTGCTAATATCAGGGTGTTGTGGCAATAAAACCATTAGAATAGAATAGAATAGAATAGAATAGAATAGAATAGAACTTTATTGTCCACCCTTAAAACTGTCTGGCTCTCTGACATACAGCGTATCACCCTAAAACATGAGATAAAATCATAAGCAGAATGAAAAAAAAAAAAAAAAGTTAAATTCAAGCAAATAAATATAAAGAAAATAAAATACAATAGGGTACAGCACCGATAAAAACAATATATTCAGGGCGTCTATGTTATCATTCTTTTGGTCCCAGAATGGAATTGAGAACATAAATGGTATTCGGTATGAAAGACTTTTCAAAGGTTTCCTTTAGGCAGAGGAACCCTGTATTTCCTCCCAGACTTCAGAAGTTCAATTCTATTTGATCTGACATTTTTGTTTCTTTTTACTGCTGCATATGCGCATATCTGACTTTTTACTGCTGCATGTTTAACCCATAAAGACCCAGTGCTACTTTGTGGCAGTTCTCAAATGAATTTTTTCTCAAAATTTAACCTTAAGTTATTTAACACCATTTATTGTAATATTATCTTCTTTATTTTGCTTTTTTTTCAGTGATAATTTACTGATCATGTAGATTTTCATTAAAGCTCAAATTAAAGTTGAAGGTTATTATATCAGAAACACAGAAAACTGAAGAAAAAGTGACTTTTTCAGCAAAGATATCATTAACTGAGCATAAAAACAAGTATCTCCATCCACTGTCATTAATCAAACTCCATGGATTTTATTGGTGAATCAATGTTGTAGAAGATGACGGTGTTTCCACAGTAACTACGGAGGCTCTGAATGTCCAAATGGGTCATATCTGATGACCACGAAAAAATGACAAACTGTATTTTACACCAATTATTTACATGGATTGACAGGATTAATGGATCAACAGGTATTAAACAGTTTAGATCAGTAGATGCTTTTGGTCGCCAGTCGCTGTTTGGGTCTTTATGGGTTAAAGCTGAGCTCAGCTGAACTACTGTATAATATGTTGATAGTTTAATGCAAAGCAATACATCATGTTCTATAAGATCATTATATATTTGTAGCATCACTGGTCTATGAAAACTACGTGTCTCTATAAAATCAACTTTCAGAAAAGCAGGCCTGTTTTCAGCTTTGTTTCTACATTATTCCATTGTATCTGAGGGTCTTTAGCTGAAGAACCTGGGGGTTTAGAAATGTAACTCATGTAGGAAACACGTCATGCTTTTATCCATTTTATCACAAACACTCAAAATTAATACATTTAGAAACAACTAAGAAAATATGTGATGGACGGATTAGACTTCAGGTGTACATCTTTATTTCAGAGCTCTAGTTTGAGGCATGTAATTTGATGGCTTGACTTTTCATATATATATAAAACATTCGAGGTTAGTCTGACTTAACTTGATACTTGACCTGAATAAACAGACTTAACCCTGAACTATAATCAAACTGGAGGGCAGTGTGTTTTTCTCTGAGTTGTTCTGGTTTCAGTTTCAGTGCCAAAAGTTAGAAAACTTGGCAAAACATGTTCGATTGGTAAGTAATGACCAGAGTAAAGCTAGGGTTTTTTTTATGTCTTTTCTGTAGAAATCTGAAGTACATCATTAGCTGATGCTTTAAAAGGAGTGCTGTAGATGCAAAACATGACTCAGATTCAGACAGCTTTTTAATTCAGGGCATGGAAAACACAGCGGATGAGAACTGTAAACAAGGAACTGAGTGATATTGTTGTATTGAAGAGAAAATGTCATAAGCAGCAGTACTCAGAAAGATATTATCAACTGGATTGGAGGGTGGATTTATAAAGTTCATAGTGGTTCACTGTGTGTTTGTTTACTGTCCCTATATAGAAGAAAAAGTCCTTTTTATGTATGAAAAATACACAATACTTGATACACCTCTGTGGCACCATAATGCTGCCTTTCTGTTAAGAACTTATTAGTCTAATGAAAAAAAAAAGTGTAAACATAATACATTCTCTAAGTCTGTTTACTCTATATAATCTACAATATGTCTGTTTGTACATGGAATTACTGATGCCGTGTCTCCTAATGTTACAACCTCACCATCCCCCTGAAAAAAGAAAAACCTTAGGTACTTGTTGAAATGAGTCAGGAAGCATTTTCTGCATATAAAGATGTTGTTAACAACTTCCCAAAACAAATGCTTTACCCTCTAAACTTCTTACATGGATTCATTTCAATCCATGTTCAAATCATCCATTGTGTCATTACAAAGCAAAGATGAGGGGGAACGCTAAAACACTGTCAAAATATTTGTATATCGAGTTAAAAAGGCCTCTTTATGTTCTCTCCTCTCTTTCATTAACCTTGTGTTGAGCCTCAAATTTACCCAGTGTCTCAGTTTCTAAAGTTAGATAACTCCAACATGACATCATGACATGTTCCCGCATCACTAACCACTATCCATTCATGATCCAGTGATGATGATAATACATCAATCTCAGGCATCAAACTAGTGCTGTAACTTCTGTACTTATTATTCTGCTTAAATTACTGATGTCATTTGTCACTGCAGGACCCTGACTTAAGTATAGGGTCTGAATCTTCCCTCCACTGTGGCTAATCTTCCCAGTCTTTCCACAGTTTGCATCCAGTCAGTGGCCTGTGGATAAAGTACCAAACACATCCACTGCCAGTCACTTTTCTGTTGCTCCTAAACCAGTAAGATCCTGGTTAACTACACACACAGGAATCAACAACTGTGAAATATGTCTGATTATTGCAGAGGAAAATGCATCACATTCACACCTAGAATTTATGCCCACACCCAGTTTTGCACTTCAGGTGTTTCACCAGATTGGTCCATAATGAAAATGGCACAACCCAAGATTCTACATTTATAATGAGCAGAGACACAGACTGTTCCAAGTGTTCCCCTCCAGGAATGCAGGATCCTAAGAATACGTGGATAAGTGATAAAGAAATCTTCAGTCATCAGTGATTAACTGCTCAAACCTCTCAGATTACACTTACATTGACCTCATCCCTCCAATATCTGACCTAAGATTTCATGCCTGGCATCATTAAACGATGATTCAATATCATTCAAGCTTCATACACCAAAGGTCTGGCAATAGAAAGATAGTGAGTCAGAGGTGAGTTTGTGTGCAGACAACACCAGCTTTCAGCAAACATAATTGCACTACCTGAACTGTGTATAGCAATTTGCACATTCTTTTGTGATTTATACTTCAAGCACTATGGCTTATTTGTATAAGAGGGGCTGATTTTGAAGAGAATTCCCTAATTTGCATCCATGCAAATGACACAGGTGTATCATTGGTGCTATCTGCTTGGCAGGACAGTTTGTGGTGAATTCCACACTTTGCCGGTGTTTTGTCAATCATGCAATTTTCTGACTCATTTGCATCAATTTTTCATCCACAAAAGCCACACAGGAGAGAGGACGGCCCCCATACCACTGTGGCTGGTGTCACTGTTGAAAATTAAAGGCAGTAGTGAGGTACAAACCAGCTTTGCCTCTAAGGCCTAAGGCTCCTCTCATTCTGTGGGGTTCAGGCAGCACCCAAGTCTTGTGACAACCCACCTCTTGGACCTTATACCCACAAGCTCAGATACTTCTACAAAGCACCTACTTTGCACCTACCTGTAATCAGTAAAGACAAAAACTTAAACAGGCACATTTTGGGGATACTGCCACTTTGAGAGTGTCTTCTCAGGGTCAGTGGCACCGCCCTGGCTGGAGGTGACCTACCCAAAGCAGCTGACCTCTTGTTTGAAGAAAAAGCACACTTTCTGATTTGGCCATCAAACCTTGTTCTTGAACGATAATGATGATGTCATCAAGATAAAGAAGAAAAGACTTACACTGCTGGTCCATGAACATCTTTTGCATTAGCAAAAGATAGAAGATGTTCAGAGTGTTGGAAGAACCCAAAGGGGGTATGATATTATGACACTGACCACCAGAATCTAGACTGTACCGCTGACATTCTGCAGTACACTTGGGGATGCTGGCAGCCCCTCTGGTAGACTGGACTCTGGGTGCTCAAAGAGTGTGGTCTTTCCAGGTATGTGCACTGCAAATTTACCACAGATCCAGAAGGTGCCACTGGGGTTCATTGGAGCGTCATTGGCAGCTGGGTGCCATTGCTGTAGTGATTCAAAGATGGGACCATGAGTCTGTGACATAAAAAAAACAATCAAACAGGGAAGGACAATACTCAATGAGAAGCTCTTGATAACATCAGTGTACGACATTCATCCCTGAGCAATAAGGGACATGAGAAGACAGCGTCTGGGGGATCTTTAACCACCAGGATGCCACAGCAGGTGATGACGTTATCAGATAACTGGCTCCAGATGTTGAAGCAAGTTTAGCTGGCTCTGCTAAGGTTTGGACTGAGAATTAAACTCTAGCCGTAGACTTTCAACGACCCCCATCGGAGTGCCAGAACAGTTATCAAAGGCAGTCATCTCAGCGACTCTCACACCCTAGCATCCTGGGCTAAAGAGTTATTTTCTGGGCCCCTAACAAGCTCTGCAGCCGGGTTAATGACAACCTAAAGTGTGGGTTACCGCTATGAAGACTGATATGTAAATCCCTTTTTCCTCTCATATGCAATTAAATGGTCTTTAACCAAAGAGCTTGTTCGAATCTTCTGAAGGGTGCGCTTAAACTACAAGGCACTGGTGTGCCATGTCATATTTCCTAACTGTCTCTGTGCACAGGCTCCTCCTGGATGATAAAGCTGCTCTGTTCCAGTCATCACTCCATGGGTCTAAGCATCTACTCACCGCTGCTTTTAACAGTGTCATTAGATTTAGCTGATGCTGATAGGCCACTGTGCACCTCATAACCTCTGCCTGACAAAAAAGGTCCAACATTCATCTCATTGCTTTATTCCAATTATTAACTTCAGCCTCCATGTCAAATTGATCAGCCCAGTCTGACTATTCCATCCCAGTGCCACTAAAGGTTTCTGGCATAAAAACTGACTGAAACATTACAACCTGACTGCCAGAAGTGGAGACATTCAATAACTTTTGCCTGTTTCTTCAGGGTGAGGTGAATTATTTTCGGGTTCTTCAATGTATTCCTCTGCTGCCACCAGTGTAATAAATATGGCTTACTATCAGATAGAGAATGCTGTATTATGTGAACTTTTAAATAATTCACACAGGTGTGGAGACTCAAAACACACCAACTTTATTATTAACAATTCATAAAAATAAGGAGGGAGTAAACATAGGTAGGAGATAATTCACTCCGTTGCTCCCCCAATTTCAACACAGACATGGTGTCCTCTACCAGTAGCAGTGCAAAGCCAGAACTACATGTAATTTGGAAACGAAGGGAATCTATGAGTCTCAGCTTGCTAATTCCTTTCCCCAGCTATGTCCTGATAGGAGCGATGTGTGTCTAACGCTGGCCAACTCAGAGATTGTTTGGTGTGCTTTTGGTGGAGAATATCAATGCAAAAGATCAGAATATGCCTTAATTTTCACACTAGGGGTGGCAGTCGACTGCCATACATGGGCCCTCAAGTATCCCTGTCTTTTTGGGACCAAATCAGACCTAGGATCACCTAGACACCAAATTTGGACTGTGCAATCCATTTAGGTGCCCCATGACAATACAAATTTTTTGTAGCTCTGCGTGACCTATATAACCAATTTAGGGGCCTTTTCATCGGCTTACAGATCTATTGGTAGTAACAAAAAATGGGGCCTTAAATAGTGTTGCTACCTGTCCAGGTTTTACCGGGATTGTCCTTCTTTTTTGTAGCTTGTCCCAGTAAATTTCTGAATTCCCCCGGGAGACACAATGACCTGGCTTTTAATGGACTATGTCAGTGCTGTTATGAGAAAACCGAAGGTTAGCAACACGTAGCAGGGGCTACCACTATACACTCCATTGTGTGTGTGTGTGTGTGTGTGTGTGTGTGTGTGTATGCGTGTGTGTGTGTGTGTGTGTGTGCGCCGTCTGTTGCATGGATGGGACGCACTTCACCTGCAGCTCTTAAAGGGGCAGCGACACACCCTGAATAATTGAACTGAATATTAAGTCCATAACGTAGCCTATCTCGCTCATGCATCAATTCAACTGATGCTTGTTAAGGGAAACAGACTGTCAGTTACAATGGTGAAGGCTGAGCGTCAGGTCAGACTGAATTTTAAAATACCATGCCCTGAATTCAAGACGTTTGTTGAAGAACAGAGGTCACTGTTAGCTGCAGCAAAAAGAAACACAACATATCAATGGAAGACCAGGTAAGAAAATGATTCCCACCAGATAGCCTATCTAACAGATACATTAAGCGTAAGAGGCTATGAGATTCCAAAGTATGTTAAAGGAAACTAATGCCATCCCTTTACTCATGTGTTTAGTCGAGAGGTAGAGAAGGCAAGCACAAGCAATGCACACACCAGTATCTAAGGAATCAGGTAAGCTGTTTCCTTTCATGAGATTACTTGATGTTTAAAATAATCAGTGCATACAATCTGCAAAACACAATTCTGTTGCGTCGGTCAGATGTCTAAGGGGCATTTTTGTTCATGCAGGTGGGCCGTGGTGTGTAGTGTCATCGATATGTCCAGGTTTTTTGTCAGACACAGGTGACAAACCTAGCCTTAAATTTTCTTGTCTTTTTAGACTAAAAACCTCCCCTTGCCACCTAGAAACCTCAAATTTGCTGCATTGCCTCCAAGACACCCCCAAGCTGCCAGTCCTAAGTCTCAGCTTTCTATCTCTTTTCCTCACTTGTTCTGTCCAGGGTCAAAATAGGAGCCCTGGAAAATGTTGAGAACATTGGTATGAATTTGGTGGAATAACTACCTCTGGAAATATTTTTGGTCCAGACTGAGCCTGGCATGGGTGGAGTATCACTCACACCCTTAAGCCTGTTGATTGAACAATGTGACTCAAAAAATTGTTGGAAGGACCTTAGGACCTCAGGGTCCACTTAACCAGATGCTTTGTAGGGCACCAAAACCCATCTGGAGATCTAACTTCCATGTGGAGGGGAAAAAAAAGTCCCTCTGGGCATGAATATGAATGCAATCCCTTATTTTTCATCATATTTACATAATATATTAGCTAAATTATTACTTTTTTTTCATACTTTATTTTTATCTTCAAATTTTACAATAGACAGAATAAAAAAAAAAAAAAAAAAGACAGACCACAACATTTAGAGCATCTAGGTTCAATCTTTAGACAAATAAAATACAGACAGGTTCAAGACAAATTAGGCAAAAGAAAAAAAAAAAGGCAAAATAAGCATAAATAAGTATATTATACAAGTTCAAGGATTTCTTTGATCAATATACACATTCCATTTTTCCCCAATATTTTTTTTACATATATCAGAAGTGAGTCTTAATGAGAAGGTCAGTCTTTCCATGTCATAAATTTCATTCACAACATGTGTCCAGTCCAGAATTGTTGAGGGATCTTCGTACAAACATTATCGAGTTATGGCTTTTTTTTTGCCCCAGCTATTAATGTTAAGAAAAGATATCGGTCAGAGTTCCTCATCTAGCTAAATTATTACTTTGATTCCATTTCTAAAAACCATAAAAGGGGAACATCCAAAGGTTTATAGGCACAATCATATTCCAATATTAATACTGAGTATATTCCACATTTGACATCCTGAGTTGACCATGTTTACAATATGGCATTAGATGGATTAGACTGGATTGAATCTGTTCCATTTCCTTGCAGACTTGTTCTGTGCATGAACATACATAAAGTTGCAAAAACATTTATAGCTAGATTAAAATATTAACTAGAGAGATGTTGTCTTGTATTGTAAACCCAGAATGTGTGTAATATGTTCTTTTTAAATGTTAGAAATGCAGCTGCAGTAAATACACATGGACTAGAAGTGGTATCATTTAGAGCATTCTTTTTTTTTTTTTTTCTTATATGCTACCCATTAAAAGAGTTAAGGACTAAAATTATGCAGGCGCTAATTAAAAGTTTTACTCTCAGGTTTGTCGAAGCCATTAAAGAGTAGAGTATTGAAGCTGCCTTTGTTTTACTCTCATGCTTCAAAAATTCATCTAATCTGCCTTTGAAATACAAGGCATGTTTTTTACATGCTTGCCCTACTCTGCTATGCTTCGCTGTGACCCTTGATGAAATCAGGGCTGCATTCAGAAACCTTATGGCCATGGTGCATGTGGTTGCCATGGAAATCCCAACACTCAAAAGGTTGCAGAGAAGGCTTTGTTTTATTAAATGGCTGCGAGGAATGACAAAACACATGTGGGCGTCTGGCACGAAGGATGTTCGATCAGGTTTTGATTTATTCACAGAGCCTCCTGTTGAGGCAATTTTTAATGGAGACAAATTGCTGAGAACAAGGTTGTTTTGTATTCCCTCCCAAGAGCCTGTCCTTTTCATGGACACGGCTGGGGCTTTCATTGCTGCAACATTAGATAAATTCATGAAAAAGCAGACGGCTGCCAGAGGCTTCCTGCCTGTGCTGAGCAGTCTGAGCTTTCGTCTTTTGATTGAAAACCTTGAGCTCTGTGTAACACCAAAACCCAGCCGCTGTCTTTGCCTGTCAATAATTCTTTTGTCAACATCAGTGAATAAAAAGAGACCAATAGCTTTTGTTCGACAGCTAGGCGTTTGTTTTCTCGTTATCGGCATCGTGGCAGAGAAAGGCTTTCAGAAGAATGTTCTGTGGAGAAAAATGGCAGCCTGTTATGAAGTCTTTGTTAATTGTCAATTGCTTTTAAAAAGTGTCTCCCCCTCTGTGGCCTTATATGAAGCATGACAGATTCACAGGCTAAATAGCTCCAGAGGGGACTGGTGTAGGCAATGACATGAAAACCAATGTAAAGGTGACTGTAACCTCACTAGGTCTCTGTACAGATATCAAAGAATGAAAAGAAGCAACTTTTCTGTCAGAGTGGAATTGTTTTACTGAGTATAAATATTTATAAAAGCTAAAATATATTATTGTTGAAGGTGGAAGGCTTTTCTTTATCACTGTAATAAAAGTCTGAGCAAATACTTTTCAGTCATGTTAGTAATGTTGGTCTTTGGTGGTAAAGTCTGTCGCGTCACCCCCACTCCATGGTCACAAAGGGAGCACAACCTATGCAACATATATAGGCTTTGTCAGCCCCCCCCAAGCACAAATGGCTCATGATGACATAAAGGGACGTTTGTTCAAAAAAATGTTGAGAAACACTGGAATAAATGCACAAATAATGATCATTTCAAGTCCTGCTCTGGTATTAACAGTACAGTTCCTTTCTTGATATTAAATGTATGTTTTCACAAGTGGTTGTATGTGGTGTTACTAGTCAAAAATAAAACCTGCTCTCAACAGTAGGGGCACATCACAACCCAGAACATACTCATAGTCACCAAAACCACTACTATCATTATTCACTGAGTAAAGTCTGAAGCTCATTGTTTATACATGTCTGTATAACATGTCTGTATAGGTTTTCTCCTTCTAACAAAACTCAGTCGGTCAAAATAACACTGTGTCTTATCCTCAAGCACTGTGTCAGCTGATAGTTTACATTATAGCTCTGTCAGCTTAGCTCTGTTATTAGATAGAAAACTCCCACAGTGAAAACCACAAATCACCTCTGTTTTCTGTAGTTTGTGTAGGCAGCACCTGCTCTAAAGATCTGTTTGGAATTGTCCAAACCAGATCAGAATTGTCACAGTTTAGTTTGAAATATGGATCAGCAAATGGAGAGCTTAGCAAAGATAATAACTTAACTTTATTTATAGAGCACTTTAAAACAACACAGTTAGCCAAAGTGCTGTACACAGACATAAAAACAAATGAAACACATAAAAGTATTAATAATGGCCCAGGAGGTAGAGCGGGTCGTCCAATAACCAAAGGGTTGGCGGTTCGAATCCCACTCTGTCCCAGTCATGTGCTGTTGTGCCCTCGGGCAAGACACTTCACCCTACTTGCCTCCAGTGCTGCTGCTCACACTGGTGTATGAATGCGTGTGAATGCTTGGTGGTGGTCGGAGGGTCCGTAGGTGCGAAATGGCAGCCACGCTTCTGTCAGCCTGCCCCAGGGCAGCGGTGGATACATATGTAGTTTAGCACCACCAGAGTGAGAATGTGTGAGTGAATGAATAATGGATCCACTGTACGCGCTTTGAGTATGTGTTAATAGAAAAGCTCTATATAAATCTAATCCATTATTATTATTATAAAAGACTGACACTGAGTCACTTTGTCTGATGTGCAAAGGTAGTTCATTCCACAGTTTGGGGGCAGTGACTGAAAAAGCCTCGTCACCTCTTAACTTCCTCCTTGTGTTTGGGATGACAAACAATGACTGATCTGCCGATCTGAGAGAGCATGAAGGAGTGTACGCCTGGAGCAGGTCAGACAGATACTGTGGGGCAAGAGCCAATGAAATATTGCTAAAATTGGAGTAATACGGTCTCGTTTTTTGGCACCAGCTAAAAGCGATAACATCACCTAATAACTACATAAGACTCATGATCAAACTCACCCATGTGGAAGAAATACTGCGATTTCAGCATCAACCTCCAGTCTTTTTAATTTACAGCTGTGTTCAGTGGTGAAAACAAGTGCTTCTATAATTTACAACCTCACAGTCAAAGTCAAAGAAAGTGATGAATGAAAGTTTACCTCATCATGAGAGACTAGCAAAGTGACTCACTACTCCCTCTAGTGGTCACACATATTCACAGTGACACTCAACTAGTGGCTGTAAATAAATTCCGCCACATCTCTGCAGTAAAACAGACGGATGCCATGACATCAGAACTCTATTGTAAAAGCACTCTGATGATAACTGTAAGTATGCATTTGAAGCGGAAACATTACATATAGCTGCTTTAAGTTACTTCAACCAGGGAAATACTACTTTTACTGTATTAACATCATGTGAAGTCAATTAAGAATAGTTCCTTTTTCATGGATTTGCTTTGGGAAAAGGGGGGTTAATTAGTCTAGTATTAGTTTATTATTAAATGACCTTCGCTGCAATTTTTTTGTAGATTATGTCACAGATATTAGTGCATTTTTGCATAACACAATAAAGTAAGTTCTTAAACATGATTGAAAAAATAAGCTCAACATGTTAGTATCATGTTCATAAGCATCTTAACACATCTTAATTCATTTAAAACAAAAGCATCACTGTACAGTGTCAAAGGGCCACTATCATGGACTCTTTTTTTTAACTTTAATTTTCACATCACAGTATCTATACATGAATGTGTGCTGTCAGCAGCGTATTACTGTATGTCTGTATAATCTGAGAAATAAACAATGCAACAATTCTCCCTCATTACACTTTGTGTTAACAGATATTCACCATCTAGAGTATAATACACACCTGATTGTTCAGACAAAAAAACAACATAATACAAGAGAATGGAGGAAACGCTTTCCCTGACCTCACCTCTGACAGTCTGTACCACTGATGTCTCCCTAATTATAGCAAGGAACATAGAGGATAATTTATGTTAATTATAATTCTTTGTTCAACATAGAAGAGAACTTAATGTTTCATCAGTCAAAGCATTTTCACAGTATCCAGCAAAAACCCTAACAATGCAATGTATTATAACTGACTAGCAGTGAAATGGTATAAAAATGTATATGCTCTGTTTTTTTCCTCTGGTAATGAGTATTATGTTCCCTTAGTCCTTGTCATTATATTCTGCTGCTAATGATTAGTCTCTTGACTGATTATTTTCACTATTGACTACTTTGTGAAGGAGGAGAAGAAGTAAGAGGGCTTTTTTCCACAAATAAAAGGACCAAAATCTTCAGATGTTTAACTAACTCAGATGTGAAACAAAGATAAAGAATGGCATTTGGGCACATGGTGACAAGGGATAAGAAGAGATAGAAGAGCAGATGCCAAACACTGGGGAAAAAAATAGGAAAAATTCACCTTCCATGATGTTTTGCAGTTTTTGTTTTGACTACTATATTGTTTTTTTTGTCATTTTCATTTATTTATTTATTTTTGCAATTAGTGCTAATCTGTACTCTGTGCAGCACTTTGGAGACTTTGTATTGGTAAAATGCGCTGTACAAATAAAAGGGGATTGGATTGGATTTTATTATTATTTTTATTTATTTTGTTATTTTATTATTTTTTGTTAAATATTGTAATTTCTCCAAGTTTGAGAACTGTTAGAACTGATGAACAGTCCCCAAAAAATAAACAAAAGGTATAATAAGCCAGTTCTTTTCTCTGACACACATTAGGTGCATTTTAATGATAACCCTATAATGCCAAATGCATCATATTTGATGCATGAGTTTTGAAGCCCTCTTCATGATCAGTGTAATATGTTTTTTTCTTGAAAAACCTGATGTATATGATTAGATACATGCAATACACTGATAATCCACCAGGGGGGAGGAATTCGTACACCAGAGGCCTTACCAGTGACACTACAAGACTGTCACTAATGAGGAAGGAGGCAGAACTTTGCCAATTCTGAAAAGGAATTACCAATTTGTTAGGCATGTTTGTGTTATATTATGTTTTTGTTTGTTCAAAAATAATAATATTTGAGCATTGAGACCCGATGTATCAAATATGATACAAAATTGAAACTTGTACATGGAAACTGATATTTGAAAACATTTTTTTGGTTGTTCAGAAGGACCAATAAAGGCTCCAGTTTCGAAGAACTGGAATTTTCTGTCAATGATTGAATGTTATGTTGTTTTCATGTGCAGGCTTTGTAATTCTATAAACAATCCCAGTGAAAGATGAGTCTGCTTTGGTTGTGCCACATTGTCTGATGTCTAGTCTGACGAGAAAAAAATCACTCGTATAGATTTGAAGGGTGGACATTCACTGATCAATACAAGAATCATTACTCTGTTGTCATATTGCATGCTGAGGACGATGCTCAGCTGAATAGGTAAGTAAACATTTCCAATGCATTAATGGAGTTTTTTCTTGAACAGAGACTGTGTTTGGTTTCTGGGTAAAGGCAGACTGAAGTATTCCTCCTGAACACACATACATATCTGTTTCTTTTGCTCTGGATTCTCTTACACTGGACAAAATGATTGTGTGTGGTAAACAGTCATGTGTGTCCACCATATTTACACAGATGAGAGCACTGGTAATTAATGGACTCTCCTGATGTGGTTTGGAGGTGGAAGCAGAGCTGAAAATATTGCAGAGAAAAATAAATAGGTCCATGAAACTCCTCATGCGATAGACTTTTGGTGAAGGCCAGTGTCGAGGTGACGCATTGCTATGCACACAGCGCCCCTTGGTTTTTAATTAACTGAAACTGCATTGGAACGCGCCATGCATTCAAACCCAGGCCGAACCGCATCCCCTCGCCTCCTCCCCTGTCATCAGGGCAAGAATGATGCAATTCGTGCAATTTTATGATCCACTGAATGCAATTACTGGACCTGTCAGTGTTTTGGGTGTCTTTTGTCTGTGATGTATGCACTGTGCAGACTCAGCCTCTCATCGTCTGTTTACAGACTCTGTGTCTGCCTCACACAAGCATACACTCACATATGGAGATGCATGCCATGAGGGTGATTACGACTATAGTAAATACTAAACATATTGAAATATATTCCCTGTTCCATGGAAGCTTCCATTGTTTATATGAGTCTCAATAATTTGTAGCTTCGGTTGGTCTTCCAGACCTGTCAGCAAATCCAGACACTCAGTGAGTTTGTCTTGTTAGATTAAAAACCAACCAGAGCTCAGACATTCTACTGTCAAATGCTAATAAATGGAAACTTACTCTTTTATTGGAAGTCAGTCACTCAAACCAAAGTCTAAAATGTTGTAATTTTAAAGGTTTTAGGTTCCGGATGAGTGTTTCTTTGCAGGGAGACGTAACTTCCAGAGGTCTCTACTCGTTGCCTGGCAACTACTCAGCCAAAAGATAGCCATGCACATAACCCTTGTCTTGCAAAACATGAATGGTCCTTTTTACTACTTTGGGTTTTAAATAGAGTCAAAAAATAGAATTAGACATGTTAGTAAGTTACTGATGGGCAGATCTGTTGCTGTTAGACACTCAGAAAGCTGGTTCCTCCATTTCCAGTCTCTATGCTGAACTGTAGACAGACAGTATGATCTTTCTGCACAGTGTTCATGCTAAAGCATAAATTAAATATGATCTGTATGTCCTCATGCTGAATTCCCATTTCCTATTGCTACAGAAAAGTAATAGACCTCATTCTTTGTCAGTACCTTGTTTCTTTGTTTTTTTGGTTTTTTTTTTACTCTAATGAAATATTTCAATGCTGTGTCACTGTTTCTGCACCATTTGCTGTTAATTATAATAATCTACTAATTTTAATGTTCGTCTGAAAAACTGTCAACATTAGAAAACCAGTTACCAGTCTCCCTATTTTTTTTAGACTCTCCCATCATAGCACTGTGTCCGTCACCTCTCCTCTCCAGAGGAACTACTGTGCTAATGCTCCGTGACAGGCCTCCATCACACCTCCAACCTGTCTCATTAAAGTCAGCCAGCACTGGACAGTTTACTCAGAGGTCACAGGGTAACGGCTCCTCTGAGCCTCAGCCTCCCCATACCTGCTAAACTTTACTTAGATGTTGCTATAGAAACTGTTTGATAAGTGTGCCGTAACCCTAACACCCCCCCCA
>JAPQRP010000005.1:40037256-40049858 GCA_037367295.1 Apogon hyalosoma | reverse complement strand
AGTACACTGGAAAAACTGCTCAGTCCAGAACAGCTGTCCCACCAACAGCTGACTGAGGTGGTAAAATCAGAAAAAAATCTGATCAGCAATATTAACAGACATCCGTGTCTGATGTGGTGAATTAGAAGAAAAAAACAACTGATAAGCGATATCACCGGCTGTCCCACTGATGGCTACGGCCGTCTGATGTGGTGAATCAGGGGGAAAGTATGCCTAGTTTTCATGATGGTGATGGCTACATTCAAAGTTAATGCAGTCCAACCTGGTGCGTTTGGGTCTGTCAAAATGAATGCATGAAATACCGCAAACAAATATGGATTAAAAGTGCCACAAGGATAAGCGATATGTTTTAATAAGTGTTTCCTCATTCATTCAAAAATATTCACACTAGGATGAAAAATGCATTTTGCATCTTGTTTAATAGTTTCAGTGTCTCCTTCTTGGACAATAACCACAGCCATGTATGCATACAAAGCGTGTGCGCCTTGCTTTGAGACGTGTTAAAGATAGACGCACTATCTATGAGCAAAATTGCTTTCGGGTTTGATGAATCCCTTTGCATGTGCTAAATTAACATATTTACATTTTCTCCTCCAAGCATACACATAATTGCATGTAAATGACCCATATGGCACATTCACTGTGGCAAACTATGCGCACTGTTAGTAAATCACTTTGTAAATTATTTTGCGTGTGCAATGAGTTTGCCCACATTTTTATACACAAAAACCTTTAGTAGATCCAGCTCATAGAATTTTAGCAGGTGTTGAGATAATCTGTAAATCACACTGATTCTTTTAACCCCAAACTTAACTATGTAATTTCTGGCAGTAAACAAGCAGACATTAGACACAAACTGATGCACAATTCAATTGGGTTTGTTGAAGGAGAGTCACAGGATGGCACTACAGGAAAAGTGAAGATGGCCTCATTAAGACTGTGTAGTCGGAGTATTTTTCCCTCTCTTTCTAGCTCACACACAGATGTTTTTTCCTGAGGGTGATGGCAGAATCTCTTCTTGTCTTCCTGCCACTCTCCTGCTGTGATGCAAGTAATTAGACAACCTTCCCCAAGGTCAGCGTTTCAGTAAAACATGTCAACAGCTGCCACTGCTGAAGGACCTGTTTCTACATCACTACAGTGCAGGATGTTGCAGGTCCTAGCTTGGGATCTATGACACATGAACCATTCTGTAGAGTCACGCAGCTTCATTTTTCAAAAATCCTTGCCCCAGACAAAGTTCCAGGGCAAAACCGCGGTGCATTTCATTTGAGGCCCTTCAGTGTGACTGACAGTGTCTGTCTTCCTGCAGCTCTGCTTTCATGCACACATCAATCATTTTAATATGACTTGAAACCTCTGCAAGTGGATGGGGATCAGTGAAGTCATTCATTTCAGCCATTTTTAGATAGAAGACAAATCTGTGGCTTAGATGTGCATCTGTTCATTTGTAACAAATAAATCTCTGCATCTCTGTTTTCTCTGCAAGAAACTCCATATACCCATGATGAGTTTTGTATGCTTTATGTGACAGTCAGATTTACTGACCGTCTATCATTCACCAGGGGTCTTTGAACTGGTCCAGTCCTTCCAAATATCAACTGTTTTCACACACAGTGCTTTTGCACAGCCTCTCCATGGCGGTATATTTTCCTGCTTTCTGGTGCTGCTATATATGAATGAACTGTGACAGACATTGCCCCAGACTCGCTCTGTATTTGATGATTGACAGTTCTGTGTTTTCCTCCAACAATACTCAACCATTCCTGCACCTGCTGCTGTGTTTAAACTGGAGGAAGAGATTCTGCCAGTGTTATTTTCACATTTTTTTTAATCCAAAACAAAATGCTGGTTCTTTTACTAGAGCTCTTAATATTTAAGACTGTGGCGTCCTATCCCTCTGGTTCTTGTTGGGGAACTACTTGTTAGGCTGTGGTTTACTACAACCCACAGATTAATGACCTGGACTACATCACTGGGATTGGTAATTACTTAATTGTACCTGAACTTACCCAGGGTTAAGTACATATTAATTGCACTGCAGAAATTTGAATGTGTGTAAAGGTCCGCCGTTGTGCATGTGAACTGTATTTCACCTTATATGCAGTATCTTTAGTTTTAAGTTAGAGTCATGTATTATGGTGCAAAGACAATATGAACCCTTCCTTTACTTGGTATTCCCTCAGATCTTAGTGGCTACAACTCAATAACCATTAATTTTTATCAGCCAAGTCACTTTTAAAGAAAAAGGCAAAGTCTTTTAAGATTTTAAGATATTAAAGTGTGGCTTGTCATAGTTGTTGTAAGACATTTAACCAGTCTAATAATGTAATAATGCATATTTTGGTTATCATGGGTTTGTTTTTATTTTCTTGGATTTGTTTTTTTTTGGATCATTTTATCTCCATATATTTTATGTATCCTTTATTAATCTAGGTTATCTGACAGAGCATGCCTGCTTTATAGTGGGTGCTTTAAATCTATTATATGCTTGTGTAAGATTCCTATGAAGAAATAATGTTTGAAAACGAGCATTACTTTGTATAAATCAAATCAATTTGTGCAATGTACTACATCTACATTTCCACAAAAGCACAAAGTTCAGGGGGAGGAAAAAGCTGTAATACATGACTAGACAATATTTCACACAATCTCCTTCATTAAGTAAAATACTTAACTTTATTATTGAAGAGACACCAAAAGTGTAGATGCCCACATTTCAATGGATGATTCATTTGTCCTCCAGAAGGACAGTTCAAAGTGTCCAGAGTGAGATCCTGTCCTAATACTTGTTGACAGATGGGAACATTTGCAGGTCATTTCATTCAGCCTCAAGGAGGTGCCTGCAGCTGTTCAGGCCATCTATGAAAATTCTTTTCAGCTCCAAGCGCTTATTGCCACGATTATTCCACATAAAGAGGAAATGGCCTCATAAACTAACTTTATTTCAGGCTTCATAAAACCGCTGGCCTGTGGGACTGTGTGTGATGAGCAGTGCAGTTAACTTAAGGAGCAGCCAGGTGCACCTTGAACTGTCTTGGTCATCAGTCAAGTAGCCCTGGGCCTGCAGACCGCCCCATAAATTTAGCTAACAGAGCTGATAACGTCCACCCCATCCACCCATTCTTTCTTTACCAGGTAGGTGTCGTCAAGGTGTATGGTAAACTTTTGTTATACCCTAATAACTAGAAACGGTGATAATCAGGTAGACAGGTAACAGACCTGCACCCTCTGACTTTTACCTGTAACACAACATCGTGGCACAAATTTAAATCTGATAACTCAAAAGTGGTTTTGATTCCAGGAGACATTCACTGTGACATCTTTTTTTGCCACATAATGATTATGTAGTGTCTCAATAAGGTTCAGAATAGTTTTGCCATCCATAATTATATTAATTTTTGATTATTGATGATGGAGAATCAGGTCAAGTCTTCATCACATCCCAAACTAGAGTCTGGCCTTTATGGAGGCTAATCCATGTGTGAAAATGACATTTCATTCTCCCTGAACCATTCTGTCACAACCCTGATGATCCTGATCCATCCTGGCATCGTCCAATCTGTTTGATATTAGAATAGATATTAATAGATATTAGACTGAACCTTATTGTGACACTACATAAGCATTAGTGCTGCAACAACAAATCAATTAAATCGATCCAAATCAATTCTTAAAAGAGTTAGCAATGAATTCAGCATTTGTTGGGTCTTGAGTATGTTAGTATTGAGGCATGCCCACATGTTGTGTAGTGTCACAAAGGAAAACACAGAGCAGCATGGCTGAGGTTTCGGATGCCGGGCCAGATTTTTAAAGCTAGGTTTGCATTATGTTCCTGGAGGCCACGGCAGCCCCGTTTGGCTGAAATGTAGTGCACTGTTTATATAACAAAACTTGAATATAGAAGAAAAAAATGGCCAAAATCCCATGGCGTAGTACATTCCGGGCTGCCATGATCACCAGGAACATAATTTATACCTAGCTTAAGATAGCCTACATGTTGTGATTACATTAGGCCACTAGCTAATTAGACACTTTTGTCGTAACTATAATGTTTTCATCTATCTCCGTTTATTAGGTCACCAGACTAACGTTACCTATTGTTGACTGGAACTAATACATACAACACTAGTTTGAGAGACTATAACTAGAGCTGGTTGAAGACTATAGTTTGCTAGTCTCCAGCCATAACAAGTCTAGGTGGCAGAGCTAGTGCTTGCTAAAGATAGCCGAAGTCATTGTGGGGATGTAATCATTCTTGACTTGTCTGCAGCCTATATTGCTTTGGCTGATATACCGATCTTTGAGAATTGAGTCTTTTGTGTTTATCCGATGAATCGATCAGTTATTGAAATAATCTACAGATTAATCAATTATTAAAATTACTTGCAGCCCTAATAAGCATTATGTGGCAAAAAAAGATGTCACAGTGAATATCTCCTGTGATCAAAACCAAAGGTGGTGCAGTCAAATATTGCATGTGTGGCTTTTTTTTGGCCTGGGCAAAGTAAAGTGAATTATAAAACAGCAAAAAGTTAAAAAAGTATGAAGTGAATTGCTACAAACTGAACATGTGAGTGAAGGATGTTCTACTGATTTTTGTAAAAATGCAGCTCCAACTGAATACTTAGTGGTGATTTCAGTGCAAAAAAGTAGACATTTAACTCCCAAGTCTCCTTGAAAGTATGTCAAACTGTGACATTTGTGTGACAAAATAATCACAACTTAGGACAAGGCTTGAGTAACACAGCCAGGATTCATCATGTTGTGAAACACTGAACACACCGGTTCAAACAAAGACGGTACTGAGGGCTGTAGTATCAGGTATGGTATTAGGGACAGGGATAAAGTGTGCAGGGGTAGGATTTGTTCTGGCTTTAAGGTAATGAGTCATGTGGAAATAAGTGTGCCAAGGGAGCAGTGTCCTATAAAAAGAGAAAAAACACTTAAAATGTGCACAATAGGGCAAATACAGTACACTACACAGACACAGTTATTGGGAGACATCACACGTACAGCTCAGCAGACTTCCTATTCCCATTCATTTTAAATATCATCATGATAAAAATGTTAATGTCAGTTGTCAATAGGTATCAAGATTAATATCAAAAGAACATTACTTTCAAACTTATGGGCCAATTTTTCTTCCTGGGTGAGAGTTGAAGACAGTCACATGTGGCTTAAAATGATTATTTATGCTCATAATGTAACAAATATTTTAGAAAACTAGAACATTTAAGACAGTTACAATGATGAAAATTGTTAACATTGACTAAAACCAGAGGTGTAGTCCAGGGTATTCGGCAGTATACATTGTATACCTACTCATTTTTCAGTCATTATTGAGTACACCCACTTCTAAATCCCCCTGATGCACACCGTTCAGTAGTATTTGTGAGTGAAATTACCCATTTTTCACCCCAGGATGGTGAAACCATGACCCGCCCTACTCTGCCTCTAATTGGCCGGTACTCGCTGCCTTCACTGATTAGATTGGTGAACTGTAGGCATGAGGACTGATGAACCAATCAGAGGCAGAGTAGGGCGAGTCATGCCCAGGAAAATATTGCTAACTTGCGCCGGCCACCTCTGGAACCTGATTGGACACCTCAGGTTTCAGTGCCACCCCAGTTGATTGATAGGTCACTGCACGTTTCATTGAAAGATGCATAATTATTGGAAATGTGAACGAGAAAGGCAGAATAAACATCTTTCAAGTGACTGACACACATGGAGAGAACCTACTTTAATGGAATACATAAATTCTCAGGAAATGTTGATTCTGGCACAAGGAACAAATTATTACATTTGGTGGTGATGGGGGGGCTGATCTGCCTTGGCAGAGGTCTGCGCTCTCTAAGTACTTTTGTAGTTATTTTTTTTTTTTTTAAATTGAAGTTTTCACTTGGTACATGACAATCATACAGTATTGCTTAATGTTAGCATTAACAAGCAGGGCTTTTATACATATGTAGTTAATATTTTTAATCATTTTATGTCACTAAAATCTTCCTTTTTGCTGCTTTAGGCTACAGTATGTTTATTTTTATGATTTCAAAGCTTGGTAGAGCTCAGTTTATTAAATGTTAAATACTCTCTTACCTTTACCTAATGGTACTGTCGCTATATGGTCGCTATAGTAACTCTAGTAAGAACAATAGTCCAGTCTACTTTTTCCACAATGTTGTTGAAACACAAATTGCGTTTTCCTTCTTGATGTCAGATGGCTCGTGGTTAGTTTAACAATTTAACAAGGTACAAGATCTTACTTCAGATAGTGGCAGTTGGTGGTTAATGTAGATGGTTCAGTCATTTGCTAATATATAAAGTAAGCCTGGGGCTCTCCAGAGTTAGCAAAGAACATAAAGAAAAAATGTCAGACTCCTCCTTATTTCATGGATCTACAATGTAAGAGGTTTGTCCTTATGAGAGTGTAGGTGCAAACAGGGTAACACAGGGACAAGATTATTGTTATATTTTTTAATTGTATTTTCTACTTTGTATACTGCTGAAGATATTATTGCTCCAGCCACAAGTTTGCAGCTGCTGTAAAGCTATAATACACGTGGCAACCTTTTGTCGCCATCATCAACGCTGTGTTGCTGTGGAGACTACATATGATGTAGTACAATAAAAATGCTCTCTCAAGTATTATTGTTATGGTAAACTGTGTTAAACTGAGGTCTGAATGCAGTGCTATCTCTTCCCTCCCACCTATGTATTCTTCCCTACATAAGCCTCCTCTCAGAATTACAGCACTTTTTGTGATTTATGAGCAAATTGCACTGTGGGGTACCTTCTGAATTTACGCTGATAGCTCTTGGGACCGATTCAATTCAGGTTGGGGAGGCAAAAAAAGGCCCTTGCTGCTGCTTTCCCATTACATGGTAAATCTCCAGAGAATGAGACAAAGGCGTGCGAGTCAGCACAAACTCAGATCCTCTGAAAGCAGCAATTTCTATGCACTTGGTTTCTATATCATAGAGTAATAAAAAAAGCTGATTAAGTGACTTTTTCCCAGTTTTAATTGCCACTTGAATGGACCTATGTGCCTAAAGGGCTTACTGTTCATATACCAGTGTATTTCAGAACATATGGAGCAGCATGACTTTCATAAGGATATACAGAGGAACGTTCATAATGAGGTTATATAGAGAATCTATGGAGTAAAACATGAAGTACAACTTAACTGAGCTATAAGCAGTGAACTAGACAAAATTATTCTAAACTTAAGTTCTGAACATGAAAATCCCTGGTGGTTTCGGGCCAACTATCAACTGAAGAGGAATAGTCAGGTTTTTGTCACTTTTACCCTCTGTACTGAGTCATTGATTAGCAGTACTCTGTTGATTTCATCGATGATTTCCAGACCAGAACCAAACCATTCCCTCGTTGCCCCTGGGCTGTAATGTACAGTCATAGTTATAGTCACTGAGTTGAGCATCACTACGATGAACCGAGGCTTGGCTGAAAGGAACACTTAGGATAATTCTTTGCTCTAATGACTCACAATTTGTTGCCTGAAGGATTTTACAGCCTCCAGAAGTTTCTCCTCTTTTTGTCCACCATGATGTACTAGTATTGCAAAAGTTATGAAAAGAAAAACAGTCCTTAAGTAGAAGGACTCTCAGAGAGTGCAAACCTCCGGCAAGGCCAGTGGTCCATTCTTCTCTTTACTACAATATTATTAAATCACAAAAACACACTTCATATGTTTTCCTTCTCTCTGTCGGTGTATACTACTGGTTACTGTAAGTGGCTGTTACCATAGTAACAGAATGTTTTGTTTCACTGATGATAAAATCATTTTCTGCTAAAGAGATCCACTGAAAGATAACAACTATTAAAATGTAACAGTAGATGCCACAGTAGAGTATCATTTGTTGTGCTCGTCATCTAAATCTTGGAAGATATTTATTTGGGCTCTAATCAATTCACGAATGTGGCAACAAGGAACAAAGTGTCTTTCATAAAAAAGGCCTGCAACAGGACAAACTATTTTCAGTTAGTAGTGGGTTTTCCATTGGTTATATGCACAAAACTTTACTGATATTTACTAAATGTTGAAAAACAGAAGTGCGTAATGTTGGTTTTTCCATTAAATCACAAACGCGATGATTTGTTTATTCATTATCACGAGATGATATGAGAAGTCGTTCCATAAACATGGCGATGAATGTAAATATCATGCTGATTTACAGATATATTCATTATTATTATATACTACCCCTCTATCCCGTACTAAATTAAAAAATTGTTTGGGTTCCTGGTGTGTCCACACATACCATGCCATGTCTCTTTTAAAACTCTTCTATGTAAAGTCCGTCATCATCCATTTTTTTAATTCACCTGACTTTAGTTGAGGAAAAAGGTTTTTCCATTGCAGTTTTGCATAATATACCATTTGCACTATGCCCAAAAAACAATCTCTTGCCAGTGCAAAAACTTTTAATTGAAAAACAAGAGTTTGGCAAAATTGTCGTTTTTCAATCATGTAAATTTTTATGTGCAAGTTATATTTGCACAATTTAAGGGTTAATGGAAAAGCAACTAATGTTTCCATCCAAATCTTTTGCCAATTTTAACATTTTCTCAGAAGCAGCAAAAGAAGATGAAAATGTCTGCGCATTGTTCTTCACTGTGATCAAACTATCTGAGCCGCTGACTGAATAGCTGAGCTGATAGACATAAGACGTAGGCTGTATTTGTCTACAGCCTAAAGCTGATTTAAGTCTTGCCTCAGAACTCAACTGAACTGAGCATCTGGATCACATTAATGTTGTTTCAAACCCTGTCTCTAATATCAGCTCCTGCACCTCTGCATAAATGATGCCGTTTCTGTAGCTGTTTCTATCTAACATGGCATTTCTGTTTCTTATATTGATTTAATTAACATTGAAGTCTCTTTATTTGTAAAGTGCGCACAGTGGATCCATTATTCATTCACTCACACATTCACACTCTGGTGATGGTAAACTACATATGTATCCACAGCTGCCCTGGGGCAGGCTGACGGAAGCGTGGCTGCCAATTCGCGCCTACGGCCCCTCTGACCACCACTGAACATTCATACATAGTGTGAGTAGCAAGAGGAGCTGGAGGCAAGTAGGGTGAAGTGTCTTGCCCAAGAACACAACAGCATATGACTAGGATTCGAACCACCAACCCTATTGGATGACCTGCACTACTTCATGAGCTATGGCCACCCAATTCTATGTCCCCCATTTCTAGAAATTCCCCCATTTCTATCTGTAATTTTAACTCTATGTGGCTAACACATGGGCTTGGGATGGAAACTTCTCACATATCAGCAGCATGGGTTTCCAGACACACATTTCTATCTATGGACAGTTAAAAAAAACTGGCATGAGGCTTTTGTTTGGCAAAAATAATTCATCTTCACTTTCAACGTGTTACCGTGGAGATAAGTGAACATTCACATTTAATCACAGTTTATCAATTAGATTTAGATGAGCAGGTACTTTTCTTTCGGTTCCTTATGCTCAGCTGGACTAACATAATGCTAAATCCATACAACTATATAAGACAAGTCCAAGCCTTCTCATGCAAGTAAAGATGTTGAATATTCATAAAATGCATATTTATTCCTTTAAAAAGTACATGTTATATGATAAACTCTAAATAGTTTTCATAGCTGCGTTGATCTCACAGTTAAGTTTGCTCTTGTTTGAGTTGCTTCTGTGACATGTTTGCTGAGTGTGCAGTACCACAGTATGAAAGATCACAGCGCACAGCAGAAGATCAGGCTGCTGTGTTCAGAGCACCATAAACGGCATGTCTTTAAGGAGGAGTTTGTCCTCAATGATATATGCCCGCAGCACAAAAATGTAATATAATAGAAGATCCCACATTAGGCACGTTCAAAGAGAACTGTAACTGAAGACATAATGTGAGATTTCTGCCAAAGGGCTTTCTGCTCTGCTTTTTTAAGGCCTGGAAATAAACAACAGCAATCCTAATTTCATGTTGCTTCTCATATCTGGCCTTGAGCTTTCACAATGTTGCAACAAATCTCAGCATATGTGCTTCTGTTGCTTTCTATTCATGTCCCCCAGCCAAGAGCAAAGCCAGTGAAGAGAGGTGGCAGAAAAACAACTCATTTGTCTTAAAGCTGTAATTTATCTGCTGCGACAGTATGTTTTTTTTCTTGAAAAACAGCATCACGAAGGAAAGTTGTTACCTTTTTTTAGATACAAATGTTAGATTTTTAGTTAGAGATTAAATTGCAGTGATACAAATGTAGTTCATGTCAGTTTGATGTGCCTCTTTGCTTCTATTTTTAGGCTTTAACTTTAATGAGACACACTTAGATGACAAAGGTGCTGTGGAACACTATGCTGTAGATGGCAGCTCTCTCCTCCTGCAGCAGTAGCACTGTGGCTGGACAGAGCTGTACTCCGGCCACAGAGAGCTGTCATCAGATTTTTAATTGCAGCTGCAGTGTCTATAATTATATCTTCCAGTGGATTGTGCCCATGTAAAGCCAGCAGCCATGATGTAGAGCCAGAGACTGACGGGCAGACATCGATTCTGTAACCTTTCCTAAATTATCTCAGCAACAGAAACTACTGTGTCTTTCTTTTCCCCTACTCTCACTCCATCTTCCCCTTATCAGTTGTCGCTATAATGAGCAGCAGGATTTGAGGGGAGAAAGGGACTCCCTGAGAGAGTCCAGTGGTGGACGCTGAGCTGGGATGAACTGCAATTGATTAGCTGTGCCGACATCTTGGACAGCGAGTGCCGTGCTTTGATACTGGATGACAGAAAAGTAAATGTCTGCTGAGATAATGAGGTGGCCTTGGCCCATCCTATATGTCAGCACTCTACTAATCAATGGATGAGTGTCAACAGCCAATAAACCAAACTCTGTTGTGCAGATGCATGCATGCATTTTAAACTGATCCCAAAGAAAAAGGACAATTCGTAACTGGAGACAGAAGTATTCTTCAATGTGTTACATGGAAGCAAGTTTACAGGAAATGTTCACATGTATTTCATTCCTACTTGTACAGATTCAGGAGATAACCTATGTACCACTAGGGCCAGTGTCACATGCAGAAATCATGCAGTTTACAGAAAATGTAAATAAATGAGTTATAGAAATTGTAATTCATTTCCCCTGATAACAGGGTAAATAAACCTCTGAAATCACTCATTCATAATAAGAGACTGTAGGTATAAAGTTGGAATAATATAATAGTTTTACTTCTTCTCATGAAATAATTGTGACAATATTATTTATTTTTGATAGATAAAGTGTAACTGGGACTCTATGTAATCATTGCACCAGGTCAAAGGTGATTACTGATGTGTATAAATAGCAATAAAAACAGCAATGTTTCTGAAAACAGAATTATTCCAACTTTATGGGCAACAGTGTATAAACATACATAGGTTTCCTTATAAAGTTGCTGCCCTTACAATATTCTGTTGCATGCAGTATAAGTATAGCTGAGACATTTCATCAAAACATTGCATCTTGAACTTTGACCCCCTTACTCATATATCTGCCAAGGAAGATACTGGGTAGAAATCACCACAAACAGCAGAATGCTTCTGAGAAGAATGTGCACATATAGCTTCTGTGTTAGAGTATATTTAAGCTATGATGTTTTAAGCATAATTGCTCTTCTTCAGACTTCCAGAGAAGCAAAATAGTGGGGCCATATTTAAGCCATAAAGACCTAAACGCAAACCAAAATCATGTAATGATGTACAATGTTTAACATCTGTTGATCAATCAGTGACAGTAGATGGAAACACTGGGTTTATGTTCTATTAATAATATCTTTGCTTAAAAAGTCACTATTTTCTTCAGTTTTCTCTGTTTCTGATATAATAACCCTCAACTTTAATCTGAGCTTTTATGAACATCTATACGATCAGTAAATTAAATGTAGGAAAATACCTGATTTTCACTGAAGAAATGCAAAATATAGAAGGTAATATTGCAATAAATGGTAATAAATCACTTCAGAAAGGTTAAAAAACAGAGAAAAATTTATTTGGAAACTGACACAAAAGTAGCAGTGGCTCTTCGTGGATTAATACCCCAAAACCCACAGCCTTACAAATCATGAGAGCAGTCTCCTGAAAAGTATATGTAGCACACAGTAATACAAAATACACAGAAAATTAAAAACATAGACTCAGTATGTGGTGTTCCATGTGAGGAGTGTGCCTCATAGCAGATGCTCAATGTGTAGGGGTTATCTCAGAGTTAGTATTATGAGGGACATACACATAGACAACACCACTGAAGGTGAAATAATTTCCCTGTAATAGTGTGAAATTTAACCAGCTACTATTAAAAATGACTTAAATATTTCAAGACATATGGATAACAGAGGTATAGAAATATGGCTAGATCATGAAAATATTTAATATCCTACAAATAAGAAGAAAATATCTTTAAACATTCCTTGGATCATAGCATTTTAATTTTTTGGATTCTTAAGTTGCCTTCCGGTTCAGAAACTGTATTGTAATACCATGATGAGAAAAAGTGTGGGCCCTTTTCTAATGATGTGTGTGCATATGTGTGTGTGTGTGTGTGTGTGTGTGTGTGTGTGTGTATGTAT
>JAPQRP010000005.1:39989180-40008769 GCA_037367295.1 Apogon hyalosoma | reverse complement strand
AATGTGGTGGACAGTAAAGTTTTCTAGCTACCATCTATATTTTAGTGAAGCATTACGAAAGCACAAGAGTTTTGTCTCTATTCTTTTTATACCATGCATCACTTCACTGCACCGTAGTAACTTTCAATTATTTAGGTCGTTAAAATGCTTTTCCAATTCTTTTGTCTTCTTCCAATTAGACCCAGACATCCCCAAGGACTTTGAGGTGACCTGGTGGAACAGCACAAGCATATCTTTGGCCTGGAACAGTCCTTATAACAACAGGTTCTCCATGTTCCTCCTCACGGTCTTCTACCTCAACGGTACAGACCACATCACAGAGAGGGTGTCCATCTGGCATCAGGACGATGATTTGGTGTTCACATTATCAGACCTGCAGCCCTGCACAAGGTTGAAGTTTGGCCTCCAAACTGTTTGCCAGGCAGGGGCTGAGACTGGCTTCAGTAAGATGGTTCTGAATGACGGGAACTCTGGTAAGCTCTGCACTCCTTTAACTGACATTTGCCCACATAGTGACACCATAGGGCAATGCATTAGGTTGAAAATGAACTTATTTCTTTGTCACAAAAGAAATATGTTATAGATCTTACCTTATGAGTGACATGGTTAATGTACAGAGTGTAAAATTCTGGATTTTTTTTTTAACATTAGTTTTGTCATTGTGCTTTCAGTTACATTTACACCTGTACATGATTTGTTCCCTCTCCTCTGTGAAATCTTGTCATGTATAAGTCTAAACTATGACTAGTACAAGTAAAAACCACAACATAATCTGATGATCAGATGTTATCACTTGGCAAAAATTTTTATCAAAGGCCCATATTTATTTATTGTAGAACAGGGCTGCTTTTAGGAAACTTCAACTAAACCCACCTGTCAGTTGATAAAACTGCATTTGATTGGCTTTTAATGAAGGAAATCCACTAAAACACTTCCATAATCTGAGCCTCAATACTATCTGAGTATGTGGTTCAAAGCTCCTCATGACTTTCGTCACCAGTTTTTCATGAAATCTGTAAAACTTGAGTCATAGCCTAAATATCACGAATCCGTAAGCCTTTCCATGATTACTCACCTTAATCTCTTCCCTCAGTGAACAATTTTAAAGTCTGCTCCACCATGAACAGTTCATTTGTTTACAGAGTCTGTAAGTCAGTCAGGCATTTTTGGAAATTTGTCACGACGTGCACTGTAGGAAGTGGAGCCGCGCACAGCTGCACTGGATGGATTGTTTATGGTGGAGTACACTTTGGAATTGTTCACTGTGAGGGAAGAGATTCAGGTGAATAATCATGGAAAGACTTAAGGATACGTGATACTTGGGCTATGACTCGAGTTTTACAGATCTGATGAAAAATTGGTGACAAAAGTCATGCACTGCTTTAAGCATTAACTAGTACATTAGTCAAAAAGTGCTTTAAAGTCACCTTTTTTTTATTATATTTTTGCAGCAGGCATGTATGATGCACTATCATAGCTCACCTGTTTTAAGAAAACACCTCTATCATGTGGTTTTTGTGCTGATCAGTCCACTCCAACATTGAGGCCTTAGACCAGACGTCTTTTGGTCCTGATAACTACACCCTGAGCTGGAAGGTGAGGAACACCTCGTCCATCTCTATGTTCAGAGTCTACCATGAGGGGATGTTGCAGTGCACCACACTCACCACTAGCTACACTGTGGGGGGGCTGCTACCCTGCCACCAGTACCAGGCTAGAGTAGAGGCCCTGTGTGGAGACGGAGTGCTCATGAGTGCCAAGACGATGACTGTACATACAGGTAAACACTGACGTACAATCATGTTTATATTGGCTTCCGTACATCATAGTTGGTGTTGAGTTCAGTACCTACAGCCTGTCTGTGTGCAGGACCTCGTGGTGTGTCTCAGCTCAGGTATGTCTCCAGTGACTCCACTGCCCACTGGAGTCCAGGCACCTCAAACCCACCGGCTGTGGCCTTCTTATATGAACTGTCCCATGAGAAGGGCCCCATCATCCGGAGCGGCCGTGTGACTGGTGCAGAGCTCCACCTGCCGGGACTGGAGGAAGGGAAGAACTACATCCTCGACGTGTGGGAGGAATGTAATGGACTGTGGGAGTCGGAGCATTCGAAACTGTTCTTAAAGGGGGGTAACGCATCCATAGAGCTTATGGTGAGGGCAGCCGGAACCGCTCAAGATCCAGGTCAGTCTGAGGCCCCTGTGGACCAGCAGGACTTGTGTAGTTTTAGTTTCTGTGCTGAATATACCCTATGAAATGTTTTATGATGACTGGCATTTAAAATTTTTAGTGTGTTTTTATTATCATATTGCATTTGATTTAAAAAAAAAAAAAAAAAAAAATACAAGTTTACATTTGAAGCTTTATTCATTCATGTAGTTTAACAATTAATGCATAAAAGATTTAAATAGTGGTATTTTTGACAAAACATCCATTCCTTGTAACAACTCATTGGAGAATTTCTTTGGAACTACATATGTTGAATTCATTAAATACATCGGGGTAAGATAAAACTTTATTTATCCACAGTGGAGAAACTGACACGTCACAGCAGCACTGACAGGAAAGTGAGTGTAATGAATATTAGAAAATGCAACGACACAATTAAGATTTGGAGTCTTTGATAGTGCAAATCATGTGGCTTTAATTAAAGACTGAATAACTGTCCACTGTAGTAATGTCATGCACAAAAGGGTTAATAAACCTCACACTGATGTATTTAAGTAACAGTACAGAGGCCCAGTCTGACAAAAGTACCATCTGAAATACTGTGTTTTTGGATCATTTATGTTTGTACTAATAGAAACAAATGCCTTTGTTTTTTTTTTTTTGTTCCTGCTGCAGATGTAGATTTGTACAGTGCTGGTCTCCGTCTGATCGTGCCGTGGTCGCTACCTGAGGAGCTCCTGAACGGAGAGTCAGAACCTCAGGCTGAAATGGTGAAGATTGTCACATACAAGGTGAGTGGAAATGTAACGATTTGTTCACAGAATAACTTATGTTTTCTTTTTTTTTTTCCTGAAATAATCCAAGTATTTAATATGTTTGCAGGCTCTTTGGAATAAAACCCTCTGTCTGTATTTCAGCTGGAGGAGCTCTTACGAGACTTTAAGCCAACCCGCATCAAACTGGCTGGCATTGAACCTGCAGATGATCCGGGAAAAACAGAATTTCTGTTTTCATCTTTTGATGCAACCATAATGGATGAAGAAGTGCCCCTGTCAGTTCCTGCTCAGCTCAATTACATCCAGTCGTTGAATGCACCCAACATCACAGTTACAGACGGGGCCATTCACTGGGAAGGTAGGTGACATTCAGCTGGATGTGTTTGGACTGTCATGTCTTTTCTTTGATATGCTGTATTTGCCTTGTTTTTCATCAATCAGGTCCAGACCTGTGTGCTTCAGAGCAAATTTCATGTCCCTTAAACGCTCTGTGCATCAACACCCTGGGCTCGTACATCTGTGTATGTCGTCATGGTTACTACGACGTCAGCTCTGTCATGAAGCGTCCAGTACCATCACATCCTGTCTGCAATGGTACTGGAACACTCTTTCAGCTACAGATAATCGAACTTCTGCTTTTTCAGAGGCTGTGATTCAGACCAAAAGTGTCAGACACATTTCAAAGTGGGCATCTTCACAAAACTCGTACAATAGCCTTTTGAAAGAAAATGTATTTATTCACCACCGGCCTTTATTTTTACTGAAGGTTTTTGTCGTTTGTCAATATTGCAATTATCCTTACCTTACACTGCTCTGATCCTGCTGTCAAACAGAGAAAGGCCTTTTCAGCGAGTGTCGGGATAAACTGATCAAGGGTGGAATAGCAAAGTCCTACTTGACGTCTCGCATGGGAGGGAAAGTCAATGTGAAGCTGAACGATGGCCAATGCAAAGTGGAGCAGACTGAGATGTTTTATCAGTTCAATACCCCACGAAATCCACTTAAATGTGGAACTGAGAGACAGGTAAGTAAACAGCCACCAGTTGTTGCAAATACAGTATATCAAGCTTTAGAATCTGAGGGAAATATATTCAATTTGAAGGCAAACTAAGAAAATTTTAATTATCCATTCCATACAGAAGTGAATGGAACATCCCAACTGATCACCTAAACATGTTTTATTTACAAATGTTTGTTATTAAGATCATAAGTATTTGTTGCTTTAACGGAGCTCCTTTCCAGTTGAGTAAATCATGTTGCCATTAATACAAAAGCATTACAGACATTATCACGCTAAAACAGATCCATTTTGGAGATGCTTGATATTGCTGTCATGCATCACTGAACATGGTCTAAAAGGATTTTCTAAACATAATTATGCATTTTACTGTGTCAGACACACCTATTTTAAAATTAATCAATAGTGGGGAAAAACGGATGGGATACCAGAACATGTCCTCAGTCTAAATAAACACGGAAACTTGAAACAAACAAAAAAAACTGCTTCTCTGATTTTGTGTTTTTTCAGACTGTCTCTGCATGTATTAGTATATCCAAAATTTCTCCACACACTGCATCTCCTTTTTTAACGGTAAAAGGTTTTTTTTGGCATGTACCTCTGAGTTAGAATTTGTCTTGTTGTACTTTCCAGTTTAGTGGTAGTTTATTCAGTCGTTAATTACTTTAAACAACAACATGTCCACTGTTCCATATACAATGTGACCGAAACGGTTTAGGCTGAAGTAAAGACTTATTTTCCTAATCCTATTTACAATTAACACAGTATTTCCACAAGAGAAAACACACACAAAAAAGTCAATGTAATCATTGCTAAATATACAACAGAAGAGAATACATTTTTAATTCATGTAAATTATGTCTTTATCTCAACGACCAGTATTGATCCTAGTCTATTGAACAAGTAATTTCTTTAGTCAATCCTGAGCTCTAGTTTTTGAATGATTGGTAATTTGTATGTCTTATTAAAAGTTGTAATTATTTTAGACAGTTCTAATTGATCTTCCAGGCCATTCCAAAGATGAACCCCTCTAATGGAAATGCATCTACTTTTTTTATTTGTTCTTGCCTTAGCTTTTTTAAAAAGGTCGGTTCCTCTGAGGCTGTACTGACTCTTCATACATTCAAATGTCTCCTGGATGTAAGGAGGGAGAAGATTATTGTGATTAAGTGTTCAGTAGAATGTTGTCGGAAAAACTGTAACTCACTGTAGAAGTTGCACATGTCACTAAATGTTTGCATCTTCTGCTCTTAATCTTGTAATGTATTAGATGACCATAACAAGGTGTTTCCATGTGTCTTTGCAGGTGAATAAATCATACATTCAGTTCCAAAACACCATGACAGTGACGCTGACCAAAGGACCAAACATAACCCGAGGGGAACTGAAATTTATTTGGAAGTGTCTCTATTCACGGCATTATGTTCGCAATGCTCAGATCAGAGTGAATGCAGAGTGGTGAGACATCATTTGATTATTCCCAAGAGTAAAAGATTTGGCTTTTCCTCAAAGCAGATATTTGTTTTTCAGAGTTTCAGTGTGCTATTATTGTCTAGAGTTGTTGCAGACAGTCACTATAAATAAGAAGCAGATTTCCTGAGACTTATCTCCACACACATTGTTCTGTCACAGGATCTCGTCCTCCTCTGTGGTGGAGTTTAACTCTTCGCTGCAGCTCAGTCTGACAATGACCCTCTACGGTGACGACTCCTACAACCAGAACTACAACGGCCCCATATCCTTAGGACCCGACGACACCCTGTTCTTCCAATTGGCCCTTGAGACCACAAACAGTTTTACCTCGGATGTCCTCCTCCAGTTGGATTCATGCTGGGCCACTGAGACCCCTGATCCCCAGGATGAGGTCAAGGGTGTTTTTCTTCAGAATGGGTGGGTGACCATGGGACTCTTTCTTTGGTTTATGCTGAACTACAACATACTCAATGTACTTCAGTGCACTTAAGCACTGGCTGCCCTTCAAAGGGGTCATATCTTGCTAAACCCACTTTTATTAGTCTTTGGTTCATTTATTTGTGTATTTGGACCCTACTAGTTCATAAAGTTTGAATCTGAACCCTCCAGGTGCTGCAAAGCTAGCTTTATATGCATTTTGGCAAAAATCAAGTGGATTTCTACAACCCGTTTTAATTCCTGCTTAATTTGTTACATCTATAACTTGTTGCGTCACGACATTTGCACATAAGGTCAAGACTTCAGACGAACATTTCTCCGAATACGCTGTAATTGTCAGCAGCAGCAGTTGTAGTCCATACTGAAAATATGTCCAAACTTCGAGCCAGTTACCTAAAATGTTCAGTTGTTGTTTGAAAAGGCGGGCAGCACAGATGTGAAGTGGCTCATTTGCATTTAAAGGGCCAGCGCTCAAAATGACCTTTCCGGTGTCATTACTTGAGTTGAAGATGGACCTGTGGAGTTGAATTAATATAGACCCAAGCAGAGCATTTACAGTTTATGTAGACCACAGAGAAATGTTTTTAAAATGCATAATTCCATTTTTTTTTTAAAAAAAAAAAGCAAAATATCACTCCTTTAAAATATGACCTTTCTCTATAATTTTTACTCAAACTGGTCCAAAAGGTTGAGATGACACATTTGTTGTTCCACCCACAGCTGTCCTGTCGACAACATGTTCCAATGGTTGTCTGTCAACGGCAGAGGGCAGAGAAGTCGATTTTCCATCCTGATGTTCAAAATGCCTCAAAACCAGCCTCTGTTCTTTCATTGTTTGGCCAACATCTGTGGACGTGAAGAGGACTGTACAAAGGTCAGCCTGAGTCTTTAGAAGTATCGTGTCTAATCTACTGCATCATCAATTTTTAGGATAATTCCTTACACCCAGAATAATTTCTAGTTGTAAATGTGGGTTCATTATATACATTTTTAATTGTGCTACCTCATTATTAACCCATAAAGACCCAAACATCCACTGGTGACCAAAACAATCTACTGATGTAAATGGTTTAAAACCTGTTGATCCACTAATCCTATCAATCCATGTCAATAATTGGTGTAAAACACAGTTTATTCTTTTCATGGTCATCAGATATGACCCATTTGGACGTTCAGAAGCTCTGTAGTTACCGTGGAAACGCATCATCTTCTACAACAATGATTCACCAGTAAAACCCATGGAGTTTAATCAGTGACAGTGGATGAAGACACTGGGTTTATGTTCAGTTGATGAGATTTGCGGAGAATCACTTTTTTTCAGTTTTCTCTTTCTGATATAACCCTCAATTTTAATCGGAACTTTAGTGAACATCTACCTAATCAGTGAAATTAAATATAGGAAAATATGTGATTTACACTGAAAGAAACACAATACAGATGATTTTATAATAAATGGCAAAAAAAATAAATAAAATAAATAAATCGAGAGAAATTTATTTGGGAACTACCACAAAAGTAGGACTGAGTCTCTATGGGTCAAAATGTAATGTAAAATGATTATAGCTACAGTAGGCAGAAGTAAATGCAACACTGTTTGATGGGACTGTGGAAAAGTGATGCTAAAATAGAACCGTTAGGATAGCAGCCGCGCACTGAGGCATTTTTCTAGAATGCTCTGAAAACATGTGATTGGTCCTCTGTTGTATGTTAGATATTCTAAAGCCTGAAATCAGAGCCAAGAGGAGGTGCAGAAGTTTAGTTTCCTTTCTAAACACTTAATTATAATGTACTAAAAGGTCATTATGGTGCCAAAAGCAATTCCTACTGAAACTTTAAGTGATTAGCTGATGTTTCTGTCAGGACTCGGTTCTAAACAGACTCACTGCGCCCTGTCCTGGCTGAGCTCCTGACAGTAGTTTGTAAAGTGTAACTTTGCCTCCATTTTGATTCTAACTCCCCCCTCTGCATGATTCAGAAGCAGGAGGGGATCAGTGTCTGAATGTGAGACAGGTGTAGTTCAGGGACATCCATATGAAACAGAATCACAACAGAATTTTTTTTAATATGTTTTTACCACTTAATAGAATGGCTGCCTACAAAACAATATCTGCATACATGTACGATAAATGTTGAACCTTTTAACTTTTTTCTAGGCATCATACAATCCTCTCCCACCAGAAGCAGAGCAAAAACTCTATTTCTGCATCCTGTATTGTTGTCGCTGGTGTTTTTTATTTCAGATTCAAAGCAATAAACAAATTAATGGCCCCAGGAAGCCACTTTTCAATTTAAAATCTCTGCCTTCCTGTGAGCTCAGCGTTTCTGAACAGAGCGGTGTAACGGCTTCAATCCAACCAGTCAAATTTCATGAGTCATATTAAAAGTGTGACTGTCATGAAATGGGTGTGACTGTTTAAGATTTTCATATTGGTGGCGAGTTCAGCTCGTTCACCTACAAAATGCAGATATTTGTGATTTATTTTTTTTATACGCTGTATTGCCATCATGCATATTTTTCATTACAGTCGAGTTCCAGTTCTGTTTAGAGCTGAAACATGCTTTCAGTATCATGTTGAAGGTGTCTGCTGTGTTCTGTCACAGAACTGTTCCAGCCAACAGCGTGTCAAGAGGTTAGCCGGCCTCATGGAGGGACGAGGGAAACGAGCAGCCATTGTGTCTGCTGGACCTCTGGTGGTCAACATGAAGGTGAACTCAGGCAGGAAGCCATCGAACTGTAAGTTCATGTGTCTGGGTCAGAATCCTTGAGTCTACTGTCATTGGAGTACATCTTTAAACACTAATGAAATGCGTTTAGAGGTCTACACTTGATTCATCATAGTTTCAATCTTGGGAACTGTTAGTATCCATGCAATTTATTCGAAGATTGTAGGGATTTTAAACAGTGAGTAAGCATTAGTTCTTGTTTGATTCCTTTTTTCTGTAAGGTCAGAGCAATAAGTGAGACCATTGGATCATTTCTTTTTCATTTTGAGGCATAAATTGTTGCATGATCAGTGCCTATACTTTCAGAGTTTACATTAAAAATTGTCATCACAACAATCAGGATAGATAGATTTTGCTGTCTTGATTAAAAAATAATTATAATAACACTTGAATTGTCTTTCTCTTTCTAGGGGAAGAGCACAGGATAGTGATCTTCGCTGTCGCTGGAACAATAGGTGTTTTAGGATTCACTTTACTCTTATTGACTGCAACTAAAGCAGTCATGAGTTACTATGAAGATCTAAGACTGCAATAAAGTGTTTGGAATAAAATGGGTGTTTGTGTGCAGTGGTCATTTTTATCAAACAGGACATAAGAGTTGGAAATGATGATTTGACTGTCTTTTTGGCAAATGCAACTTGTTTTGTTTTGTTTTTTTTTTTTTTCAAATAAAATCACTGAAAAATTTATTAAAGTGAAGCAGTTTTCAAAAATAAAGTGATACAAACTGGATTATAATTTTTGCCCAATAGGAAGTCTAGATGCACCATTTAACCCTCAAAGACCCAAAAGCATTTGCTGATCTAAAATGTTTAATTACCTTTCAGCCACTAATCCTATCAATATAGTGAAATACAGTAAAAATACAGTTTCTTTTTCAACCGCATCAAATGTTTTGTGGATGTATCCATATGACTGATTGTAGGCACATTTATGTAGAATTATATATTTTTGCTGAAAGTCATGTTTTGTTTCGATGTAATAACCTTTCAATTTACTTTGAGCTTTTATGAACAGCCTAATGCATTACAAAGTTAAGGATATTTCTTTTTTGTCCTAGGTGCTCTTTATTAAATCTTTCCACTTTTTTTTTTTAGCATTTCCCTGGTCCTCCCATTTGTTTGTTTCCTATTACATTGAATTTGGCATGGTTCTGCTTGAATGAACACTGCCAAGTTGAGCATTATGGTAATACAAATGTACACTTAAGGTGTTTTTTTTTTTTTTTTTTTTTTTTTGTCCTGGTCCAATTTTTACATTATTCAAGTCAACAGATGCCAAAATGAAGATTTTTTTTTTGTTTTGTCACAATTGTGGATCTGTGCAACATCATTTGGAAGCCATGGATGTGGCTAGAGCATTTCAGCTCCTTGAATAATAGCCATAACTTTTTGTTTGTAGTGTATAAGGTGAAATTACTTGGCTAAATGTAGAGAAAAAATCATTTGGAAGTCACCATAAAAAACAATTGTAGGTCTTTATGGGTTAATTAATCTGAGCATTACCTTATTGATCATTCTATGCACGTTTTGTACTAAATGTTTAATTTCCGAGTGCTGTTATGATGAATATACAACCATATTTCCATTTAATGTGCTTGACTATGTGATGAAGGTTAACTTGTCACAGTCGGGGCAGCAGTGATCCACTACTGTGGTTGTGCATACATCTTAATATCACACGAAGAAGACTCGCATACGTCACTTCCGCTTTCAATCAACAATGGCGTCTCCCGTAACAGGAGACGGCGTGAGTGGCGCTCAAACAGAGAAAAAAAGCATAAAGACCAACAATCAAGGTAAGTAGCTGATGCTGCAAAGTTTAAATGGTTAACAGAAAGCCGCTAGTCTACTTAAGAATTGATGAATATTTGAGGTTTGTCGTCCAGCTGTCGTGTTGACATGTCGAGCAGAAGATGGCAGAAATCACGCATGTATGAAGACCAACAGGCAGCGGATGAACTTATTGTAAATAGTAGTAAGTCTGAAAAATGAACTCAAGAACTTTTCTCCTAAACAGTCGCGCCTTTCTGGTCAGCTGTTCCACGGTCACGACATCATGAAATGCATTTTCAGATTTAACTCGAAATACTGGCGTTAACTTTTACCTCATCGTCTTCGACTAGAGGTTGGCTTTAAAAACGAAAAAGAACCCTTTTTAGGGCAACATTCATCTTGTCTGGAATTCTGTCAATATTTGTGTGACATTGTAGATATGAGTGGCCTGTTGTGTGTCTGGGGATTCACCATCACAGAACTTTGAGGTTTATTAAATAATTTAAGCTGTCTGTTTATTGGGGACACGTTTATATTCATATGAAAGAAAACTTAAATTCAGGCTCCAGGTCATTGAATATACATCGCTGACATATATTCTGAATCACTTTGAAATATTCATTCTCCCGTTCTTTATCAGCCCAAAATCTGTCCAGTGCAGAGCTACAAAGAGCACCTACATGGGTTATTCTTAATACAGTGCTCACAAGCAGCATGTAAACAGAGTTCTAACCTTAATAATATCGATGAGCATCTATTGCTTGTCAATGTGCTGTAGGTTAAGCACAATGTAGACATTACAAGTGCCTGACTCAAATATAAACCAAATAAAGTGCCTGGTACTTTCTGCTTATGGGCCAGTATTTGAGTGTTGTAATGCAGTAGAATTAAAAAACAAAAAAAATCTTGTTCTCATGCTTGTTACATATTCTTAGTTGGGGGGATGACAAATGTGGCTGGTCAATATTTAGACCATCCTCCAATAATCTACTCGTGGTGTGACACCTATATAATTTTGGGACTAAACCATTGAAGTATCTACTTCTTATGCCTTTGTTTGGCAGTGGATGATTCTGAACTTCTGACTGTTCCTGATGGATGGAAAGAGCCCTCCTTCACTAAAGATGACAACCCCCGTGGTCTGCTGGAGGAGAGCAGCTTTGCCACACTCTTTCCTAAATACAGAGAAGCATATCTGAAAGAGTGCTGGCCACTTGTGGAGAAGGCTTTAGGAGATTCAGTAAGTAGAGTGTCTTAACAAAAAAAAGCTGAGCTTGAGTTGCAGAACTATTTGATGGTTCATGTAGAGATGAATCAGCTGTTGTCATTTTATGTAACAGATTTTTGTTCTCCTCAGAACATCAAAGCTTCTCTGGACCTGATCGAGGGCAGCATATCTGTCTGCACCACAAAGAAAACGTATGACCCTTATGCCATCATAAGAGCCAGAGACCTCATCAAGCTGCTCGCCAGGAGCGTCCCATTTGAGCAGGTAATGATGCTCACTACAGGACTCTGTCAAGAGCAATGGTCACTTCTGCTCTTGTTTCTCCTCATTTCAAACCATTTGAAGTTGTAGAAAAGTGAGTGTTATCAGCAGTAGACTTCAGTTTATTGCAACTGCAAGAGTAGAGGCCTTGTATTCATAGTATCTTTAACATGAGAGACTTTGCATTTAATTGTTGCGTTCTTACAATAACTGCGTCTTTTTTTTTTCCTTCGAGGCTGTACGTATATTGCAGGATGATGTGGCCTGTGACATTATCAAAATTGGGACGTTAGTGAGAAACAGAGAACGGTTTGTGAAACGAAGACAGCGGCTCATTGGTCCCAAAGGCTCCACCCTAAAAGTGAGTCCAGTGTTTGTGCAGCACATTAAATATGACCTGGAAAGCTGAATTTATACCAGAAAAAGGTAGTTTATTGACATTGCTGTCAAAACAGTTCTTCTACTTTGTTAAAAAATGCCTGTGGAATGTTATCATTTGTGTGTAGCTTGAGATGAACACCACTAGATGGCATTATTTCTTCTAAGCAGCCAAACTAACTCATGCACAGTACAGAAAACATGACAAGCCCTTGGTTAATCTCTGTCCATTTCTCCAGGCTTTAGAGTTGTTGACCAACTGCTATGTGATGGTGCAGGGCAACACGGTGTCAGCCCTGGGTCCCTACAGTGGCCTGAAGGAGGTAAGAACTTCAGAGGCCCTGCTCTGTGTGTTAACAGGATAGTCTCTCTTTTATTTGAATGAAAGAAAATTGTGTTTATTAAAAAAGAATTAGAATGAACTTATAGATACAAAGTTTAAGCAGTGCAAGTTTCCACATACTACAAACAATATGAGAGAATATACGTTTTCCTATGTGTGTATGTTATTCAGGTGCGCAAGGTTGTCATGGACACCATGAAGAACGTCCATCCCATCTACAATATTAAGGTACAGTAACCAGCAGTATTTCACCACCACATTTAACCTATAAACACTGCATTCATGCCCAGTGAAGATATCTTCCATCCTTGTTCTTGATTTCCTGACTGAAAAAAAGTCTCTCTGACTCAGGTCAGAGCTGAGGGCATGTGTCACATCCTCACAGAGTTAAAGCAGTATTCTGCACAGTCCCTGAATCTAAATATCAGTGTCCATGCAAATGTGTTGTCACAATACTACGCAAAAAGTCATCAATAAAAGGGAACAGTGAATGTACGTATTATCAGTGTGTGAAATGAGAGGATGTATATTAGTCTTTGTGGATTTAACAGAAACAAAAGACATTATTGTTCAGCTATTCTGGCTCCAATCAATAATTACACATTTACAGCTCATTAATTAGTATATGACATCTTGTTTGTTTATTTAATACTTGAGAAGAAATGTAAGAACTGCAGGTTTTCTCCCCTGGTTTCATATCACATCACTACTGTGGCCTGTAATACAGACTCAAATGCACCAAAACATTACAGGTTACATTAAATTTCACAATATCATTACAGGTTGTGAGCTTTTTATTAATACCTGTATTTGGACCATTCTCACAGACCATGTTCTAAAGTTGATGCCACGGGTACAGAAACAAATGAATAAAAACAGTCACAGCTTCAGCTCCTTTTGAAAATCCTCAAAGTTGTGTTTATGTGTCCTCCATGGTGCCCTAAATGCTTCAGATGATGATATAACTGTTGAATTGCTTTGGTCCCATCAATCCCCTTCCACCCTGTGTGACCACCAGACCCTTATGATCAAACGGGAGCTGTCCAAAGACCCCGACCTGAGGGTGCAGAGCTGGGAGCGCTTCCTGCCAAAGTTCCGTCACAAGAACGTGGCCAAGCGCAAGGAACCCAAAAAGAAGAGTGTAAAGAAGGAATACACACCGTTCCCGCCATCACAGCCAGAGAGCAAGGTCAGCACCGTCAGAGTTCTCATCCACACCCACTCTGCATCACAGCTTTTCTATTTTTTTTTTTACCACCTTATCTACCTTTTGGTTGAATACTAATGGTCTTACTCAGTATAATATTTTTTAACTAAAGATGGCCTGTAACATCCTGTGTTTAGACAAATACCGGTACACAATGATGAGCTAAAACTGTTGAGGTTTTACTTAACATGGACTGTCTCTGTAGGTTGACAAGGAGTTGGCCACAGGGGAATTCTTTCTACGTGAAAGTGTGAAGAAGAGGAAGAAAATGGAGGAGATAAAGGTGAGTGGCTTAAAAGGATTATATTGGGTAATAATTGCAGAGTCAAGTTGTGTATTTGAGTTTTGGCTGATGTGAGTGTTGTTCCTCTTTGTCAGGTTAAGCAAGCTGAAGCACTGATGAAGAAACAGGAAGAACGGAACAAGGCCTTCATTCCTCCTAAAGAGAAACCTTTACTGAAAAAGACCACGAAAGGTATACTATTTTTTTTTTTTCATTTATTTATTTATCTAGACAGGGACAATGCACAATATACATTAACTTTAAAGAGGAGAGATGTTGTGTGCCAGTTTGTAGCACTAGTGCTAATTTCTCCCTGTAGTCTCTGGGCAGGCTGATGTTATCATTAAAAAAATAGACATTAATAAAAACTAAAACCTACAAAAGCAATATAAAATGCATTTCTATAACTCCATCTGTATAAAAAAACTCATTCACATCCAACCATTCACTCTTATCGTTCCCACTGCAGTCTTTCACACACACTCTAAGCATGTTTACATTACATTGTGGCTACAGCTTTGGTTACAGAGTAGCTGTTTTTTCGCCATGTGGGAGATTGTGTGATAGTTTATGATTGCTAGTAGTTCCGTTGGTAATGTGTTCCACTGTCGCACGGCCACACATGAGAACACTGAATTTGCAAATGCTGTTTTGTGCCTCGGAATCCTGCACTCGCCGTGTGCTGTTGATCGGGTAGTTCTAGATGTTTTTCCAGAACTCAAAGAAATAAACCTTTTTAAGGGAGGAGTAGCAGAATTATGGATAACTTTAAACAAGAGACACATTTGGATGCATGAGTACATTTTCAAAACTTTATATTTTCTATTTTGATCAAATTAATAATAATAAGATTAGATTTTATATTTTGATAAAATTGGGCAATGATGGAACACATCTTTTTCTTGTCATGAATCTTGAGAGAATATTTATACAATGACTTTAGAGGCCCTTTAGGCAGATTTACAAGCCTGCGAGCAACTGGTCACACAGTAAAGAAAATGTGGAACTGTCATTGCACTTAGATACATGTTTAACACTTCAATGGACAGTGAGTTTCTGATATATCTGAAATTAGCACAGTTAAATTTTATTGTGTTTGTCATCTTTTTAATGTGCTTTTTAAAGCTTTGATAATTAATAATCACTAAGCAAGCACATGAGACCGACCTGATACTCAGAGATGGAGTTGATGCTGAACATGAAACACTGGAAAAGTTCAGTTAGAGCTCATGGTGATTTCATTTTGTGTTGCTTTGTTTCGTAGCTCCGACAGAAGGAAAGCTGGACATTGAAGCCATTAAGGAGAAAGTGAAAAAAGCCAAAATGAAGAAACTGGGTGCCCCCCCGGTGAACCCAGCTCCTCCCACCAGCACCACCAACAAAAAGAAAAAGAACAAAAACAATGGCTAAGCTCAGACACACCGCTCCACTGGTGTAAAGTAACGTGCATCATATGTTGTTGGACAGTGATACAGGACGATTAAGCACAAAGGACACGTTGAGATGGGACAACACACATGCATGGAGCATGTATCAGGATGAATCAGCTGATTCATAGATGCTTTTTTTTTCCCTTTTTTTTTTTTTTTAACTATTGATGTGAGGGATTTCCCACTTTTTCTGTCCTGTGTGTCATCCTCAGGAGACCAGTTGTAGGTTAAAGTCTGAAATCTCCATTTCCATTTGTCTATAGTTTTGACTGTATCTGGTCAGTATTTATATTTTGCTAAATATCTATTTTTCATGTTGGAACACCAGTGTGTGTTCAGGAGGCAAATGAAAAACTGAAATTAAAGGAAAAGACAGTGAAATGATCTAATCCTTTAATTTCAAAGTCAAAATAAAGTTTAGCATATTTTAACCAACTTATTACATAATTGTGAATGTTTTTGTTCGTTCATTTACACACACAGCAGATAAAATCCAAGCAGGATTTGTAACATTATCAAAATTTTGCAATGAGAAAAAGTTTCACATTCAGACATTCTGTGCTCTTACTCAGGGAGTAGTTTTATTCCATGCATTTCTTTCTATTTTCTCCCTCCACATGTCCAGACTTAGAATTAAAAATGTTACATTCATCTTTTTCGACCAGTCACCATAACATCTATTCATACCAGAAAATGTCAGGGTAACGGTGGTGGACTGCATACGCTGTAATAAAAGTGCAGATCAGGGCAATGGGCCGGACGACTAACACAACCACATGGTCTGAGCCCGGGGCAGGGTCCTGGTCTTGGATCCAGTTAGAGCCTGGAAAAGAATGAAGTCAGAAAATATTACAAGTTCACATAGAATGTGTAGATGTCTTTCAACCCTAATTTATTTAGAGACCCATGTTGGTAATACTCACGGCACAGTCTTTCCACACATTTGCCTTTACATCCAGAGCAGGCGTCTCCATTAGCTTGATATGGTCGCCTTCCATTCACGTTACCCCTAAGAAGCAACATGGTATCACTTTAATGCACTGAAGGAAGCCAAAGGTTTTCCATTCTGTCTTTTCTGAGCTGCAGCCTTCACATTTTCTTCTGTTTTCCGTGAGACACTATTAAAGTTTCTAAGGTAAGGCTGCTGTTATTTTATACACTAGAAAAAAATCTAAATCTTGCCAAGTGTATTTTTCTCATTTCTAGTCAAAATATCACACTTAAAATAAGACAGTCACCTAAAGAGTAACCAGTGAGATATAAGAACTTATTTTTAGACAATAGATCATGAAAATCTCATTTCAAGAAATCTTACCAAGATAATTTTCATTTGTTCCATTGGCAAATTTTTTTGCCTGAATTAAGCAAAAAAAAACAAAAACAAAACTGAATTAAGCAAAAAAAAAAAAAATCTATTTTGCGCTGACTCTTGGTGGATATTTAAATTGTCTTTACTATGGTGTTTTTATTAATGTGTTTTTTACTATTGTGTCTTTTACTATAGTGTTTTTAGTATCGTTTTTTAAGTATTTTAATCCCGTGGATAATTCTGGAACCTGAAAATTTCCCTCTCGGATGAATAAAGTATATCTAATCAATCTAATCTAATGAAAACACCGTCATCTTCTACAACACTGATTCACCACTAAAACCTATGGAGTTGGATCAATGACAGTGGATGGACACACTGGGTTTGTGTTCAGTTAATAATAGATTTTACTGAAAGACTCACTTTTTTTCAGTTTTCTATGTTTCTGATATAATAACCCTCAAGTTTAATCTGAACTTTTATGAACATCTACATGATCAGTGAGTTAAACATAGGAAAATATGTGATTTATCCAGATAAAATGCAAAATACATAGGATAATATTATAATAAATGGTGATAAATCACTTGAGAAAAGGTTAGAGAAAATTTAATCTGGGAGCTGACACAAAAGTAGTGCTGGGTCTTTATGGGCTAATTTTTGATTATTGATGATGGAGAGTCAGACCGCTGTATCAAGTCTTCATCGCATCCCAAACTAGAGTCTGGACTTTATGGAGGCTAATCCACGTGTGTAAATGATGTCTCATGAACCATTCTGTCATAAACCTGATGATCCTGATCAGTCCTGTCATTGTCCAATCTGTTCGACGTTAAAGACATGAGAGGACACTTACTGCATCAGTTAGAGTTAAATAACCTGTTCCAGCTGAAACATTATTAACCACTGCAGTACTTTGTTAAATCCAGGCAGTTACTGTTTTCTTGCCCAGGCTGTGTTTTTAACTCTAACTGCATCCAGACTTGATGCAGCAGTCCGATTCTCCATCATCAATAATCAAAAATTAATGCAGTTATGATTGAAAAAATATTATGAATCTTATTGTGACACTACATAAGCATTATGTGGTTAAAAAAAAAAAAATGTCACAGTGAATGTCTCCTGGAATCAAAACCAAAGGTGGTGCAGTCAAATATTGCATGTGCGACTTTTTTTTTTTTGGCCGGGCAGTGGATCCCAACACACACATACACACACATACACACACAGTAAATGTATTTTGGGTTGATTTATTGTGGGATTTTTTTGATTCCAACAAAAACAAATCTGAACTTTGTTGTCACTGATGCACACAACTCAAATCCTTCGTAGACTGCTATAAAAATATGACAAATGGTCCAAAAATATAGGAGAATAAGAATTTTTTAAAAAAGAACTGTAGGAGGAGCACTTACGCTGCAGCATAGTTGCATACAAACACAGCACCCTCAGTGGTATCAAAGCTGGTCTTTTTAACACCGGTCGGACATCGCTGGACAGCACAGCCGACCTTGTCAGAACTCGCCCACACAACCTGGACATGATGAACACATTAACCTTTTTTTTTACTGCCGACATAAAACCGTAACCACATTCCTATTGACTCTGTTAAAGACACATAGTCAGAAGCAGATAATAAATACGTTTTATGCTAAACTAAACATACCTGTGTGTAGTGACCGCAGACACCAGTGCATGTGTTGCTGCTGTATTGGTATTCCTTCTTTTCATCCACCCAAAGTTTCATGGCTCTACTCACATCGAAATGTGATGGTGGATAACCTGCCCATATGTTCTCACCTATGGAGGTGAAATTAGGGTGCACAGGGTTGGGGTTGTGTTCAAATACACACTGTTTGGCCCACGCCAGCGCAGTGACAGCCAAACCACTGTCCCATGTCTGGACAAACAGAGAAAAACAACATACAGAAAGAAAGTTGTTCATTAAACCCACTTGTATCAGTGTTTTATTCATCCATTTATGCACTTATTATTTATTTAAAGCAGGGGTCAGACACCTTGAAAAATGTCTTTAAAAATCATAAATTCATCTTCATAAATTCATCTTCATCAAATGTGCAGATTCCCTGTTATAAAGAGTGGAGTGAGTTTCAATGGAAAAAGGTCATATAGTCTGATGAGTCCAGACTGACAATGCTCCAGAGTGATTACCCATCATGCCTTGTACCTGCAGGTGCAGTGTTATGACCAGCAAATACTGATATAAACATGATTTGATTGATTCGAGAATGATTTTGCTTCTTTTCGTATATAAATAATGGTTTGTTACACATATAAAAACACTCTGAATGCTATCTTCGACCAATCAGAATTGAGAATCCCAACTGGCAAGATGACAGCAGCAATAAGCTGAATTTGTCAAGTCAAGCTTTCATGCTTCTTTTGACAAGCATGTTTGCAAATTAATATTACTGTCAAGCAAAGATTAGTTATCATGGTGCAGTATACATTTAAATTTTTTATATTCAACATTTCTTTAAATTGCAGTTAGAGTGAGAGAGAGAGAGAGAGAGAGAGAGAGAGAGAGAGAGTGTGTGTGTGTTAATGTGTACTGTGCAAAAGTTTTAGGCAGCCTTTAGATTTGTTGTGACAATGTAGTAACAAAAAATAACAGTTAACACATCCAATAAGTACAACTTTCACATATGGTACACCCTAGATTTTAGTGTTCTTTCACTGGAAAAAATCTAAATCTTACCAAGTGTATTTTTTTCATTTCTAGTCCAAATATCTCATCACACTTAAAATAAGACATA
>JAPQRP010000005.1:39971900-39986360 GCA_037367295.1 Apogon hyalosoma | reverse complement strand
AAGAAATTGTCTTCAAAATCAAACCTGACCTGGCACAGCAGTAACAGATGCTGTGACAGAGGAGGCAGTGGATTCAAGTGGAGAGATGTTGACAGTGTCTTCATAGAAGATGTCTGTCACTTGGATGTCCTCCACAGGAGGGGTGAAGAGCTCTGACTGGGCAGAGGGGGGGCCACTCTCACCTGCTTGGTCTGGTACATCCTGATCCCTTGACTGTGAATGAACAGTGGGGCTGTTATGAGACCTTTTGGATGAAGGGATGAAGAATTTAAATGTGCTTAGGACGTGAAGTGGAATAACAGACAATAACAGACACTGAACTACCTGATGAGGTAACACTGACAGTGACGCTTCTTCTGTGATTTGTCGACGGGGTGTTGGCTGCGTTGTGGTCTTAGCAACTGGAAACAGAAACCCTGGCTGCTCAGTTGCCTCAGCTACCCAGATTGCACCGTTGCCATCAAAACCCACATTTGTGAATGGCCTGAGTGCTGGGATTTTCTGGGGATCATGGATCTGGTTCTGGTCCATACCAGCAGGTTCAAACTTGTTTCTGTTTGTTTTCTTTTTTGTGTTCTGGTTGAGTCGCATTTTCTGTAGAACAGCTGACTCAGAAGGAGGCTTTGGGCTTGAACGAGGGCTGGCTTGGTCTGGCAAATTCTGATTTGTCTGGGTTTGGTCTCTGGGCTGGTTCTTGTGAAGTGTTGGTTGATTCTGATAAACTCTGGTCTGCTCCACTGGGACCTCCTCCACTGGGCTGTGGTCCTCCACTACCAAATCCAGGTGGTTCTGATTCTCTAGCTTCTCCCATCTGTTCTTGGATAGACCCTACAACAAGACATTTAAGCATTGTTATGTGGGAAAGTGACTCATATTTGACATAAAATCATTTCAGTTGATGCAGTGTGGACTAATACATTATGAGTTTCTATAAGGAAGAATAATATGGTAATTCTTTTATAATCGCTCTTACAAATGCTGAAAAGTTATTAACCTTTTGTACTTCTCTAAAACACTCAATGAGAATCTCTTACTGACATAATACTAATAATATGCACCATAAGTATATCAACTGAACATAAACTATGGCAGTGCAAATTATTTCTGCTAATTGAATTGTGACATGCAGATCAGCAGCAGTGACAGTCTTACCTCTCTGTTGACTCCTGTGTCTTGTGAGACAGTGTCAGGATCTGATTCACTTTCTAAAGCGAATGAGAAAAAAATACTAATTCCCACTGTACCAGCTGCATATGCGAAAAGTGTTTCTCTTACTATGTATGTGTTTGTGTGTGACTGTACCTGGATCTTCTAACGGCATGTCCACTATCATCTGATCACTCCATCGTCCTCGGAGTCCGTTAGTGCAAATAGCCACAACCTGAACCACATAACTGCTGTTGGCCAAGAGGCTGGATATGATGGCCCCCTGTGAACATAATGTCACACATGAAATCTAGGACATGTTACATGCTTTCTTCACAGCATCCAAATAGTAACAAATATATTTGTTTTTAAGAGTGTGGTTAAATATAGAGTATGTCAAAATTGACAATGTATGTAAGGCAGTGGCTACATAAATACATGACATACAATAATATCTACTGAGATCATTTGGAAAATATATAGAACCATTAAGCTACAAATGATCATTTGTGTTGCATTAGTACAGGGTTTCTGCAGGTATCAGCAAATCTAATTTAATGCTTTTTAATGCCATTTTTAATGCCACTTTAAACAAATTTATTGCCCATGTCCAACTGTAGATACAGTTTTATATATAAATATATATTTTTCTCACCTCCCGTGGGGGGGTGCCTCCTTCAGGCTTGGGTCCTCTACTAGAGGCTTGGGAGCCTGAGGGTTCTGTGCAGGATCTTAGCTGTTCCTAGGACTGCACTCTTTTGGACAGAGATCTCTGTTATTGCTCCTGGTATCTGCTGGAGCCATCTTCTCAGCTTGGGGGTCACTGCTCCTAGTGCCCCAATCACTACTGGTACCACTGTTGCCTTCACACTCCACATTTTCTCCATCTCCTCTTTCAGCCCTTGGTATTTGTTGAACTTCTCATGTTCTTTCTTTCTGACATTGCTATCACTTGGGATCGCTACATCTGTCACCACCACTGTCTTCAGATGTTTATCCACCACCACTGTCAGGCTGAATTGCCACCACCATCTTGTCAGTCTGGATCTGGAAGTCCCACAGGATCTTGGCCTGTTTGTTCTCTATCACCTTCAGGGGTGTCTCCCATCTGCACCCTGGGTCCTCCAGTCCATACTCGGTACAGATGTTCCTGTACACTATGCCTGCTACCTGGTTGTACCTGTTCCACATAACCTTGCCTGCCACCATCTTGCACCCTGCTGTGATGTGCTGGACTGTCTCAGGGGCTTCTCCACACAGCCTACACCAGGGGTCTTGTCTGATATGGTAGACACCGGCCTCTATTGCTCTGGTGGGCCTGTTCTTGTGCAGCCATGAGTAGTGCCTCTGTGCTGTCTTTCAGTCCAGCCTTCTCCAGTCACTGGTACGTTTTCTCAATATCAGCCACTTACTCAATTTGCCAGTGGTACATGCCACGCAGGGGCTTGTCCTTCCATGATAGCCCCTCGGGCTCCTCCTCCTTGCTGGACTTTTGTTGCCTGAGGCATTCACTCAGCAGTTGGTTATTGGAGGCCATCTTCTTGATATATTCCTGGAGGTTTGCCATTTCCTCCCGGACAGTAGTTCTGACACTTACTAGTCCTCGGCCCCCTTCCTTTTGCTTTGTGTACCGCCTCAGGATGCTTGACTTAGGGTGAAACCCTCCATGCATGGTAAGGAGCTTTTTTATCTTGATGTCAGTGGCTTGTATCTGTTCCAGTGGCCAGGATATTATGCCAGTGGGGTATCTGATTACTGGCAGGCCATAGGTGTTAATGGCCTGGATCTTATTCTTACCATTCAGCTGACTTTTCAGGACCTGCCTTACCCTCTGTAGATGGCTGTGGCTGACCTCCAAGCTGCCTCCTCATTATGTGGGAAACTAACAGTGCACATCACTGTGAGCACACCATCCCCACTGTCAAACATGGTGGGGGCAGCATCATGCTCCCTGTCTCTTTAGCAGAGACAGGGAATATGATCAGAGTTGATGGGAAGATGTATGGAACCAAATACAGGGCAATCTGGGAAGAAAACCTGTTGGAGTCTGCAAAAGACTGGAGACTGGGGCGGAGGTTTACCTTCCAGCAGGACAATGACCTTAAAGATAAAACCAGGGCTACAATGGAATGGTTTAAAACCAAACATATTCATGTGTTAGAATGGCCCAGTCAAAGTCCAGACCTAAATCCAATCCAGAATCTGTGACAAGATCTGAAAACTGCTGTTCACAAATGCTCTCCATCTAATCTGACTGAGCTTGAACTGTTTTGCAAAGAAGAATGGACAAAAATTGCAGTCTCTAGATGTGCAAAGCTGGCAGAGACATACCCCAAAAGACTTGCAGCTGTAATTGCAGCAAATAGCGACTCCACAAAGTATTGACTCAGGGTGTTAAGTGATTTTAAAATTTTGAGCGGCCCCTTGTGGGCAATCTAGAAATGGTAACTCTTTCAAAATTTAATCAGTTTTTCTTCTCTATGATAATGATTGATATGGAAAATTTGGAATTTCTAAACTGAACATTTTTCAAGTCGTCGCGTTAACCTGAAGGATATCCAGTGGTGACGGTCGGACCAAAAACATAATATCCTCGACACTGCGTTCAGGAATATAATTATTAAAAATAATACAGCAGCATGTGATTTCATATTAGTATTCTGAAATGCAGATGCATGTGATCCATTTGTAACTATCTGGGAAGATCTAGCACTCTGAACATTTCTTGAGCATCTTCCTCCAGATTATGTTTTTAAAATTTTTCCTCAAGCAGATACAGAGTAAGTGCAAATTTAGGGCTTTCCATATGTCAGACAGTTAAAGTCATTTTCAACTGAATCATAATCTACCATCAGGTTCTAAAGGTTCCATTAGATTTGATACAGTGGTTCTAACACTGTATCAGATTTATGAAGCTAATGCCCTACAGTACTAAAAACTAAAAGGAGAGCAACTATTTGACTTCTATTCTTTAAGTGGCCAAAACACAACTTCATATAAAATCTACTGTTACTCTGTTAACTGTTACTTAATGTGTGAATTACTTTGCGTTGCTTTTTAAAGCCTTTTTCACTGCCTGCAGTGGACAAATTAACAAATAGTTTCAAGCTTTAACTCATTCGTATCAGGTGCAGACTGATCAAGTATTATCTAAGTGTACTGTATTTCAAAAGCTGGCTTTCGACAAAGAAATTCACCCTCCATACATCCATTTAGCATCTTGCAATAGCAGCAAAAAAAACACCACTTATTACATATTAGGTTAAACCACAGCTGAACAGTTGATAAATGGGAACATAAGAGCAATTTAGGAGCCAAAACATCATATTTTTCATTATACTTTTTCCGGACTTTTTGTCTGTTTTTTTTTTTTTTTTCCATTTGTTTCACATCATATTTAATGTTAAATCATTCTGTGTCTGAGCTACAGCCCATATCTCAAAGGCCATAAAAATAAACATAGACCTCTGAGGAAATGCTTCATAAAGGTTTGTTTTTCTCTCTTCTACCTCAAATACTGCTGTTTCATTTGTTCAGTCATGAAAGGAGCTGTTTTTCTGTCTCAGCTTTTCTGCTCTCTACATGATACAAAAAGTATGATCATGTTATGCACGTGTTAGTGAATCAGACCCATTTAACTTCAACCATAAATGATAATGCAAGTAAACATTTACCTGTAATGTTGAAGAAATCACTCCCAAAGCATGCTGCAGTGGTGTGGTTTATTAAATTATGGTATTGTATTGGTGGTAGGTCAGGCCTGCAAGGCATGTTTGTGGCAGAATTCCCTGATGCAGATCCAGTCTCCTTGTTGGGTATGGTGATGCAGGATGTTGCTAGGATGAACCCGAACAGCTTAGCAGTCCTGATCTCATGAGATGTGTGCTTCCTGATAAGACAGTGATTTCAAACACGTTAAGGCTAAAGGCAGCGGTCTTTGGAAACGTATCTATACATTAAGGAATACGCTTGGGTAACCTTCACATTTTGGTCTATATACAAAGCTTCAAAAGGTCAGTGTGGAAAATAGTGTGTTGACATTGTTGCCGGGACTGGTCTACCAGGATAATGTTAAGTTTCACAATATTTTGTGCATAAGATGTAAATCTTACAGCATACCAGTCTGACTATCTGACACATTCCATCTTTCCTTGTTTAGAGAAAGCCCATGTACATGTGTGTTAATCAGGGTGTTACGTCCCGGCATAGGGGCGTACCAGGACGTGCATAAAATTTACTCTTAACCTCTCCCAACTCCCAAGTTACAAAATGCCAGTAACAAAAAAAAAAAACAAAAAAAAAATTAAATTCACAATATTTATTTTACAACTCAAAAAGGGTAGGGGAGTGCTCATATAAAATAAAAAACAAAAGTCTTCTTCCAAACAAAAAGTCTTATCTCCAAAACTAACGGTTAAAAATAAGATACAATAACTAACTTAAACTCCCTAACCAAAACAGGAGAAAACGTGAAAACAAAAAGAGCCACCCTCCCCTACCAGAAAACTAAAGACTATTTCCAAAATACTATTTACACAAATTGCAAAGGTCAAAACTACTATTAACATAAAGCATCTATCAAAGTTACTAATTACGAATTTCCAAAGTGACTACTAATGCAAAGATCTATCAAAGCTGGCTGTTAAACACACAAGATCCAGTTGGGAGTTGGCAGAGCAGCGAGCGAGTTGCTGGAGCCACGGCCATTTAAAGGGCAGCTCATTGGGGAAACCACCAATCACAGCTTCCTGTAAAACAAATAAAATAACGCACAGCACCCCTATAGGGCTGGGGTAGAAATACATATAAACAGAAACAGGGTTAAACAGAAATTATGACCCAGGGTCATAACAAGGGGTATGATGAGGTAGGACCCACAATGTGGCTGTCCCCTGCCAAGGTTACACAAGCACACCCAAACTATGCCATATCTTCCCTGCACTCTATCCTCAATAACACAATGCAATCAGTAATATTCATTTGTAAATAGAACATGATATGCAGACTTAGTGTGTATGTGCATCAAATTGTTTTCAAATCAAACATACTTTAAACTCAAGGATGATAAAAGTTTCAGAACAAAAAGTGTTTTCTACAAATGTAAGCAAGTTTCTTCAACACTGCTCACTGAGGTGTGTGTGTGTGTGTGTGTGTGTGTGTGTGCAATTAAAAACTTCCTGTCAACCAACTAGCCTGTCTAATGTGACAACAGTCTTGCAGACCACCAGGAGAGGTCACTGTAACTGAAGCTATTTTCAAAACAACTGGCTTAAAAAAAAAAACAAAAAAAACCCAGTATGTGTCGAAGTATGTGTCAAATGAACCAGTTTTCGGTGGATCTATGTATCGGAGCCTGATTCATTTTCTGCTAAGCATGATTCAAGCGCTGATTTGCTGGTTTTAAAAAGTGAGATACACACCTCGCTCCTCCTGGAATACCGAAGCCTTTACAGAAGAGACAATCAATGACAGTTTGGAATGGGGCCCAGTACCAAACAAGCCCAATTAGAAATGTGGGAACACTCTGATTTGATTTCCCCCAAACAAGGTTGACAATAGGCTGTTTAATTTTATTGTGTTAAAATTTGACATCCTTACTGTTAGCTTTTATTGCATTGGTATATTATATAACAAACTAAGTTGAAAATTGTTTGTCTGGAATCATAGATCATATTTTATATATTGTACCCCTCAGTTGTAATTTTTTTGTTGTTTTGTTGTTTGCAGGAGCTGGTATACAACAACACTTCTTCCATGTTGAGGGACTATCATGCAAAACCTTCTTCTGCCCAATATCCAGCCAGCAGCACAAGTATCCATATTCCTGTACATCCATGCATTCATTCATAATACTTTCAGTTCAAGAGCACATAGGCAAAGTTTACACATAAGAGAACAAGGGTAAATAAGAGCACATAAGCAGCCATGTATTATTAAATCCTATGTATTTTGTGTATATTTATTTGTCGGTTTGCAGGAAATCTAAAGGACATGATTGCTGAGGCCCCGGTGAACATGGCTGTTGAAGAATGTAAGCCATTAAGCATCGTGGAGGATGTCGGATTCGGAGATTTTCTGAGCCTTCTGGATGCAACATATGTTCTTCCTTCAAGAAAAACCTTGAAAGCTATGGTTGAGAAAAAATTTAAAGAGGAGAATGAGATGGCCAACTTAAAAGTGCAGAGGACCACAGCAGTGAGTCTAACATCAGACATGTGGACGCCCCTTCACATGGATGTCTACTTGGCTGTAACATGCCATTTAGTTGACACCAAGGGGGACCTGTTAACTCTTTTAATGGGAATGGGTCATTTTCCACAGTCACAAAGTGCTTCCAACATAGCAGCCGTAAAGACTTCCCTCAAGGACGAATGGGGAATTACATCAAAAATTAGATGTCTTGTCACAGATGGCATGCAAAACATTATTGCATGTGGGAATGAAGTACAAGTAAAGCATAGTATTTGCATTGGCCATGCACTGAATGTAGTTGCCAAAAATGCTAACAAACATCAGAGCAGCATGACATTAGAGGAAAGGCTAGGAAGATCATGGTCTACTTCAGGAGCAGTACAGTGGTTAAAGAGCTTCTTGCCTTTCAACAGCAAAGGTCAAAACCACTGCATAAGTTGGTGCAAGAAGCAGACACCAGTTGGAAAAGCATTTTTGACAATATGTCCAGACTCCATGAACAGCAGGAACCAGTTGATGTTTGACTGGTGTCACTGCACACTAATGTGCCTCCATTGTCCTCTGAAGGCTACCACACCATTGCAGAACGCGTCATACTTCTGTCTCCCCTCACAAAGGCAACTGAAGAGTTTTTGTCTGAAAAGTCAGTATCTATATCAAGGGTCAAACCTGTCATATGTATGTTGAGACATACTTTGGCAACAAAGAGGCAAGAAGTGAATAATGACAAGGCTTTACAGCTCTGCAGTGCACTAAGAGGACTGAGAGGATGAGCCATTATTCAGTCACTGGCCAAACTGCTCTGGCCACTCTCCTGGATCCTCCCTTTAAGACAATGGGATTCTGCAATCCCACAAATGCGCAGAATGCTGTGAAGAGGTTAACAGCAGAATGTGCTGCAACAACGCACTGCAAAAATCAAAATCTTATCAAGTGTATTTTTCTCATTTCTAGTCAAAATGTCTCATCACAGTTAAAATAAGACACAATCACCTAATGAGTGACTTGTAATTGAGATATAAGAACTTATTTTTAGACCATAGATCTTGAAAATCTTATTTCAAGAAATCTTACCAAGATAATTTTTACTTGTTCCATCGGCAGATTTTTTGTGCTTGAATTAAGCAAAAAAGAAATCTTGAATTAAGCAAAAAAAAAAAAATTGCCAATGGAACAAGTGAAAATGCTCTTGATAAGATTTCTTGAAAAAAGATTTTCCAGATCTATTGTCTAAGAATAAGTTCTTACATCTCAATTACAAGTTACTCTTTAGATGATTATGTCTTATTTTAAGTGTGATGAGATATTTTGACTGGAAATGAGAAAAATACACTTAGTAAGATTTTGATTTTTGCAGTGTGAGAGAATATTCACCAGGGGCCTCATATATAAAAGGTTGCGTATGCCCAAAAACATGGCGTACGCCCTTTTCCACACTCACGTTCAGATGTACAAAGAGTGAAGTGACCGTGGAAATGTGCGGTGCTCCACACCAGCTTCATAGCTGGCATGCACACGTTTCTAGTGCTTTTGAACCTTTGGTGACACTTAAAGATGATACTGGGAAACTGTTAATAATGTGGAAAAGGTCATTCCTCAGAGTGATGTGCACATCAGAGATACACAGATGAACAATGAACACACCAGCATGCCATCCTACTGCCAGAGCAGCACAGCCCCCCACCAGAACCAGACCAACCAGACACTGAACCCATCAATGCCAATCCTGCCCAGGGGGACATTCAGCTCGGCAACAACCCTATAAAGAAACATAGACACAAAATTCACCTGTTGATAAATGCATGCAGTGTTATTGTCTGTGAGAACATTTATAAGTTGGTCCAGGCGCTCAATGATGCTGCTGACTGCCCTCACGATGTCCTCTTGTGACTCGGGTGAGCAGGGACCCATGCTGGTTGGATGGGTATCAGCGGGACAGTCTAAAACGTTTAATGTATAAAAAGCTTAACGTAGCTTAATGTCCGAAAACTGCGATCAGTCATCACCAGTCTCATGGTTTTGATTCTTGGAGGTGAAAGTGAACATGATAACAGACGTCCATGCATAATTTGGTGGTGACTGATCACTGATTTTGGACATTAAACTACGTTAAGCTCTTTATACATTAAGCATTTTAGACTGTCCTGCTGAGACTATGTCTCACCGTCTTCCACCTCATTATCTGAATAAAAATAATAAATTGAGTGATTAAACATGAGTCAAAGTCTTTGATTTCCTCTGATATCCTAGCATGATTATGCATGAACCTTTATGTTGTTTGGCTGTGATCAGACTATTGTATGACCCGTAGAATGAACAAATATGTGAGTTACACAAATACTAAATATACATTTACTTTGGGGGTGATCTGACTCACCCACGTGCCCCCCCCCACACACACACACACACACACACACCCGTGAGAGCAGTGTCACCCACAATAGACCCTGCTCATACAAGCTGAGTTCATCCTCTTCTCTCCTGTTTCATCTTCCGCTTCATGTGCAACTTGATGTCATTTGATCATGCAGAGAGGGGAATCTCAGAGGGGAATCCTACCTGCAGGCCCTGTTTATATTAATTTGCATATTTAAAATGGGGGTGTGGAGAGGAAGGAGTCTGGTACTCCAACATATGCGTTCAATTCCACACTGATTGAGATATACAAAGGAAATGTACTTGGATTCGGGTGTACGCTCAGTTTTGTTCATCTGGATTTTCCTGTATGTATGGAGTTTTCTGGATTTGAGTGTATGCCAGGTTTCAGTATGACATCCACACAAGTCTTTGTACATGAGGCCCCAGCTGAACCTGCAGCAGCAGAACCTGCTGAAAGTGCAGAGCCAGAATCAGGTATGACTTTAGAACAAAAATGTCATCCAAAAGTATTGCACTTATGTCATGCATATTGTATTTTGTCACTGTTTCAGTATCCAGCCTGTGGGATCTTTTGGACCACCAAGTATCAGAGTCAAGAAAGGTGAAGAGTGCCACAGCCAACACAACGGTAGAAGTACAACAATACCTCAGTGAAACAAATGTGCCATGCACCGAGGATCTCCTGTTTTGGGCGCAGAATAAACAGCTGTACCCAAATTTGTATGTGGTGGCCCATAGATTCCTGTGCACCCTTGCATCATTTGTACTGCATGTGAACAAGTGTTCTCCAAAGCTGGAGAAGTTGTGAACAAACCAGAACCAAACCGTCACTTGGGCCTTTTCAAAATTCCATGGAGCCACAGCAACAAGAAGCAATGAAGCCGTTTCTGTGTTTGTTGCTGCTGCAGCCATACTGCAGCTGCATGGAATTCCCATTCTCACAATGCACTTTGCAACAAAATTTCCGAAAAGGCCCTAGTGACATATCGGTTTGGTATATAAACAAACAGATGGCCTGTGATGGAGTACTGTGAAGCTGTTCACCATGAGGGATATGATTCAGATGCGTAGTCATGGAAAGACTAACAGATTCATCATACTTAGACTATCACTTGGGTTTTACAGATTTGATGAAAAATTGGTGACAAAAGTCATACGTGGCTTTAAACAGCAACCAGTGTGATATGTCTGAAGTTCAAATGCCTGACTTGTATGTAAGTGATCATTAAATTTTATGTTTACCTTTGTCCTGGTAACTAAGCCTGTTTTGCAGATGCTGTGTGTAGGAAGGAGTAATTAATTTTTTTTATGACACCGGTAGCTTAGCTGACATGAAACTGTGTTCAGACACAGTGGAAATGTGTCTTTACATTCCAAGAAACCAACACCCATATGGCTTCTCAGAATGGTATTGTGCATCCTCCTATGTGTGACCTTTTTTCAATGAGCTACTCTGTTTAGACTGCTGTGTGTACCCTGTCAGACTTGTTCTTTCTGCTGCAGAATAAAAGACACCACAAAGGCAAGTCAACTGTGATTGTTCAGTTTCTCTTCTCATCCTACATAAAGGAAATTTCCATATTCATTTTATTGATGCATTATAATTATTAAAAAAAACTACCATTTTATGTGATTTGAAGCATTTTTAATGTTAATGTGGCTTTGCTTTGCCTCCTTGAACGCCGACTGGGACTCCAACCCTGGACCCCACCCTTCTCCTGCGCCCCATCTATTTTTTCTGGATCCACGACTGAGGTGTATTGTGCGCCTGCTGCAACAATTTATTCCGGTCTGAGCTTTGAAGAGGAAGATATGACTGAAAATGGTTCCAAAACCTGCAGACCAACCAGATAGACCAAAATAGGCTTACTAGGAAACAAAAATGGAATAAAGTTAACTGTTAGAAAATGTGTGTACTTGTGCTGGTAACTGTCAGTTGTCCTTGTAGGACATTGTAGCAAAGGAAACATTCACACTGAAACAACATTACATTTGGAACATGTAAATGATGCATATAATTTACATTTGGACATCAGTCCTGTTAAAAAAAAGTCAATTGCTTAGATCACTATGACTTTGCAATGAGGACAGTGTGTTTATATAGTGTTCTTCAATCTTACTGGCACTGAAAGAGCTAATAAACCTAAACCTAATAAACTATCTGGTCCATCCCAACAGCCAACCCAGAGGAGCCCAAACCACACCCTCTATGTTGAAAAATACAAACAACAAAACACTTATTTAGAGGTTTGTTTTTATTTTTTACATTTACTGAATTAGTCAAGTCTACATACACTTTTACCTTCTACCAAAAGACAAAATAATTAACCAAAAACCACCCCCACCCCCCTCTACAGAGTCACATAGGCCAGTCCAACAGCAGCATGGGTTTCCTCAGGACGAACCCTTGTGGCTGCTATCTCATGTGAACACACCTCCAGGAAGACAACCTCAGAGAAACGAGGGTCAGTAGGGTTCAAAAGTAAAAAAAACAGAAACAAAATATACATATTGTAAACTGTCGATGCTTCTCACACGCCCATAGCATCACATAACAACAACACCACATAAACACTCAAAGACATATCTGGAGTTGGATACTGTATATTCTGCATATGACATTCTACAATTTCCATAGAAAGATCAATCAATAGAGAAAAATGGCATGAATTGCCTATTGTTAATGGTCAGTTTAAAAGGAACAGCTTTGGAAGTTGTTGCAAAAAAAATTACCAAAAAACCAGAAACCCACTAGGTCTGTTTTCCATAGGGTCAAGTTCACATGAGAACTAGACTTGTCACCATTAGTACATCATCACCACCTCATCATTCATCTGAGCTACCTGTGTTTTCTTTGTGTAATGGTGAAATCTTTCAATCACTGTCTCATTCTGCTCCATTATAATTCTGCTATGAGTTCAGTGGGGAACTGTCTTGTGACTAAATCATTCAAATCACAAATCAAACTAGAAAATCATATCACACATCAAATGGCACCAGAAAAGGGAGTTTGTACCCTCTATTTTCCTAATCTGTGTAGTAAAAATAATGTGTTACTTTAATGTTAATATTAATTTTAAGTTGATGGTTCATTTTTTTATCATTTGTATCATGTACTGATGTGCTATACTGTTTGTATGGCAGAGGTAAGACCAAATAACAAGCAAGTGTTGAGACTTTTAAGTCTCACGCAAGTCCTAAATTTCTATGGTGAGAATCACATAATAGTGGGATACAAACCTCTGATGATCTCAAATTAACTAGTAATTATAAACCCGAACATTATGAAAACATGTTGAACACCAGGTAGGTGTTGCCAGTTCATGCCAGTGTACAATAGCTCCAGTTATTAGAGGAGTCTGGAGGTGTGTTGTGCACCTGCTGCAGAAATTTGTTCCAGTCTGGGCTTTGAAGAGGAAGATATGACTGGAAATGGTTCCAAAACCTGCAGACCAACAGGACAGACCAGAGTAGGATTTGAGTACTTTGTGTATCTACTGTTTGACTTGATAATGTGTTTTATTAGTAATAATACTGTTCATTTATGACTATGAATAAAATAAAGTTACAGGGTGCATTCCTAAATATTCTATGAAAATCATATTACAAGCCTATATTTTTGCTTCTAAATAAGAAAGGTAACTGAAAAAAATGAATAAAGTTAACAGATTTAGAAAATGTGTGTACTTGTGATGGTAAATGTCTGGGTCTCGGCTTATGTGGTTCTGAAAACCGATGTACAGGTCATCCCAGAGGCGGCCGTGCAGAACCATGTATCTCATGACACCAATCCTGTTTTTAAGCTTTAAGAAGAAAACCAATACATGTTTGGATTACTGCTCTTTAATAGTAGGGATCAGGAGTTAAGATGTGCTACTGACACAAGCTGCTGGTCAAATTCTGGTGTGTAGCTCCCAGTGAACTTTGATTTCACTAGCCAGAGACTAACTGCAGCTCTGCAGTGACTCACCTCCAAATATGAGTGCTCCCTGTCAGGCCTTTTGGTGGGAAACGACAGATCCAAGAAGTCCACCAAGTAGTCATAGCCGCCAGTCAGCGGGGTGAAGTCGTCATCTGTCTCAATGACCTTGAATGTGCATTTCATTGTCATAAAAAAAAAAAATCATCATCCTGATCATCATCATCATCATCAAAAAACACTGTGCAGGAAAATGTCATCTGATGTGACTAGTTTTCACTTTCAGAGACAAGCAGGTCACCCAACAGACCAGGCTGAAAGAGGAAGACCAGAGGAAGAAGAGAGGAAGACCAGCGGGAGAACAGAGGAAGAACACAAGAAGAACAAAGGAAGACCAGAGGAAGAACAGAGGAAGAACACAGGAAGAACACAGGAAGACCAGAGGAAGAAGAGAGGAAGACCAGAGGGAGAGCAGAGGAAGAACAGAGGAAGAACACAGGAAGACCAGAGGAAGAACAGGGAAGAACACAAGAAGACCAGAGGAAGAAGAGAGGAAGACCAGAGGGAGAACAGAGGAAGACCAGAGGGAGAACAGAGGAAGAACAGAGGAAGAACACAAGAAGACCAGAGGGAGAACAGAGGGAGAACAGAGGAAGAACACAAGAAGAACACAGGAAGACCAGAGGAAGAACAGAGGGAGAACAGAGGAAGAACACAAGAAGAACACAGGAAGACCAGAGGAAGAAGAGAGGGAGAACAGAGGAAGAACACAAGAAGAACACAGGAAGACCAGAGGAAGAAGAGAGGAAGACCAGCGGGAGAAC
>JAPQRP010000005.1:39955490-39967627 GCA_037367295.1 Apogon hyalosoma | reverse complement strand
TAAGAACTTATTTTTAGACAATAGATCTGGAAATTCTTATTTCAAGAAATCTTACCGAGATAATTTCACTTGTTTCATTGGCAGATTTTTTTTGCTTAATTCAGGATTTTTTTTGTTTGTTTGTTTGTTTTGGGGTTTTTTTTTGTTTTGTTTTGTTTTGTTTTGCTTAATTCAAGCAAAAAAAAAAAAAACTGCCAGTGGAACGAGTAAAAATGATCTTGGTAAGATTTCTTGAAATAATATTTTCCAGATCTATTGTCTAAAAATAAGTTATGTGTCACTGAAAAGTTACTCTTTAGGTGATTATGTCTTATTTTAAGTGTAATGAGATATTTGGACTTGGAATGAGAAAAATACACTTGGTGAGATTTTGATTTTTACCAACCTGTTAGTGGAGTCTCTGAGACCAAGGCTGAGGTCCAGAACAGCACCTGGCTTAGGTGTCCATGTCCTGATGCCTGGTGTTTTCTTATTGATTAGTGCGTTGAGGTCCGCAGCACTGTTTTTGATATTTGTCTCCTTGATGTATCTATGAATACAAATGACAGTGATACAGAGAACTTTTTTTTTTTTTAAAGAGACACAATTACACAAGCTTTAAAAAGGTTTAATACATTGAATATTTTTACTGTGATGCCTGGGGAATAATAAAGCCATTTTCAGTGAATCGCACATTTTTATCAACTCCAGTGTTTCCTGTGGAATTGACCTCTTGCCGTGGCAGTGTGTCATATGGAGGTGGATTGTTTCTGTTCTGCATTTTTACCACTTACATTTCTTTATTCTGTGGTTTTTATGCCACATGACTGGTATGGCGTGTGTCACTCTTCATTTTAAGTTTCGCAATTTCCTTTCATCCACACAGAGAAATGACATCTTAATTTATTTAGGCTCATTTCAGTTCAGCTGTATGTTTCATGGTCAAGAGATCATTACTGCATTAGTTTCATTTCAGTATACTAGAAATAAGGTTGTCTGTCTGGGTTTTCCCTTGTGAAGAGCCAGTTGTTATGGTCTGCATTTATGTATATTGTATAACCTTGTTTTTACTTTTAGCTCCCCCACCCCTAATCCCTCAAGGAGCCATTGCTCTTTGATCAGGCTGCATTTGTAAATAAGAATCTGTTCTTAATTGCTTGCCTGGGCAAATAAAGGTTAAAAAAAAAAAAATTGCTAGGAATATGAATGTGGTTTTGCTGCTCAACCCTACCTCATCCCCATGTTTATACTGTACCTGTCTGAAGGATGAGCCTCCACAAAGTAACCAGCGAACGGACAGTAGATCTTTGGCTGCAGGGACTTCACCAGCTCAGCTTTATAATTCAGCAGCTTCCTCCTTTCATTTCTGATAAACTCAGCTTTCCAGGAATCTGTGTGTAACATTCTTGTTTCAGCAGTGACATATCCTAATGACAGATAACTGCACCCTTAAGAGTAGTATAGTTTATTTACGCTTACATTTTAAATCCAACCAAGGCAAACATCGACTGAAAACAAACACCAAAGAGCCGCAACATTCTGACAACAGACAAAAGCAAAGTGGTATTCATTTTGATTATCTCATTACAGTGGAACCTGTGAGTGAGTGCAATATATTAGACAGCAAGTGTTTACTTAGCCCTTGAAGTTGATGTGTTAGAAACTGCAGAAATGAGCAACTGTCACAAGAGAGAAATAGTGATGGTAAAATCATTGGCTCAGAGCATCTCCAAATCTTCTTCATTCCCAGTGTGAAGTGTTTAGTACCTACTAAAAGTATCTAAAGAACAACGCAAAACCAGCTCTGACCCGAGGCCTGGACTCCGACAGACCTCTGAAGGTGTGCTGTGGTATGTGGACCAAGATGTTAGCAGCAGATCCCTGAAGTCCTGGATGTAGAGAGGATCAGATGAAAATGGATCAGATTCATTTCCCACAAATGATCAACTGTCCTGAGACTGGGATGTCCTTCCTTAGTCCATTTTTTGGTTGGTACTAACAACCGCAGACCAGGAACACCCAACAAGACCTGCAGTTGTGGAGATGCTCTGACCCAGTCATCACTGTTACAACATGGACCGGGTCAAAGTCACTTGGTTCCTTATGTTGTCCATTTTGTTGCTTCCAACTCATCAGCTTTGAAGATTAAATGTTCACTTACTGTCTAATATATCCAACCCAATGAAAGGTGCCATTGTAATGAAATAATTCACATTCTGACCACTTCTTCTGTCAGTGGTCAGATTAGTGTTCTTCTAAATAGTCTGCATACATGTATACATAACAGGATTGTCATAGGTGCATTACATAGCTTAAATGTATTTAAATATTCAGCCTCTCAAAGAAATTACACATCATCATTATAGACCTAGATGATGGAGAACCCATGATATAATGTCAAATTTCCAAATGACAGCACAAAATGGCTACCTGTTCAATACGCCTGAGCTGACTTTCATAATTTGGTTTAAATCTACATTATTTTAGCCCTCTAGATTTGACAGAACTCAGTTGTCTGGGCTACACTGTAGTTTAAGATGTATTAAGTACATGTATTAAACATGAGGTGAGTCAGTAACGCTTATGGGCTTTCCCTGGTCCTTTGCCATATTACCCTGTGATCAAGGTCACCCACATAGATCATGTATGAGTCAACCCGCTCAAGACGCACATCCTATGAACTAACATCAATAACGTAAACCTTTTCTGATAAGTTTGGGCTCCATTCATTGGGGATAAATTTCATGAGTCAGTTCACTGAAGATACAACTTAACAACGCTGTCTTTTACTGATATTCATTAACTGTAAAAATAAATAAATAATATCAAATTAAATAATTGCTTGAAGTGAATAATTATGCGTTCTGATGCATGATTATCCCACTTTCTCTTTCAGTATCTTTCATCAAAGAATCAAAACTGGTCTGTACAGCTTAGTGTGAATTCTTTTTAGTTATGTGTTGACATGTAGCATGTAGTTTAAGATGTATTAAGTACATGTATTAAACTATGTATTAAACATGTAGATGATGTAGCTGCCAAAGCACAGGCTATGTAGAATATTGTGATAATAGGGCTTGAAAAAGGTATTTATATATTTATTATGTTTACATTTTGAGTAACACTTTTAAATCTCTTTGTGTGTCTATTGTGTAAAGATTAATATATAAAATAAATAGAATAATACTGGAGTCAAGACACGCATTAGTTTTTGTAAGACATGCATTCGTTTTTGTGTAAAAACAAAAACCCGAGCATAGAAAACTTACAGTAAAGCAGAGACCACCTGCAATTTCGTTGCACAACTGGTGTAATGACAATAAAGCGTATTCTATTCTATTCTATTCTATTCTATAATATAAGCTGTTATGATGAAAAACTGTGGGAAATGTCTATAGCAATACAAAAAATTGACAGGAAGAAAAGTTTTAGCCATACTGCCTATTTAAAGTTGATATTTCTAAAATAATAACTATCTATTTGTTTGCAAAATTTTAAGGAGAAAATAGACATTACTGTTCTGTTAGTGTTTGATGCAGAGCTACAGGCAGCTGAACCCTGGCCTGACAGTAACAGAATACACATCATATCATGGTTTTGACTTGCAGCCACAGCCTCACCACTGTACTTTCCTCCGTAGAAGGTCATTGGGAACCCAGATGCCCCCCCAGCAAAGTCACTCATCATCAAGTCCACATTTTGTGGAAGCCTGCCCCCATTTGGCCTGGTGCAGTCAACAGTATTCAGGATCATGTGACCTGCAATCAAAATGCATTACAATTTGGTTAGTTTTAACTGTTGATGGTTAGTGATCATTTAAATATATATCATTGAGACATAAGTTTGAACCTTTGTATTGAACAATGATGCATGTATCCATTTCAGGATGTACCCCATCCATCAGGATCATGAATCTCAGGTGTTCATCAACCTGCATGACACAAACAGACAGGGTGTGACTAGAGCGACTGTCAGTCTAGTGAAATGATTTATTATTCTGTGTCATTTGTGCACTGTCAACACATTAGAGTAACAGTGATTTACGTTCTGCCAGACGCCAAAAGGAATAACTTTGATGTTAGTCAGCTTGACTTGGCTTTGCTCCAAATACCTATTGTACAAAGGCAAAGAAAAAGTTGTAAAAAGAGCACCAACATTTTTCCAGACTCAAAATAAAACAGGTATTAATGCAAGTGAGCTAACCAAAAGACTGGTCTTGAAGTGTCACCAACGTAAATGGGCATATCAGGCCTTCGCTCTGACAAAATTTTCAGCGTTGGGTAGCTGTAAAAAATAAAATATAGTTGAGGTCAATTATAAAAGTCTTTCAGTTAAAATTTAACCATGAGGGCGTGAAATTACACTACAGGAAGAGAATCACTGCAGCCAAACTCATGAAAAATATGATGGATCATATATCATATCATATCATATCATATTCACATATCTATTAAAAGAACCAAACATAAAAGCATTAGATTTTGCATTTACATTATGTGAAATGGGACACCCTGGGAAGCTGAAGAGTTTTTTGAGAGGGGCCCAGGAACAAAAAATAAATAACACATGTAACAACAATGCAACACATTTTACAGTAAGACAAACCCCAAAAATACCCACCCTTTTCAAGCATCCACATTCTCACAAAGTACAGGTTTACATGATAAGCACATTGATCCACAGTTTCTCACACACACTCACATACAAAAAACAATAATAATAATAATAATAATAATAATAGTAATAATAATCCCCCTAACCTAAAACTAATCTAAGCCCTACTCCTAACAAGGTCCAAGTGGTCTAGTCACCAACAGTCATAAAACAAGTTACATATAGGCAAAGAAAACGATTACAGCAGTAGTTCATATTTGCGCATATTCCAGTAGCAGCTGCCTCCTAAATCTCTTTTTAAAATCATGTGCAGTTGGAGACATTTGTAAGTCTTTATCAATATCATTCCATACCTGTGGACCTTAGCAAACTATACTGAGTCTAGTACATATGAGTTTCCATTTTATTCCCTTGATATGATGCTTGTTCCTAGTCTGATGGTCGTGTGAAGGAAGAGAAATTGGAATTAAGTCACAAAGTCTCTCGTTGAGCATATTGACAACAGAATACATTGTGCAAGTATTATGAAAGATATTGAGTTCAGTAGTTTTCAGAAAGTCATAGCAATGGGAGAGTGGATCAGAAGGGGCATCAAATCTGGACCAAGATGTGACACTCATGATTTTCTTCTGCTAAATTAGCAATTTCCCCAGGTGACTGGGAAATGTATCACAATCATATAATATAATAGATGACAGATACAGTGGACCTCTGTAATTCAGTGTTAAACATTACACAGTATAGTTGAAAAAAGTCTGCTGTTAACAAGGAAAAATGACAAAACTAAATTCTTCAGTTTCAGCATGTCATGCCCTGGACATGTTTCAAGGGGTATTATCTTGCTGAAACACCCAGTTTAGACCTTGATGGAACAGAGCATGTGCAGAAGGGAGGATATGGAAAATGACACAACACTTGGCAGAGTTCAGTGGCTTAAGAGTGATTCTTAATACAATACTATCACAAATGCATGCGGCATCCAAAAGCTTTCGCCACCACTATATCATTTGTTGATACACTGATGGCAATATTACTAAGGTGACCTCAGTAGTTAACCATGTCTTCCTCTGAAAGGGCATACCTGAGGTGGTCTGAGTGCATATGGCTGATGTAGATGAGATCGGCTGCACACAGCCTGTCCATGCAATCTGCTGGAGGCTCATGTAAAAGCCACCAGCCTCTGGCGAATGCAGGGCCCTTCAACCACGGGTCAAACATGAACCGCTTCTCCCCAAGCTGCAACTCGACACAGGCATGGGTGAAGTATGTCACCTGGGAGAGTAATTCACAATGTTACAGAGGCCAGATGTCAAAATGGGAATGTTTTTTGTTTTAGTTTGGTTTTTTGTTTGTTTTTTAAAACTGCTGCTATTATTGAGTCTGCTTATCAATGTAATTTTTCATTGACCGTCATATTGATAAGTTTTCTGTGCGGAAAAGGATTAGGCTTATACAGGTTCTCAAGGTTGATGCAACCATTGTATTTCATGGTTTAGGTTCTCTGAGTCAAAGAGACAAATTGCTACAATAACAAACTTTGTACAAATATAGAAGAATTACCATTAGGAATGGACACAGTGCTCAGCTGGGAGGCAGTGGCACATGACTGTCAAAAACATTCCTGGAAGTTATGCAAATGTGCGGAAAGATGTTTTTACAGTTATTTCTTATCATGTCAATCATTAAAAGATGATCTCAAAACAGATTCTGGATGAGCCCTTAAAAATACAATACATAAACCATAAAGAGATAGCCACCGTGTTATACACTAGTTCTACTCTAACAACCTGGAAAAAAGAGAACAAGGAAATTCATCTGGACAGATGGGTAGACGGACTGAAAACAGAGGCTGCTGTTTTCATGCTCTTTCACCATTTTGTTATTTTTGTTTCATGTTCTTTACTAAATAAGAAACCAGATTCATGTTTCCTCAAAATTTTCCTCTGTGCAAGTTGAGATGTTCTGTAAATATCTGTCTTAATGTGTTTTAAATAAAATGTATAAAATGCTCTATATGTGATTGTTTCAACTAAAGCTCAACTAATGATTGTTAAGTAATGCTTATTTACTACTGTTACGCATTTCCTAAGGGATACATGTTTAAACTATACAATAAGGGTCAAAAACACATTCACTAATGGTTAACTGTGGTTAAGTAATGCTTATGAGGCATGCATTTATTAAGGGTTAGGTCAGGTTACTAATGTTAAGTAATAACTTTCCTGTGCGGGCTAAGAACAATGTGGTTCTGGTACTCTGCAGCTCTGATGAGCTTCAGAGGCCGAGCTCAAACCCAGTGTCCCTGCTCCTCTCACCCATACACCAGCTCCCTGTGCTGGGCCATTCGGCCGACCAGCCTCCACAACTCCGACGAGCTCTGGAGCTTTGTTCGGCACCAGTACCGGCAACCGGTACCAATGATAGCAACAAAGATGGGAACTGGTACCAGCAATGTAACTAGGAATGAAGTAGCAGAGAGTTGCCCTTCTCAACCAGAATACCAGTAGCACGAATCCTACGTACTATGTAGTACACAGTAGCGCTTTAATGCCCATCCAGGTAAGATGTACATCATATAGCGAATGATTAATGCTTTACTTAGCTATTAGTTAATGCTTATTCACCCCAGATAAACACCATTCATAAATGATTACTAAAGACATTATTAATGGCTTACTAATACATAAACAATGTGTTAATTAATGATGAGTTGTACATACATAATGATAACTAATTACATTATTAAAATTTATTAACGCTTAATAATTTATTACTAACTTTGAGTATTAAATTTTAATTAAATGCTAATTAATATATTATGTAATATGTTACCTAATGTGAAGTAATACATAATAATGATTGTTGATATACTATTAAACTGTTAATTAATGCTTAATAATCCACTAATTAATGTTAATTAAGGGACACTTAATGTAATGTATGACCCAAAGCAAACTTATGATACAAGAATAGTGGCTGAACGGTACAAGTTATTAAATATTGAGGCAATATTGATGTAAATTCATTTATATACATTTTGTCTAATAGGAAACACAACCTGCGCAAATATCATCAGCAAAATTTTCAGGGTCAATGTCAAGGCCAAGGTTTGGTTTATTTATATAGCACATTTAAAACAACACAAAGTACCCAAAGTGCTGTGCAAAATTGTTGATAAAAATACAAGATATGCAAAAACTAGTAAAATAAGAATAATTACAAGATAAACTAAAACTGATGAAAATGGATAGACAGTAATATGATAAATAGCATCTAAAACACAACTATTAAAAGCCATTGCAAATAGATGTGTCTTTAAATGATATTTAAAGTGTTCAATGGACTGTGCACATATGATTTGTTGGGGCAGAGTGTTGCAGAGCCTTGGACCTTTCCGCTTTTTGTCATCAGATTTTTTGGTAAGTCTAAAATCAGGGAGTGAAAAAGGAACTGGCACATACTTTCACTTCTCCTTCCTGCAGATCCAGAGGCTGTCGAGGGTCAGCTACCCAGGGGTCATCAGGGCACAACTCAACGAGCTGAAGCCCCCCATCATCCAACATCTCAACCACTGGGAATGAAACATTCTTTATCATCATTAATTTCAAGTGTAAAATAACAGTGATTGTGGGTTTACAGTTTTTACAGAATCTTTCAGATAGTCTAAGGATGAAAGGAAATATTCTGACGGTTTCATAAGGTATAGACACATCATTCTTTAAAGAGTCAGATCTATGAAAACATGGACTACTCGGTCATAACCCAATTTACCATATTCCCAATACCATAAAGTACTTCAGATGTGCTAAGCCATGAACTTGTACAGTCACAAAATGCAACATATAATAAACATGAATGCACCACAAAAATTGATCCAAAAACATGAAATACAATAAAAAAACACTAACAGGTACCATTTTCTTTACATTTACTTAAAAAGAAGGTTTGGAATAAGCAACTTTACTTGTAGTGGAGTATTTCAGTGCGTTTCTGTACCTTTACCGAGGGAAATGACCTAAACACGAGCCTCAGTTCAGACACATAACCAGTTCAAACTGATATCCGCCACATATAAAAACACAGTGTGAACGGCCTGAGAAGTAACTCAGATCTGACCAGTATATGTGAAGTGAGCACTAATGCTGACAGTGTGAACATAGCCTAAAATGAGGTATTAAGATGCAAACATTGGCCTCCAAGACGATGGGTTGCATCTTGTGCCACAGCGGGTTTGGCGCTAAAGAACCCAGTTTGTGAGTGGCAGACCCGGTTGCAGTCAGAGCAACTGAATACAGGGTCCGAATGTAGTATCAGAACCTGGCGATGTCTCCTTTCTCTTTTCTTATCATAAGATTCGAGCTTGTTCTTCTTTTGACACCAGCCTTCACAGCCTGCCTCCAGCCAGACTGATCTTGGCCCAGCGTTTCCCAGGTGTCACTGGAAATCATGGTAGATTGCATGTCTCTTTTGCAAAGGTGCCTAAATCTGAGGCAGGAGCGGCCCCTAGAATGCAAACGTTGTTCCGGCTGGCCACACAGTAGGTCTTTTGGGATTCTGCCGGTCTCCATATGCTTCACATGCCCAGCCACCTTAGTCTTCTTTCACTCAGCATTGAGTGTATGGTTATCTGTCCAGCCCTGTGCAGTACTTCATTGTTTGGCACCTTGTCTTCCCAGATGATAACCAGAATCTTGCAGAAGTATCTTAGATGGAATGAGTTCAGCCTCTTCTCATATTTGGCATATGCAATCCATGTTTCACTGCCATACAGCAGTGTTGTGAGGATACAGGCTTGGTAAAACCTTATCTCTGTCTTGCTGGACAGGTTCTTGTTTCCCCAGACTCGCTGCTTTGGTTTATTTAGTGTGGTGCCAGCCTTGTCAAAGTGGATGTTAATTTATGTATCCAAGGACAGGTGACTGTTGAGCCTAAATAAGTGAAGCGGTCAACTACATCGAGTTTGGTGTTGTTTACAATGATATCTGGTGGGGCAGGTGCATCTTGAGGCATGATGTTCCTTGTAAGAAGCAATATAAAATTCATTAAAAGTGTTTATGTTGTGTTTCGTGTAACTTGTATTAATCCATAATAAACCATCTCCATCGGCAGCCAACGGACTTCTGGTATATAACAGTTGATTAAAAATAACACAATATTAACACAATACTAACTGGCCTGCCAGGGCTCAGGGTTAGCATGCTATAAGAAATAAGCTGCCGGTCGTGTTGTTAACGTGTTGCAGTCACCTCTGCTTCAAATCCTCTTTGGCTCTATATGGTCACTGTTGTGTTGTTCTTAGACTGAATATTTTATAATATATTGAAAGAAATATTGACATACTTCAACACTACTCCTATTGCTTAGTTTATTCTACAACTGACTCTGAATGTGCAGATGATTCTATGTATACAAGCTGTCTATGTGCAGCATGTTGTTAGCCTTATGGCATAGTCAAATTGTGGTACCTGCATGAATTTATTTTACTAACGCTACTGCTTCATTTTGCATTATTGGCTATGATCTGAAAAAAAAAAAAAAAAAGACCTAGGCAAATACGCTATGAAGCTAACAAGGTGTGACTTGTTGTCAACCGCAGGATATTTATCTTGAGTCAGGATAATATTAATATTGTGTATCATGTTTATCTATGCCTCAGATAAACATGATAGGCATTCAGAGGTTGCCCTTGTCCTTGTTGAGTTCTTTTGGTTAAAAAGAGCTTTGTTTGTATTCAAGGTAAACCTTAGTTCATTGCATACATTCACTGTGACATATTGATCTGTTTGAGGTGCTAATAATTATTAAGCAGGTAGAAACCATTTTGTCACAAGGAAAAGGTCACAGTCAGAGGCGTTCCAACTACTGTTTAGTTTGAGTGAGACCACCCTTAAACAGCAGAGCCTTCGCCACCAAGAGTGTTTGTATCATCATTTCAGGGGCCACATACAATCCAATATGATCTGAAGTGGGCTGGACCAGTAAAATTGTATAATAATAACCTATAAATGATGTCAACTCCAAACTTTTCTCTATGTTTTAAAGTGAAAAAAGTAAAATTGCAATGTGAAAATGTTTATATCTACAAACTATCCTAAAAAAAAAATGTGAATAGCATAAACAACCATGAACAACTTTAAATTTCTTTTAAAAAATAAGTGCAATTTTAACAGTATTATGTCTCAGTTTATCATTTACACATGCACATCACAATTTACAGATCACAGTGGATCTACAAATACACAAAGCATTCCGTAATAGGCAGAATATTGTTAAAAATGCACTTACTTTTCTTAATAAATCTTAGCTAGTACATTTTTGTTCAGGTTATTCACATTTTTTGTGAAAGTTTGTAAAGGTAAACATTTTCATTTAATGGTACTTTTTTTTTTTTTTTACACTTAATTGAAAAATTAGGGTAGTCATTATTTACAGGTTATTATGATAGTATTTTAAGTGGTCTGTATGAACTAAAATGAGTTTGACATCCTTGATTGTTAATATCTTCAGTGTAGTTTTTTGCATTTGACAAATTCATCCCATGAGCAGGACTGGACCCTTGGCTGGGCCAGTTTTAGCCCACGGGCCATATGACACCATACATAAATGCAAAATTTTCTGACTGAGGACACTCATCACCCTCTTTATGAACTTACACTTGCATTGTTTGCAGACTGCATTAAGTATGTATGATCAGTTCTTTACAAGTGTCTCTAAACATGGTTGAAGGAAAACAAATGACAAGTTGAACTGAGTGACTGTCTTGGAAATGTTGATTATTAATTCACAATACTGGCAGAAGTGCATCAGAACTTACCAAGCTCATCTTGCATGAAGCTGTCTGGTGGATTCACATATTTCATCGTTAAAACATTTAACTTCCAGTTATGTTTGGTGCATTTTACAGTCCTGTGTGAACAGAAGGCGTCTTTTATTAAAAGTTGGTTCAAACAGCATGACCTCTGATGGGAGTTTATTCTAATAGTCTCACCTGCCATCCAAGTCTTCTATATCTTTGATGAATAACCCTCCTTGATGTTTGCATTGGTTCTTACACGCTTTAAAGCCACCACTGTTTTTGTATATGATGTAACATTTACCATCATCTGGATTTTTCTTAAAATTGAGCCCATCTTTCAGTGAGCCAACTGCCTCAGCATCCAGCGAGAGCAACACCTTCAATGCTTGAGACGCCATTTTATCTAAAAATCAGATGTCATATCAGAGAGAAAATACAAGCTCAAATTAAAATTCTTATGTTTTTTCACATTTTGCTGATGGTTCTTTAACAATAATTGTAAGCATTTTTGTTAGTACAGTGGTGGAAAAAAGTTTTCGGACACCCTTAAAATTTTACACAATCCGAAGTGAAATATTTGTGGAAAAATCTTTTTTGTGTTTCAAAAGGTGTGGCTGCATCAAACAGACACAAACAAATGTTTGTGTTTTTTTTTTTTTTTTTAATTATTCATAAGAAAAAAATAACAAAACTAAATTCTTGACAGTTTCAACATGTCATGTCCTGGATGTGTTTCATTATCTACTGA
>JAPQRP010000005.1:39915770-39946315 GCA_037367295.1 Apogon hyalosoma | reverse complement strand
ATAATAATAATAATAATAATAATAATAATAATAATAATAATAATAATAATAATAATAATAATAATAATAATAACTTTGTTTATATAGCACCTTTAAAAACTGGGTTTACAAAGTGCTTTGACAAACAAGGCAGAAAGGCACAACCGTAGAACAGAAACGTAAAACAACACAACAATAAAGAAATAAAATAAAAATAAAATGAGTTTGACAGCCCTGGATTAATCTTGGGAAAAAAGCGCATTCAACTCAATAAAATACCAAATACCAGGTTGTTTATTTCAGGGTTTTTTTTTTTGTTTTTTTTTCCTCCTCGACTTTTATTGTGAAAAATCTGACCCCGGATATCCGCTTTCTGCTAGTGTGGGAAGACAGCTGTTATCAGCAGCCAAGACAGTGTTGTTTTTGCTTTGTGAAATCCTTCCGGATAATTGTATGGTTGTTTAACACGCTGACATTTCGTATCCGTCTCCCGGTTGTCTGTCTGCATCTGTCCCGGGCTTTCGTCGCTCGTTTCGGGGTCTGTCTCCTCATTGTTGGCCGGACCATGGTTTTGTCAACATCACAGCAAGTCGCCCTGGCTTTCACGGCGGTGCTTTTTACATTTGTCGTCCTGCCGAGGTTGTTTGGCGTCGGCGGTGGCTCGGGGACGAAGGAAACCAGATTTGACCCTCGCTACACTAGGAAAGGTATGGAACACTTTGTGGTGAAAAATCACAATAAAGTACTGAGCACGTGCGTTATTGTCACCGAGGACTGTAAATAATGAAGGGATGCTGCACCACACCCAGCCCACTTGGCTGATATTGCAGTGATGTTCAGTGCCATTACAGCTGCAGTCCATCCAGTAAAGGTACAGTCCACTGAGGCACCAGAGGGACGTCCTAGTGTCATGCTCATACGTGGGGTTGTGTCTGGGTCCATCTGTTGCAGAAGGGCAGGGACCTTCTGGCAACAAACTGTCCACATCAGTCAAGTTACAGAGTAGATCTGGTCTGGCCTTTTCTCCCTTGTTTGCAGCCACACAGTTTTGTTGTGACATCTGTGTGTGAACTTTGTAAAGCAGTGCTGTTTTGGTAGAAAATATTTGTGCATCCTGCATTAAGAAGAATTATTTTATTATGCGTAAGTCTGACTGTCGCTATTGATTCCTTAATCTTTATCGGGCAAGTGACTATTTTTGGTCATTTCCGCACACATTACGAGACAGTGACAGCAACAGTTACAGTGAGTCAACAACCTCAGGTCAAATGTGGTCTTCAGGTTCTGTAAGGTCCACCTCTGCATGAACAGGGAGTGTAACTGCTTTGTCAGGTACCGTGAAGTAATGGTACTAATGATGTTGAAAGGGATAATGTGGATGTTGACAGGGGTCTGGATCAGCTCTTATGTTGTTGTAATGTTCTAAAAGTGTCGTTCTAATGTTCTAAAATACATGTTCCTTTCACCTTTAAATGTGTTTTTCTTGTATTTTTTATGTATACTTCTTGGATTTTTTTTTTGTTTACTTAATTGACCTTGATTTTTTTTTTTACACATTTTTATTATTATTTTTTTTTTTAATTTCACAAAAGTAATAAGGTCTTGTTATATCCTACAACAGGGGTATTCAAATCTGGTCCTCGAGGGCCGGTACCCTGCATGATTTAGATATTTCCCTCTTCCAGCACACCTGGAAGGCATTACATCATTATCAGGCTCCTGCAGAGCTTGATGATGAGCTGATCAGGAATTGAACCAGGTGTGCTGAAGGAGGAAATATCTAAAACATGCAGGATATCGGCCCTTGAGGACTGGGTTTGGACACCCCTGTCCTACGATAACACACAAAGGTTGAAATTTTGAATTTCAGAGTATTTCTGTGCGTGCCCTATAAAGGATTAAGATAGATAGATGTATGAATGGATGGATGGGATGTAGGTACGTATGTGTATAGGTGTGTATGTACGTACTTCATTTATCCCAAACTGGGAAATTACAGTGTAGCAGCAGCGGCATGGCACACATTCAATAACAATATAATATCACCGCAAACATAAATAAAGACAAATATATATAAGAGCAAACACTATACACTATAAAGTAGAAGTATAAAAAGATCTGGGTAGAATCTGGGTAATGGTTATAATGAGCTGAAATATGACTGTAAGGTGCAAAACACATTAAAAATATTCCAACCAGGAATGTGCCAAATGATATTTAAGTGCAAATGGAATTATGACCAGAGACCTCAGACAGAGGTGAGTTTATTGTACAGTTTTGTGGAATGTGGCAGGAAAGATTCCCTGAACCTGTCCATTCGACAGAGGAGCTGCAGCAGCCTTTTGGAGAAGGTGCTCCGCTGTCTGTCCAGTGTGTGGCGGAGAGGGTGCTCATCATTGTCTATGATGGAGATCAGTTTTTTAAGTGTCGTCCTCTCAACCACGGTCTCAAAACTGTCCAGCCCTCACACCGATTACAGAGCCAGCCTTTTTGATAAATTTATTAAGTCTGTCACTGCCTGAATTTAAATTGCCTGAATTTAATTCACAAGCTCCTGGTTTGATTTGATTACCAGTTTTGCTCAGACATTTAAGAGATTGTCAGAGAAATAATGCTAATCTGGCACATGGTTAAAAAATATGGATGTTCACTTCAGGAGCTGACTCTGAGGCAGTTACATTAGTGTACTTTTATGGGAACTAACAAAAGGCATAAAGTGGTCTCTTTAGTGCTGTGGTGACTAATGGGGTTAAACCTCAAGCTTTACTCTTGTGGAAATGGATATTATCATTTTAGCTTTCCAGTATAATGTTTTACAATAGTTTGATAACTAATGAGCCATCACCATGGCAATGGAGCTGCCTCCATCCACTGATACAAGGTGTAAGGTGATATAAGACATCATGTTTGTAAAACTGAACGGTGAAATGTTTCATCTCGTCTCTTGGTGTTGTATTTGCGGCAGCAGGTCCAGGTCCTGGTGCAGTCAGAGGTCAACCCATCAACATAAACAGCCCCGGGTCATCTCAGACCTCTGAGAACTTGCAGCAGATGAAGAAGCTGATGGAGCAAGAGCTGAAGAGTGACAAGTACAAATCCAACAGCAACAAGGGCTATGTATTTACACTCATGCCTCTGTATGCTATTGGAGTTGGAGTATTTGCAGCCTACAAGTTTTTAAAGGTAAGTGAGGATTCCTGTAGTAAAATGTTTGACAGGGTTTTTATGGGTGCTTGAAATCCTTGAAAATGGATGAATTTCAATGCTGTGTTTTCAAGGTCTGAAAAGTGCTTGAATTTAAATTTAAGTGCGTGCAAGTTAATTAAATAACTGTGATTAATTTATTTGTTTTTAATGTTAACTCAAGCCAAAGCTACTTGCATAGAGGTGATACATCTTGAAAAATAAAACTTTATGTCAAAAAAGAAAATTAGCGGGTGTTCTCAGGTCGACTCCAGGTAGATGTATATCTTAATCTTTGTTTTGGTGCAAGTGTGCCTGAAGAAAGCCAAGTGGCTTCCCTTTTTTGGGATTACTGTTTGCTATTATGAAAACACAATTCATTCATTAATTCATTATCTGAACCCACTTTATCCTCACTAGAGTCATGGAGGTCGCTGGAGCCTATCCCAGTTACTTATGGGTGAAAGCGGGGTACACCCTGGACATGTTGCCAGTTCATTGCAGGGCTATGAAACATAATTTTTAATGTTTATAGCATAATACAATGTACATCGTTGTTGAAAAAGTGAAAAAAAAACAAAGAAAATCCTGAGTATTCATGTAGATATGTATTTTTACCCCAGCTATAAGGTGCTGTAGAGGAAAAAAATTGAAAATGACCTTTAAAAGTGCTTGAATTTGACCTTAAAAAATGTGTACGAACCCTGGTTTCCAAAGTTTAGAGGTGTGGGTTTAAGCTGAGAAAAGCTGCAGCTGATGCATATGAATTTGATAATAACCAGGTGGGCTGATTTATGTACTTACGCTTAACAACATGGAATAATTTTAAATCCTTATCATGTCTTTTATTTAATGTTTAATTCATAGATCAAGTCTGCTGATGACCAGGCTCAAAAGGAAAAATTTGCAAAAGGGGCCAAAAAATCAGTGGAGGCAGGTGTGTGCTGGGACTTCTGTTTGTTTTACATATATTTGTCTGTTCACATGAAACGTAGGTTTGGTTACCAAGAAGAACTGAGATAATGGCTTCCTCTTTTGTATGTGTTTGCACAGAAAACCAGTTAAATGAGCTGGAGCAAAGGCTGGCTCAGACTGAAAGGATGCTTAATTCCATCCTCACCCAGTTGGATCCACTTACTAACTGGTTAGTGATCACTGCCTTGTTAATGTCCTGTAAATACAGTATTTATTGCTGCTGGCTAAGGGTTGGTGTTGCTATAGTTTTCTGACAAAAAAGTAATTATTTCACAAGTATGTTATGCTATATAAAAATAGCAATAATATACAGTAATTTACAAAATGCATTAATTTGTAGTATTTATTCATGATTTTGGTACAGTATGAGTTGTGAATTTTCTGAATGTCAGGTGAATGATTTAAAGTATGTATTTCATTATATGCATATATTTGGGAATGGGTCATTATTTTATTGTAGTTTTTAGTAATTCTACATAGTTAATCTGCTTTGGATGCTTGTCTCTTGAAATTCTTTGTATAAAACACTAAAGTAACCACCTGAACTGCACCAAGTTTGTTATTGCCCATAACATTCATTCACGTGTTTTACAGTCTCTTATGGTCTTTTTTTTTTTTTTTTTTAACCTTCTGTTGTGTGTTTTCTTTGCAGTGTGAAGTCAGTGGCTCAAGAGCAGAAGAATGAGATCATGAGCCAACTCCAGACCATCCGATACCTGATGAAGAAGAGAGGAATGGACTGTCCGCCCCTTAACATTCACGGTGGGCTCATTCACCGTCTCTGGCACAACAGATCATACATCAGCTGGTTTAGTAACAGTCAACTCATGCCTGTTGGGCTAACTGGTGGTACATTATTCCAATTAAGACACAAAACAATAAGTTCTGGCTGCAGAATAGAATTTGTTAATTAGAAAGCAGCTAAAAAGAGGATATATTTCATGCAAATTGTGGCTGTGCTGTACGTGTTATTGCAAAAAATAAAAACCAACTCTTACACAATTTGCATCTCAAAGCAGCCACACTGAGACGTAGTTTGTATGTGGACAGGGTGGGGTTTAGGAAAAATTTGGTTAGACCCTCAGGTTACACTGGCCTTTTCTTATGTTTTTTTTCCTGATGTGTTTTTCCAGTGTCAGCCCATGCTCTCAGACTTATAGTGAGACACAAGTGGAGTTTTATTCCACCACATCCAGAGGTGTCAAGTAACGAAGGACAAATACTTCGTTACCTTAAGTAGAAATTTTGGTTATCTATACTTTACTGGAGTACTTACGTTTTAGCTGACTTTTTACTTCTTATGTTTTCACGCAATTATCTGTACTTTCTACTCCTTACATTTTAAAAATAGCCTCGTTACTCCAATTTCATTTCGGCTCGTTTTCATTCTGGCTTGTCATCATTCAAATAAAAAACAAAAAACTATCCAGATAAATGGCACCATCCAGATACATTGAATTTGATTGTGGTTGGATGAGAACTTTAAACATATACCATTGGTACCATACCTATTGGTTTGTATGCAATCCATCGCACCTACCTTTTTGCACCATTACAATACTTATAGGCAACTAGTCATCATATCTTTGGCTCCATGAAACACATGTTAATACTCAGTAGTACAAATATACTTAGTGCCATTAAAAACACATGGTCCAAACATGTGGCGTAATTTCCAGAAAATGATGTGCTCAGGTGCCTGTTTTGTATATGTTAATCACGAGATGAGTGACACAGTTAACAGCTGTATTTTTTTTCATCCCTGATGTGCGCAAAGTCGGCGTTTGGACTAATCCCCTAACGTTGGACATTGAGTCGGATCTTTTGCACAAAGTCACGCTTAAGTGGTAACTTTAGGTGTGGTCAATAGTCGATATAAAGGCAGCAAAGAAAACACCCAAATGTGTTTGCAGCTCAAAATGCCATGACTTACAATACAACAGAGAAAACATGCCATTGGCATGTTACGAGCAGGTCTGAGCCGTGGTGAAGTCGCTCGCCATCTGAAATCATCACTGGTGGTTCAGCTAATAAGTGTCCTTACCTGTAGACAGAAAGCTTGAAATTGGAGTAACTCTCAACAAAGATTAGAAGATACTTAGGTACGTCCTGTAAGCTTCTTCCCTTGCATAACAAAAACCTAGCCATGCCCTGTGTTGGTGCTGTAGATAGATTTAGGATGCACTGCTGCTGTCCTGGAATAGTGTAAAAGTTATGTGTAAGTTGTTGTGATGTAACGTGTGCACGTCCTAGTACTAAAATGACGAAATCCCTACAGAAGAAAATTTTCCATTAAGACGTGGGTCAATATCACTAAATGGTGCCTTTCAGACTTCAAAATGTTGAAAAAAACTTGAGATTTTCCACTTAACTTAATGTTCAATGTGTTAAGTCAACTGTAGCTGTTAGCAATCCATGTTGATCCAGCTTCCACATTTTTTATATATTTTTTTGCAACCAGACAAAGTACAAGCCACAAAATATCAAACAAATATGTCCACCCTGTCACCGACAAATACATGTAAAGATAAGTGACAGGGTGGACAGTTTTGTTTAAAGTTAGCATTTAATGACCACATGTTGGACCTTAAGTTGGCAAAGCAGGTCATCTATGAAGAGGACTGAGAATGTTAACAAATATACTTAGAATTTCTGAAAAGTTTTATGTTAAACGATATTTTGTGGTGACAGGGTGGACAAACTAAGTTTGACAACATCCAAGTATAAACACAAAATGATGAAAATTACAAAATATAAATGTACATACTAAATACTCTGGTAGACTATTTCCACCTCCATTAAAGACACTCTAAATGATGATGATGTCATCAGTAACGTCATTAACCAGATTAGTAAAGGGACAATTCCTCCAAAGTGACAGGGTGGACAGCAATTTCAAGGACATGTGTAGAATGATAAATATTATTATGGAAATAAAATATAAATTATTAAAATTACTTGTTTCATGGAAAAACTTGAGTTTAATGACAACAACTAAAAAGTATTTTCATTATAACACTTATGAATCTCACTAATGTTAGAAGGGCAGAAGGGGTGCGGAATATGCAAAATCACATTTCAAGAGGTTTAAAGTTGTACTGACGTGTATGATATGTGTGTTTGCCCATTTATAATAAAACCCCAGAATTAAATTATTTTGTAATGTGTTTATAGTGATGTTAGATTCTGTTTGGGAACACCAAAGGCACCTTATAGTGATATTGACCCATGTGTGTTTGTTAAAACATGCTATTCTCAGTAGAACTGAAACAGCCGATTAATCAACATGAAATGAGTAAAAAATTATTCAGTTACAATTTTCATGAATCAAAGCTTTGTTGTCTTAATTTCACAGCCGCGAAACATTGGTTCTGCTGTTGTGTTTCACATGGACGCTTATTGCAATGCACATGATGCAAAGATCAAAACAAACAACATGGAGTGTAGCGTAGAAGAGACCAGGACAAAAAGGCATTTTCAAATGTCCTCACACTTTAAAATGGGAAAAAATACATTGCAATGCATCCAATGTGGTATGGAGCTTGTTTCACAAGAGTGTGACTTCAACTATGCAGCATTTACAGCAGAAACACCTGGTTTGTATTAGTCTTGAAAGCAGAGCCAACACAAGGTAATAATGTTGAAGTTATTGCTAATATGGTTGCATAATGAATGCTCAGAACATTTGTAACAGTTGCTCGTTATGTCATTAACTGAAACTCAAGAAGAAACTAAATGTGCCGAGCAACAGACAAGTTGTCTCCTAAGTGAGGTTGGAGTGCCCTTGGTCAGGAAACGTCTTCTGGGTGCAATTGGGAGTGTGGGATACTGATAAGGAAACAGTTCTTTGTTGTATTCCCACTGGCCTTCATACTTCTGAAACTAAAATGTACGCCATTAAGGATAGCCTTCATTATGCCTATAAAGCATGACAACTCCACTTTTTCTCTTTGTTTTAGTGCAAAACAATAACATTAAATTATAAAAATATTTACATTTACAAACTCTCCTTTAACTATAAATTATGAACAACCAAAACAAGTATGAACAACCTAAAATGTCTAAAGAAAATTAAGTGTAATTTTAACAATATTCTGCCTGTTACTAAATGTTTGGTGCCCTTGTAGATCCAATCCAGAATCCGCATGTATAAATGATAAGTTGAAGCATAGTGTCAAAATTGCACTTATTTTTCTTTAAGAATTTTTTTTTTCAGGTTATTCATGTCTTTTTTGTCTATATACTTTGTAAATGTAAATATTTTCATAATTTAAAGCTATACCTAACAATCTGGGATGTTGCACAGCACTTAGTAAAAATTTGACCTTGAGCAACCTGCAGAAATATATGAGAATTAAATATTTTTGAGTTTCAAAACCTGGTGGATTTTTTTTTTTACATTTTATTTTGCCACACGCTTATTAGGAGCATTTTCAGATAAGAAAAGTATAAAAATGCCAGATCACACAGTAAAGCTTTAATGTTATTTTTTGCTCTAAAACACAGAGATAGTCCTTGTTTATAGACTATTATGTTATTTATTTTACTGGTCTGGCCTACTGGAGATCAAATTGGGCTGAGTTTGGCCCCTGGAAAAGAATGAGTTTGACAGCCATGACTCGTGTCTGTTGCAGAAGGATCTTGTGAGCGTAACCTGGAAGACCTCATCGAGTCCCTCGGGGCCAGTGACACCTTGGCAGCAGAAGCTTCAGTAGTGGACAAGCAGACGTCTGAAGGAGCAGCGGGGTCGTCTGAACTCTGCCAGAAACCTTTAAAAGATGAAGACGAGGCTCCAAGTGAAGGCACAGAGGTGAAGGAGCTCACACAGGAGGAATCTGAACAGGAAGGGGATATGGAGGAGGATGGAGAGGGCGAAGGATTGGAAGACTCTGAGCTCATGCCTTCGTTAGAGGACAGCAGTGAGACAAACATTGAGGAGATAGGAGTGGAGCAGCCGGTATCTGGACTCAGGCGACGCAACAGGCCAGAATGAACTGTCTGCAGGACATTGTACAGAAATGTGACCGATTATTCTGAATATTTATTATCAGAGAGGTTTTCAGACTCCATCTACATTTTCATCAAACATTATATTTATCAGAGTAAACACATAGGGCTATATTTTCCTATTGCAGCTACAAAGATGTGGTAAATGGGTTGCAGTAAATCAGAGGTCACCAACCCCGGTCCTCGAGATCTACTATCCTGCATGTTTTAGATGTTTCCCTCTTCCAACACATGTGATTCAAATGATAAGCCTATCATCAAGCTCTGCAGAAGCCTGATAATAACCGTCAGGTGTGCTGGAAGAGGGAAACATCTAAACCATGCAGGATAGTAGATCTGGAGGACAAAGGTTGATGACGTCAGCAGTAAATGATTCTTTTCATCACTGATTAATCTGTCCTTCGTAACTTCGTTAAAGTGACATTTTCAGAACGCTGTTTTTCACTAGTCCAGGAGGAAACGCCAAAATACTTCCCTGACTCTTACAATAGGTAACAAATATGCACAAGTATTGTATATTTGTTTTGAAAAAAATCACTGAAATTCTGATTTGATTCTTCAACTAATTGGTTATTTGTTGCCTCTCCAGTGCTTGGGTCCCATTAGAGTTCAGCTGCCATGGTATATACCTTTAAAACTGTTCATGTAAAAAGAAAAACTTAAATCAGTTGGTCAGCGTTTATGTGAGCACTTATCAGGTGCATCTTGTAAAATACAAACCTAAAAGCCAGTTAGTCAGCTCAAACATTACAGACAATGTGAAACAACTGGTATCTGGCAGATTTTTTTTTGTACAAAACAAAAAATTTTTAGCACATTTTAAGCGAACTTTCACAAAACTCACAAAAAACGAAAACGTGAAGTTACACTTGGCTCTAATACACAGAGGATGTGGAACACTCAGAAATGACGGTGATGTCTTTTTTTCATGTTCGAGACAGAGGAATAATGTCTCCTCATCACGACCACCACGAACAGGTGATTAGTCAGAATCTACATCAGAATTTATGCAAAAAAAAAGGGTTTCCATCTCTTCTGGAAACATTTATTTGCTCTTTGGCAAAAAAAAGACAAAATAGTTTTTTGTGATTTTTTTGTTTATTTTTTTAAGCAATCTCAAATGTTATTAAAATTTTCATTGAGAGATGTCAAAATGCAAATTAAATATGGTTTATGGAGTCACATCTCCAAACACCTCTCCGAAGTCTAATCCGAAACGCCATGTCCTATTCCACCCCTTCCTGTTGTATGTTTTCATTGAAATACTAGTCTATTAGAAAGCTGAGCTAGATCCAGATTCGTTTTACATTTACATATGAAATCATTTTGCACCACATTAGCTTTATAAAACATACTATGGCATATATTTGTACACTTTCGTCTTTCCTTATCAGTTCCACTTTACATTTTCACCTTTAGATTACACTTCATGTGTTTAAGTAAAAGTCGTCCTCAGCTCTGAACATGTTTGTTTTTTCGGTGTGTTTATTGCACACCTTCCCTGGGTGTGGTGGTGTTGAGGTTAGTACATACTTCTGTACATTTGATGTAACTTATCAGAAGTAAGTTGCACTCAAACCCTGCTATTATGTCTTAAGTTATGTGATGAGAATCTTCTTTCATGTTGCGTGAACTTTGTGTCACTGTCTGCTTGCCATCAATGACAAGTTCACTGTATCTGGACTTATTTAAGCAAACTACACTTGCACATGGTATATAATATTGTGTGTGGGTTGCTTTCATGATCCACAGGTTTTAACATAATTTTTTTTTTTTTGTACTTAATATATGAATGCTGAGTTATGCAGCCTCTAAATGGATGGACACTAACACTGCTGTGATGAGTATATGCTTAAATTGCAAAGTAGTGTAAAACGCATTTTAGAAGTGTGATCGCAGACTAGTGGCATGTTGACACATCAGAACATAATGCATGCTGTTTTCTATGACTTCTTTTTCGCTTGCGAAGTATGACCGCATGATCTTTTTATTTATTCACTCAAGAGGAAAAGGACAATCATTTGTACAAGGAAAACATTAGCTCTCAGTTAATGTTTGCTTTCTCCCTATTGTTGCACATCAGAACCAGAATATACAGCACAGGTAGAATGTTGCTTAGTGAAATCACATACAAGTCCAACAACTCTCTGGGAGCATTGCTAAAAGCCTTCCAGGTTGTGTTTTCATGTACTTAATTATTGTAATAAAAGCCATCTATAAATGCAGTGGCATATGTGGAATATTGAGCCAAATGTCCCAAATACAATAACATATTGAGTTTCTGATTTTAATTAAATTGTAATTTGTCCTGATGTTATTATTGTATTATCTCTAAATGGCTCAATATTCATGGCAATCACATCTCCACGGCTGTTACTTTAGTGTACTTCTTGTAATTGTTAATGTAATTGTCTAAACTAGTAATGATAGAAAAATTCTGTCTGAGACAAAATACAGAGTCACTGGATTCTGGAAGTAGAAGGTTTTACTTGCAAGGAGTCAAGTACGTACAGCAACTGACTAACACCAGGAAGTCTAAGTTCTTATGAAAGAATATGGCTAATACAACTATTGGTCCAAGTGTCCAAATATAATGATGTCGGTCAAATTCACCATTGGTTTAGGTATCCAAAACACAGTGATGCATGGATTCAGTGACTGCTTTTGCACTCCTCTCCCACCCACCCTATGGCCTGATCTTCCCAAGGGCAAAAGGCCGCTCTGGCCCCAAACTGGATGGGAAACAGGCAGATAGAGAAGAAATGGTAGACATACCCTGGGTGGATATGTCTAAACATCCTTACAGGATATGTCATCATGACCCATCCATGACTCGTGCTCTGGACACCTGGTATTTACAGAGAATAGTCTAATATATTTGTCTAACAATTCCCCTGTTTAGACTATTCTCAGTGAATTCAGTTTCAAATCAACAGATTCCAGAAAATGTTATGAATTTTCTTTTTTTCTAAATATAAAAAAATAAAAATTAAATATTAAAAATATAAATTATAATCAATGCAAAAGTAACAAATGCAAAATTATTAATTTTTGCTATAATTAAAACCCCTGTCATAATTTCAGGTATAAAGCATGACTTATCAGCATTATATGGTTTCACCTTCAAAATTTTACTCCTGATTTCTAAGCTCAAGTTTCATCATATACATTTACATGATCCACCTTTAGCCCATATGCCTTAAACTCTTTTGTAAATGTTATGTGTCATTTGTTGTCCTTTATGCATAATGTTACATGTTTGTGTTGTATATCATGTGGAAGTAGAGTGAAACAGGCCTTAGTAGAAAATAAAACCAAAAGTGACAACTATTATTGATCTCCATATGATTATTTAAGGTTAATATTTACTTTATATTTGCTGCTCTTATAAAGGCCTCCAATGTCCTAAGTCACAGACATATGAAACAAACCACAAAAAACTACTGCCAAGTTGCTAGACCTTTTTATGAGCATTACTGAAGCATTTAAACACACCAATAAGCGCCCTTAAAGCCCACAGTTAGCTATAGGTTTCCCCTACCAAAAATGTAATTTTCTTAATTTATGTTCATTTGTTTCATTCCAGCTTAGATGTGTGTTTGTACTGTCCTTGTGTGCAACTGTTTCACCACACGCCTTATGGGCAGCAGAGGAGAAATAAGACAACTTTTAACTTGCATGGAAGTTCAAGAAGTACTCCTTAATATTACGTGCTAATCTGTCTTAAAAAAAATGGACCAACATCAGCCCCAAATATCTGAAAGTCAGGTTAAAACACAGAACTCACCTGATTCAGACAGCAGGTGGTGGGTCAAAGAGTGGATAGTTGCCAGGAATGGCAAGGTTAGTAAGTACAAAAGTCTAGTTCGTTAGTCCTCGCAATGTCAACATGCTTTTGAACATATGAAAAGGCTAATCACCTCTGCCCCTGTCTTAACTGCGCGTTATCAGCTGTTATCATATATTATAAAAGGGAAGTAGATGCTGTCTGTGTGTCTTGGGCATCACACAAAATCCGGACAGAGCTGACTGCTGTGGTTTGGCATACTTGTGTATTTTTGGTCAAGCAAGAGACTAGCGAAACCAGAAAGTTCATAGGACCAGTGTTTTGGGAGATATGAGTAATTTTGAAAAACAATAGCCTCCCAATGGCCAATCACATTGCTGTGCCCAGAATCATAGAATCATCATTGAAGTGGGTTACCTTGCAACAGATAAAGAATAGGGCCACGTTGCCAAGGTGTCAAATTTCATGTGCAGAAAAAGGCATGTCAGCTGACAGGTTATTTAACTGAAAATGCCAGTGGAATTTACCAAGAAAGTAAAGGAAAGAGCTGTTTCAGAGGACCAAGAACATGCGGTTCCCCACGGGTCAACGTACTAGTTTGGTATCATTTTAGTTATTTAGTTATTATTATGTACATGCAGTTTTTGGTCAGATAATAACTACAAAGAGATCACAGAATTAAAGCTCTCCACGAAGCTGTCAACTGATAATGTTTAATAAATGTAAACTTAAGGTAGTGGAGTAGTACATAAACTGCATACGCAGAAAAAGAAATACACAAGTAAATCTGCAGTACCTGTTTTAACTTCCTGGGGTACAGAAACAAACAATGATTGCAACATTTTCGCATCATTCCATATATAACCTATAAAGACCCCATGCTACTTTTGTGGCAGTTATCTCCATTTAGCCTTTCTTAAATAATTTATCACCATTTATTATGATATTATCCTCTGCATTTTTTTTTTTGTTTTTTATGTGAAACTCCTATATTTGATGTACGGATCATGTAGATGTTTATTAAAGCTCAGATTAAAGTTGAGGGTGATTATACCAGAAATAGAGAAAACTAAAGAAAAAGTGACTTTTTCAGTGAAATGTGTCATTAACTGAACATAAACCAAGTGTCTCCATCCACTAGCACTGATCCAACTCCATGGCTTTTACTGGTGAATCAGTGTTGTAGAAGATGACAGTGTTTCCATGTTCACTACAGAGCCTCTGAACGTCCAAATGGGTCATAAGTGATGACCATGAAAAGACGACAAACTGTATTTTACACCAATTATTTACTTGTATTGATAGGATTAGTGGATCAACGGGTGTTAAACGTTTGAGATTGGTAGATGATTTTGGTCACTGGTGGCTCTTTGGGTCTTTATGGGATAAAACTGATGTGTGGAACTTGTTATCAATTGACACAGTGTAGTAGAAGCCCTCACTCATAAGTGTCTATACTATATTGGGCAGAAGGAATGTAACTGTAATCTGTTTTGCTTCAGCACCTGAAAGTCAAACTAATCTTTGTGCTACAGATCTTTAACTTTTATAGTGCCCACATTCTTATTCTACAAATGGTTGCAATTTCTCCAAGAATATCATAGACCTTGGAAATGAATGTCAAATACATGGTGTTCCTTTTGGTAAGACAAAATAATATGATGTGATTATTGCTCAGCCCACCGTGTGAGGAACAAGTAGATCTAACCAACACCAATGTCAACATGGAGTTCTGTGTAAAAGTCTTTGGCCGTTTCTAGATGTATTGTTTTTGCAGGGTAGAAATAAGCATGCAAATTTATTTCTCATTCTCTATTCTTCAGATACAACAAGAAAATACATGAGGTGCAAAGAGAGGACACAGTCAATACTACCACCTGCTGTTTTTTCTTATTACTGCTGTACATATTTCGCATATATCCAGATTGTATCTTAATATACAGGCTGAGAAATACATATGCGTGGTCATTATAATTTAACTAAACCATCAAACTTAATGTTGGCCTAGGACTTTTGCATAGTACTGTATCTGTGTGTAGGCAGTCTGTAAATTATTAAAATACAGAAGGTCTTAGTTAGATGTAAGGGATAGAATCAACCCTAAACGCTGTTCGCCATTGTTTAAAAGTTGTGTTAGCATGGCCGTTTGATTCAGCAGGAGAAATAAACATCATATCTTTGCCTGAAAAACTAAACAAAATATCATCCTGTGCAGAAATGTTACTTTCCTACCTTATAATCAGTTTTTCATGGTCGTATGACTTCCGACTTATCCCAAAATCACAGGAAATAGTTGTGTTACACATCTGCCCATGTTACAATCACACCTGGTCAGGGGCAGATCTACAGGGTGGCAAGGGTGGGCAAGTGCCCCCCCATTATATAGTCTTGCCCCCATCTGCCCCCCAAATTTAACAAAAACAAGAAAAACTCAGCACTTTTCCCAAAAGCCTCTCAGCGTATTGAAATAAAAGATGAATTCCCTAAAAAAATGATAATTATAAAAATAATCTTCGGCTCCTTAAATACTTAGCTCCGCCCCTGCATCAAACACGTGGAATCTGTGTAACGACCGGCAGAGTGAAGTGAACAAAGTTACAGTTAAATTAAATATGTAATGAACAGAACATACGCTGAAGGTTCAGTACGTTCAGAGGGTCACTATTTCAGGGGATTGAGTTTCAGTCACAGTGTGAGTGACACTTAATCATACAGCCTGTACAGTTAAACCAGGTTAAATCCTTTCTGTCAAGCTGGGAAAATAACAAATACTGGAGAAAAATACAAAGATATGAACCCTGAAATTTTCATATCTTGACACTTGCAGGCCACAATAAGAAAAAGTAAAAGTAACATCGTTACTAGTTATTTTGGGGAAAAATGAAGAGGGAGAAGAGAAGGAGAGAAATGGAGAAGAAAGAATGGTAGAGAAACCAGGAGGGTCAGAGGTGAAGAGGACCACTGAGAAGGAAGCAGACCAGGAAGGAAGAGAAGAAGAGGAAGAAGAGGATGTCAATGTGGGGGATGAAAATGAGGAAGAGCTGGTTTCTGAAAGAGGAACAGAAGCAGATGCTGAGGAGGCAGATGGAGAAAGGGACGGCAGGAGTCAAAGGATGCACTCTTATTTCAGCTGGACCATGGACTATGGTTTTATTTGCCATTTATTTATTTATTTATTTATTTACATAATATTTATAATGGCTCAGTTGGTAGAGCGGATAGTCCAATGACCAAAGGATCAGTGGTTCGAATCCTGGCACCGACTGTTCACATGTCAAAGTGTCCTTGGGCAAGACACTGAACCCTAAATTGCTCCCAGTAGGGTTTGGCGTGTGTGTGTGTGTGTGTGTGTGTGTGTGTGTGTGTGTGTGTGTGTGAGGGTGTGTGTGTGTGTGTGTGTGTGTGTGTGTGTGTGTGTGTGTGTGTGTGTGTGTGTGTGTGTGTGTGTGTGTGTGCGTGTGTGTGTGTGTGTGTGTGTGTGTGTGTTGAACGGGTGAATGTGAGGAAATTGTAAAGCGCTTTGGGCACCACAAAGGTGCATGAAAAATGTGCTTTATAAGTTCAGTCCATTTACCATATAGACTCCAGTTCAGTGACATAACATATTACTCAGTAAAATAACAGGTTTTCACTAAAAGTTATAAAGTTAGAAACTTTACATGGATCTTATTTTATCAGTAATTATGATAAAACTAAAGATGAAGTGAATTTCTACTCTATTGCATAACAATTCAATACATAATTTAAAAGTGTTACTGACTCCATTTATACATATGGGATTCCACATACCCCGCTGAGGATGATCCCATGCCACCCTGGCAAGACCTCCTGCCATCCCATTGCTACCCCATGTAAAATTTCCTAGATTCACCACTGCACCCACTCTCTTTTGCTGATATAACAGGACTATTTCACTCCTTGTGTGCATATGCAGAGCCCTACTGCAGAAGCAAATTCAACTCTCAAAGCTGATCATGGTGGTTTCACTCAAACTAATGGAATTGCTGAAATCCCTCCTGTGTCCTACAGATGGCACCATAAGAACAGTTACAGCAAAGTGAGGACTAGAAAGGTAAGCGGTAGAAAAACACATTTCTATTTAGTTTGAATAGAAGTAGATTTATTTAAAGATTGTTCAAAATGACATCAGTAAGACAAGCAGTAAACCTAGTAAATTCTCCTCATTTATTCCAATCAAATGCTATTATGTGGCAAAGTTTTTCCAAGTATCCCAGTTAAATAAACCACCATTTCCAATCATCACTTCTAATTAGACATACACAGCTTATTAATGACTTCCTCTCCTGCAGCAGAGGAAAAAGATCTGGGATTCATCGCAAATTAGCTCTGCTCTCTCAATTAGAGAGGCAACATTTAATCAGCTCAATTTTCTTCCTCTGGGATTTCAGCCTAATTCCATCCAAGGGCTCATGGTTAGCAGGATAATTTGGGGGGTTTTTTTGTTTTGTTTTTTGGGTTGTTTTTTTTTTTTATATTGTACACCATGGTTGTGAATGGTGCTCAAAGTGTTGCAGCTGAACCTGACTGGCACAAAAAACTAATTCCATCTACTGCTCGCTTCGAGGCTGAGCTGGACTTCTAATCACACCAAAATAACATTCTTATGGGTATTTATGCTAAGAAGTAGTTTTATGTTTCAGGACTGAAATGTTTTAGATGTTAATGGACACAGTTTACTGCTCTTGGATCAATCTGGTGGCCACAGCTCATTTAACCACTGTTATTAAGGGTGTTTTCACACCTAAATTTCGTTCCGATTCAGGGAGTAACGTATTACAATGTGTTACAGTGTTGTGCATCACCTTCTTTCGGTTTGTGTTCACACTGCTCCGTGCCTCCAACACCATGCCCATGTAAACAGGTGGAAGTCTACTGTCTGTTTACATCTGGCAGTGGCACTTTTTCGACAGTGCCGCTCTGCTTTATGGTAATGTTTATGACATCACAGCATATCATACTCAGAGTTGGGCCTGGTTATAGGCAATGCCCCCTTAAACAAACGTCCAGGAGCCCCTCAAATTAAAGTTTCCAAAGGTAGGGAAAACGAAAATGAGCTGCACAACAGTGGGAGACTTAAGGAATTAGTAATGTAACTCTGTGGAGTGATTGCAGCCGAGCTGAGACCACCTCTTCCAAGTGGTCTCAGCTTGGTTGTTTTGGTTTGAACAGAGCGCGATTACTGCTTTCATATATACCTAATCGAACCGAGCCAAAGACTTGTTCCAGTACAACGGCTCCAATCGATCCAGGTGTGAAAACACCCTAAATGTTCTTGTGTTTCTTGTCTAAATAGTTTAGTGGATAAATGATGATTTATTAGAAGAGTTGTGTGTGTGATTGAATTTGGACAAACATGTTTTGTGTAAGAGTGTAAGGTGAAAACTTGGGCAAAAACATCACAAAGCCAAACTTTTGTTCTCATGTAAATTTTGCGTTTTATTGTCCATTTGGTCTTAAGACATAATTGCATTATCTTAAAGGGTATCTGTAGTGAATTTTCATCGCTAGCTATTTTAAAAGATCATATATAACACTAGCAGTCCCGTCAGGTAACTTTCATTGTAGCCCGTTGTCAAGTATAGCACTAAGTCACTGCTCCGTCAGTCACGCATGGTCAGTGACATGTTTCCTCCTTCAAGGGTTGTTCCTGCACCAGTAGTGACGTAGATGTGTTGTTTTGTCCGATTACCTGGACTGTGATGGACTGGTCACTGACCCTGTGCAGCAGACAGCAGTCTAAGATGATGCATTATCGGCCAGTGCTGGGTTGCATGTCTAGGATAATGGCGGAGTGCAAAGCCTACAGCTGCACAAACAACTAGCTCAAATTTGTGCTTTCCACTCAATCTCGCTTACTGACTACTGCTTGTTTACTCCCACTCCATCACCCAGAATCAAAGCAGCTACATCACTTCTGGCCGGCAATGGCTGCTCCCATAGGTTCTGTCCCCGCCTGTAAGTCACATGATAAAAAAAATCCAGTGTGAAGCATTTGTGGTGATTTTTTTTTGTTACTGAATTTGCGCCTCTTTGGCCTATGAATAATACACAAAGCACAATTAATGTGGTAAACATGACCAGTACAGGAACACTTTAAGAGATTACAACCCCAATTCCAGAAATGTTGGGACACTGCAGTAAAGATCACAGGTATCTAGTACTGATTTTTGGCCTTGTCCCTTGTGTCTCTTGGAGATTTCTGCAGATTGTCAGATTCCTTTGACTATATTATAAACTGCAAATGATGGAACATTCAATTTTACATCAAGGAACATGATTCTGGAACATTTTTTGCAGACTGGAGAACCTCTGCCCATCTTCACATCTGAGACTCTGCCTCACTAAGATGTTCTTTTTATACCCAGTCATGACACTGATCTGTTGTCAGTTAACCCGATGAGTTGCAAAATGATCCGTCCTCCAGCTGTTTCTGTTTCATACCTTTACTTTTGCAGCATTTCTTGCACCTATCGCCACTTTTTTGAGATATGTTGCTACCATCTCCATCATCATTATCTTTTTTTTTTTATTGTGCAATTTCACAGTTTAAATATTTCATGTTTTCAGTGTTCTATTGTGAATAAACTATGGGTTTATATCATTACGTACTTTTTTTTATGTTTCACGCAATGTCCCTACTTTTTTGGAATCGGGGCTGTACATAGCACCGTAGCATCATGTTCTACTTTGAACGTTTCCTGAGGTGTTTACTCTTTGAATAAAACCACAGTAGTTACTTAGTTCTTACATGTAGTTTCTTCAGTCTCTGATTGACAGCTGGTGGCGGTAATGGTTACCAAGACGACCGCACCTGCAAAACACAGGAAAGAAAGCTGTTACCTTGCAAACATGTATGTAAAAATAGCAGGTTTGTGAATATTCATTACTTCACAGCTTCATCTGGCTCTAATGAGGTTTGGCAAAGAATCCTCTTGCGTGCATGGTAAAGATGATCGTTTAAGGTCCATACAGTTGCATTATGGGAAGGTAACAGGAAGGTATTTCAACCCAGGTGAGCATATCTGACATCTGTTTTTGTCTGTTTTAATGTATTTGTTTTATCATATACCACACAGAGTTGCACTTAATTTCACTGTACATCATGCAAAACCAATAAAGCCTATTGATCCACTCATTCATTCACATACATATAGTTCTTTGTTAAACGTCTACCTATGAGACTCTAAACTTTATGAAAAAACAATGCCCTTTTTGAACAAATCTACGCTGTCGTGATAAGAGGGTTATCGTAATGGAAACTCTTATCAGAAAATCTGGTGAATTTGTAATGAGCAGCTGAAAGTCACCAGCCTTTTCGTGAATCTATGAGGGAAAATGTCTCCTTAAATTCTGTCACCAAGAATCAAAGACAGACACAGAGATGCTGCTGTACCTCAGTATGGATCTGCTCTTCCCTCAGACTGTGAAGGAAATATGAGCTTTTATCTTTATTCCAGGAGACATTTCAAATGGCAGATGTTTTATTTTAGGAGAAAGGCCTGTCCCCTTGGTCACTGGGCGTCTTTGGAGTCAGCAGGATTGTGTTGTCAGATGTCTGGGAGGCGGGCAGAGGTATTGTGCTTCATCAGATATAAACCCAGTCGGTGCAGGATGGTACAGAAAGTTCAGACTGAAGGGCAGAAAAATCGCTTTGCCCCGCTGTTGGACAAGGTCGCCGCTGAACACTTTGTGAGAAGATTCAGTTTTAAATGTGAATCCTCATGCAGTGAGTTTCTCTGACTCCCAAACAGATGTCCATTCACTCACACACATTACACTTGTCAGTAGGGGTGTGTACTGGCAAGAGTCTGGCAATACGATACAAATTACAATACGATATATTGCGACATATCATGATACTGATTAGAACTGCACAATATATCACTCGAGCATCGTCATCGCAATGTACTTGTGCGCAATAGTCACATCTCAGGTGCTGCGATGTTGGAGGCAAATGAACTCAACATGTTCTCATCTGATTTTAACCCAGGTACCTGACACACACTGCACACAGCGATCCACCAATCACAGTCGTTCTTAATCAGTTTGCTGAAGCAGACCACGCCCCTGCACATAGAGTGAGTCGCTGGTAACAGCATTGAAAAATGAGCAACGAACAAGCAAAAATCTCTGAAAACAAAGACTTGGTGCCTCAAAGAAAAGCAACATCAACTATCTGGAATTATTTCGGCGACAAGAAGGATGATATTGAAACACGTGTTCTATGTCGACCGTGCTTTGCACCTGTTGCCACAACGAAAGGAAACGCAACTAATTTGTTTGACCATTTTTGTCGGCACCACACAGCTATTATATCCTCCTGAGTAGTTTTTCATATCGCACTATATATCACAGGGTTAAAAAAAAAAAAAAAGTCACAATGTCAGTTTTTTTCCAATATCGTGCAGCTCTAATACTGATTTTTTTTTGTATGTTTTTGTTTCTTTGTTTACAAGATCATTTCCTGGAAAAAAATTTAATCATGCTAGAAATACATACATAACCTGAGAATATCACAATAGTACTTCTTTTTAGCATACAAACATCAAAGCAAAATACCCACGTGGGTATATAAATAAAGGAGCTTGCAGGATTCCCAAATAATATAAACAAAAAAGAAAAACAAAAATTTACTTCCACCATGTCTGCATTTGAATAAATTCCCAAAAATATCGATACAGTACTTTTTAATATCAGTACAGTATCATGAAATGAAATATGGTGATATATAGCCGAACTGATATTTTCTTACACCCCTTCTTATCAGTTTTCCTGCCGATATACACCTTCACATATGCTTGTCTTTTAACTAATCCTCCACTTTGAAAACAGTGAGCTCACACCTTCTTATACCCTATTCTTTTGTTTCTAACTGATGCTATTGTGAACTTGATTTGAGACCAACCAAGGCTGCCTGTCTGGCCTTCAGCCCCTCTGGGACTGATCCTGCGGCTCTACTTGGGGGGAAAATGGACTAGCCAAGGACCTTGGCTTTCTAAATAGACTTTTTTTTTTACTCTGCAGTTCCCGATAAAGATCAGCAATCTGGCTGCTCTATTTTTAGTGAAGATATTACAGGGAGCAAGAAGGGGAAACAGAGACGCTGGGTCTGGATGCTTTTTGCTTCCTCTTTCGGTCAGTGCAAGGATACTGAACCGTTTATAGGCAGGGACCGTCTTGACCCACTCTAGCCCCCGATACTTCATCTTCTGTGATTAATGGCCTCATTAGTAAAACATTTAAGGCACTCCACACTCCAATCTGAAAACTCACCGGCTGGTTCATTTTAGATTGAAACAGAAAGCAGCAGGTCGTGGAAAATGAATAACGTTAGATGTTTCTCAAAAAAGGCTTCATGTGCTAAACGACCTAAAGTGACCTCTATCTGTAATTTGTAAGAACTCCCTAAAGGTTAACTTCAGTGTGAAACAACACAGAAAATACAACACAAACACATTTGTGTGGCTCCTCAAGGGAAATGGCGCCATGGTTGTGACATTCACCAGCAATCACACTCCATTTTTCAGACATCACTCTTATAGCAGGTGGAGTCAGTTCTGTGATTAAATAAATGAGTACATTACATATTCAGAATTAAAGGCACTTTGGAAACTTCACGCTTGAAGTTTATGTTGGAGTCTGTTTTGTGATCTGAGCCCAGATTTTGCTGAGAAACTCTATCTCCATCATCTCTTTTGCCATTTTCTCTTTTTTCTTGAACATTCTGTATTGCTTTTATTTTGTGATATGACATTGTTTTCTTATTGCATTAACTGTCTTTATTCTCCTATTCATTGAATTGCTTTTTGGCTCTTTTGCACCTCTATCATTGTGCATCTTTTGGTCCTTTTAAACCTTATCTCCGATTTACATTTGTTTGACTTGATGGTTGCATGTTTTCTCTTGTTCCATTACACTTAATAAACATTTGTTTTTAAGAATGTTATATGAATAGTTATAATACAGCAACAACAGTAGTAGTAGTAGTAGTCTGTGCTTATTCAAAGGTAATATGATGAAGAACTGAAAGATTTTAACAGAGTAACTATTTTTCTATTAATTCATTTAATATTATTTACATGTAGACTTATTTACGTGGGATAATTAAAAAAGAGAAACATTGGCACTGGCATCAGAATAAACTAAATATATGGATATAACAGTTTCTATGTATATGTATTCTGATTTTCAACAAGCTTTTGCTCAAAGGAGACCCACACAATGTTACCAATTCATGTCAGAAAAGATCTGTAATGTGTTAAAAGTTCAAATTCAATAAAGATATTTGTTAAAAAAAAAAAAAAGCAATATTAGCATGAAATAGCACGTCACAATTCATAGTTATTGAGTTAGTTTGGATTCATTCAAGTCATGACTTTACCTCTGTATGGTATTTGGTTATGTTAGTCAAAAAAGTGGCATTTGACTTGATTTCACTGTTTTTCAGTTGTTACATCCACCATGGAGGTTTGTTTATCTGCCTGTGGGTTGGCAGGATTATTCTAATACTGCTGCACTGATTTTCATGAATCTTGGTAGAAACAACCCTTTAAATATTGGAGCAAATCTATAAACATTTGTAACATGAGGTGTATATTTCATGTCTGTTGGGTTTTGGCAGCACAAGTGATTCCGTCAGTGTATTATGATGTTGTCTGTGCTTGAATCCAGTGTGGACCAACAGATACAGAGTTGTATTCCTCATATTCATCTGCGTGGTCTTACTCAGCTCCAGCATGGATGGAAGTGAATGCTTTCAGGATGCAGGTTTCTGTTGCATTTTCAGCAAAGGCATCAAGAATTACAAATACTTAAGTAGAAATTTTGGTTATCTATCCTTTACTGGAGTAAATATTTTTTCAGCCGACTTTTTATTGGTGCTCTGAACATTTTCACGCAGTTATCTGTACTCTCTACTCCTTACATTCTCAAAATAGCTTTGTTACTCTGATTTCATTTCGGCTTGTCATCGTTCCAATATATATTAAAAAAAAATCTATCTAGATGAATGGCGCCATCCGGATACAGTGAATTTGATTGTGGTTGGATGAGATGTATAAACATGTACCATTCCAATACCCTATTGGTTTGTACGCCATCCATCGCACCTGACTTTTATGCACCATTCCAGTACTTCTATTCAACTAGTCATCATATCCTCTGCTCCATGAAACACATGTTAATGCTCAGTACGACACATATATGGTTCTTTAATGCATTTGGACTAAAATGCGTTTATTTTCAATGGGCAAATATGCAGCTGAAACAGGTAGCCTAGTGCATCCCAAATTTTTCAACATGAACATTTTAATGTAACATTATAGTCATTATGGCCTTTAGTAAAATGTTTTTGGGGAGGTGGGGTAGTGCACCATAAGCCCCTCCCCTGTGGTGCCGCCTAAGCTTTTGTTCTAAAGGCATTTTTTTCTCCTTACATTTACTTTTATTCTTTAAGTAGTTTTGAAACCAGTACTTTTATTCTTTTACTTGAGTAAAAAGCTTGAGTTGATACTTCAACTTCTACTGAAGTCTTTTTAAACCCTGTCATCTATACTTCTACCTGAGGAATGAATGTGAATACTTTTGACACCTCTAATTTTCAGCTGATAAATGTGGCATTAACAAACCTGCTGACTAAACAAGGTGTATCAAACACTGAAACGATAACTTTCATTAACCACTGAAGCCTGTGGATGTGACATTATGATGAGTGGGAAGTAATAGATGGGCAAATTCATTAACATTATTCCAGCTCAACTGGAGGATGGTTCCCTCCAATAATCCTGGAGACCCACTTAAAATTCAGACAATAATGTATCAGCGTAGCTTATATGAAAAGACAAGCATTAAAGTAGAAATAAACTTTTAGAGGTACTTTTAGAGGTCATTGAGTTTGTTGCTCAAATCATCTTTCATTAAAATAACAAGTTTAACCCACATGGAGTCTGCTGTATTTTTCCGCAGATTTGATGAAGAAAAATAATAGGATTCTCCAGACAGAGGCTGCAGTGAAATGGTGCATCCTTACATGAGGGGATAATGATGCATGTAATTATATGTGAGCTGCCTACCGTGTTTCCTTGTTGATTGAGCTGTGCTTAAATTCCCTAAAGATGTCACTCTTCCCTCTTCGTACACTGCTGAGAGCAGACTGTCAGATGACGTGCCTTATGGTAGACAGCTGCTTCTCAAAACCTTCTGTTTGCATGGTTGTTCTCTGTTTCCTATTTATGAGTTTAATTCTTTACTTTCTCCTGAATAGGCAAACAGTCTGTACATGCCCAGCCTGTATATGTTCCAGTATGTGTCCTTGTATCATATGTAGATACTCCTTATATTATGTGTTATACAAGCATCTGCCTTTAAGATCTTGAGGTAAATGAGGAGTAAATATTGCTGGTAAAAGTTAGATAATGGACAAAAGGGTTAGATGTTTGAGCATGAAAACTGAGGTTTTTTTGTTTTGTTTTTGTTTTTTTTTTTTTTACAATTTCTTTTGGATTATCTATTGTTATTCTTTTATAATAAAAAAAAAAAGCATATGTATTTATTTATGTTCATGGGATACTACTGCAGAAGTCAAAATTAGAATGAAACATGTAGTGCCAGGCACAACAAGCCCCACCCCTCGCTCGTATTGTACCTTATTTTGGCATCAATCCAGCTGATGTCATCATGTCTATGTGTGTGCTGATGTCAGCATATCAGTTGCCTCTATATATGTGCCAAGTTTGAAGTAAATAGAAACAAAATTGATGTTTTTATAGACATCTGAAATTTTGCCCATTATAAGTAAAAAAAAAAGATTAAAAAAAATTGATAAAAAAATGTAAACTTTGACCTACTTTTCCCAGAATGTAATGAGATCTATTCTGGGTCACTGGCAATATATAAACCGAGTTTGGTGAGAATTCAGCCAGTAATGTTGAACCAACCATTCAACCATTCAGCCATTTTGTTTGGAAACTAAACACTCCTATCAGACATAACACTGATGGTTACATGGTAACCTGTAGATAGGGTTTGTAGCCAGTGGTGAAATTATACATGAGTGACTCTTGTTTGATTTAATCATGTCATGATTTGGTGGGAGTGTTAGTGGCCAGCTGAGAGGGTTAGTGTTATTTAGGATTTTCTTTTTCTTTGGTTTTCTGCTGGGGTTTCTTTCCATTTTGTTTTGGTTTTTTTTTTTTGGGTTTTTTTTTGTTTTGTTTTTTGTAATTGCTGCACCCCTTCAAGTTAAATGAGGCTGATTGCCACACAGAGCAGAGAAGCACATGTAAGTTGGATTTGTTTGCCATACCATTTTGGACAATTATATCAAGCTTGATATTCATGTGAAATGTTTTGGGGTTTTTTGTCAAAGTGCTATTTGGTTCATGTACCTGTTGCCATTCACTAGATGAATGAAGAGTTTGCACCCTTGGTAGGAGGAGCAAGGTATGTGGCAATTAATTATAGTGGCATATTTTGGTCTTTTGTTTGTTTGAAATATTTTTGTGCATTAGGTCACAATTTTAATTAGGTGTGATATGTTTTATGTTTGATTGTCATAATAAGGTTTGTGCTTTTAAAGAAAATGTAAAGTAAAATTTGCAGAACAACTTATTATGTACAAATGTTTGTGTTTTAGTTGCACGATGTTCAATGATGGAATAAACTTTTGCACCAGTCGAACTCTACACTGTATTACTGATGCCAAGGGCTGCTACATGAAGTACCGCTGTAATAAATGAGCAGATAAAGAAAACACTGTTGCATGAATATGTTCCACTGTTTGCCCATATAAATCATTTATCCTGCCACAACTACTAGTAATGCTATCAAGTTACTTTGAGTACAAGTGCTATAAGGTTGTATTTTAGGGCTCACACAAATTGCACTGTTTCTTTATTCTATGTTAATATTTCTATGTTAATTTTATATCTCTCCTCTTTCTCACTTACTTTTATTTTCCAATTTGTTTTAAATGAAGTATCATTTAAAGTAAAGAAACAGCATTTTTGGGTTGACTAGTAGATGTTGTGCTCCCTGTCATCAGGTTTGTTTTAAAATAACTGAATTATTACATTTCATTATATATTAAGATTCCTAAATACACTTTTGTTCTACTTTAATTACCCAGAGTTACCTGAGGGCAGGTTTAACAACGGGAGGAGTCATAAAATGAAAAGATAGTAACACAGAAAGGACCATCGTAAACTTTTCTATTAAATTTAATGGACTGATATCCTTTGTGTTGACATGTCAGAAGCCATCTGATGGTATTGTGCTGTTTTAGTGGAGCTAGTAATTACTTTAATGCTTATTCAAGCTGTCAAGTGTCAGACATGGCCATAGCTGGTTTCTGTTTCAACTTCTAACTCTGTTTTCATTATTAAAATTTCAGTAGAGCTGAAATCTATGCACAGCTACTGTCATTAACATATGAATGTCAATTTTATTAGACAGCGTCATAGTTACAAAATTATTAATAATAATTATAAACAAGTGGTGCCAGGCACAACAAACCCCACCTCTCACATGTATTGTAGCTTATTTTGGCATTGATGAAGCTGATGTCATCATGTCTATGCATCTGGTTGTCAGCAAATCAAATACCTCTAAATATGTGCCAAGTTTGAAGTCAACTGAAACAAAATTTAAGTTTTTATAGACATTTGAAATTTTGCCCATTATAAGTAAATGGGAGAAAAAAAAGATTTAAAAATTCATTAAAAATGTGAACTTTGACCTACTTTTCCCAAAATGTAACCACAGGTATTCTGGATCACTGGCAATCTATAAACCCTATTTGGTATGAATTCAACCAATAGTTTTGCTGCTAGTGTGTTAACAAACAAACAAACTGAACCAAAAACAAACCCCCATGCCTCCCCTTTAGTGGTGGTGTGTGTGTGTGTGTGTGTGTGTGTGTGTGTGGGGGGGGGTAATAATATTTAAGCACCTAAGACAGTAGTGTACTAAACAGGAGTAACAGGGTGATACTGGACAGTGGGTGGCTGTTTTCAGCTGATGCACTGATGGAGCTAAACTTTAACAGGTTCATCTCTTTTATGCTCACTTTTCAGTCCTGACCATGGATGTCCAGTCAAACAGGAATAAAAAGCCTCAAACAGTTTTCATAAAACACCAACAAAAGAGTCCATGCTTAAAATGACCTCCACTTACCAGGACCCACATGAATGAAAACAACCATCTGGTACTTTGTCCCCTTGTCGTGCTGCTGCTCTTCCCTCTGGGTGAAACCAGATCATCTTAAATTGACTGGATGTGAATGTCAGCTCTGATGCCTTACCATTTTAAAAACTATAAACTACAAAATAGTACTGGCTAGTTCCTGCCCAGATCCTGTGGCCTGTCAAACTGATAGGTATGTTTGTTCAGTCTCTGCACATACAACAGTGCCATATCCTCACTTTTGAAAAATGCATAATTTATGGGTTCAATAACACTTCTTGTCATTCAGACATTTTATTCTGCTGCTTCACTGGTGTGTACGTTGTAAACTACTGACACCAACCTACTCACCAACAAAGACGGTTATAATATAGACAGAAATCATGTTTTTCACACAGAACAATTAAATGTACTGCAAAATGACTTTCTATAGCTTTATCAACATATTATTGATTAAACCTGTAGACAACCTTTGTATTTGCACTCAGATTATGACGACATTCATGAAAAGCACCATTAAGTGACATGTTTTTATTCATACTTTCTGACAAACCAAGGGAAAGCCATCTGCTCACCTGTGATGGTATGTTTTCCACAGACTCTTATCTACTGGTTGGTCCACAGTTTACCATTCTCATCCCCTTCTTTTGCTGTCCTTAAATAAAACTGTAAACTTGCATATTCTTTTATTGACTGATGTGGAAAATGTGGCACCACAGAACAGGATGAGGTCATTCTGAATACCCGAAAGTAATATGGGAATGCTCTCATCCCTGGGCTCATTTATTGAGCTGCTACTACTGATAACACTGGTTTACAGTTTTTTTCCATAGAAATTATCTGCTTCAAAGATTAAATGTGCTAAATGTTACTTAATTTAGGATTAATAGGAAAACAAATGTCAAGAGTGCAGGTTTGCTGATGTTTTCAAGGTATATGATAAAGTTTTATTACAAATAGTCACTGGAAAAATGATTAGACCATCAAAAACAATGGTTATGCATTCAAGTACTAACTCCTGTGTGTATAATGTGACTAAAACAGACAGAAAAGAAAACATAGAATGAATAAAAGCACTGTTTTTGTCAGTACAATGACATAGCTATTGATGTAAGAACTGAAGTGATTTTGGGTATCAAGAAAAAATGGATAGATATCAGCTCTGAAATTAAACTACTATAAGCTATTTTTATTGTTATTATATTTGTCCAAACAAATGTACCTTTAGTTGTACCAGGCATTAAAATGAACAAGAAACTGAAGAAAACAAGGGTGGTCTAATAATTTTCCCCATGGCTGTATATTTTATGTACATTTATACAATAGATTTATAAATTTTCCACTAGATAGAACCTGTAAAGTGAATGTATTGTCATATGCAGACAGTGTTTTGAAGAAGATCTGGAAGTTCTGAGACAAATATTCCTTTTGATTCCATTAATTCTTGAATTTCACATTTTTACCCCAGACTGTATCTTGGAAATTTAAGCCAACCAACATTTTTGACTAGATTTATTTTATTTATTTATTTTTTTAATCAGTGACTCACACGTAGTAATAGTTCACTACTTTTATTCTGGAAGCATTTTACTCATAGACCAGTGTAATGAACAGGGTAGTGTTTATTTCATTGCTTAATATTTTAAGCACTTCATTCAGACTTAAATGTCACTGGTGCATCTATAATCTGCTAACAAGTAACGTGTAAGTACATTTTAAACATTAAATAAACACAGCCTAGCTCTGCCAGTGAAGTCATTTTGCTGAAAACTTAATGCCAAAAGGGGGATTTTGTAACTCCTGTTTCAGTGTTTTGAGCCTTCAAATATTGTTGTGCCTTGAGGTATAAATGGAGGTTGAAGATCATTCTTTGCTGTGAGTGGTCAGTTTATATCTAACTGAATACAAACTCCTTTTGTGGTATTTCTGTTAACTAATACAAGACATTCACAGCTTTACTGCTAAATTTACGCATGCAGAATATTGTGTGTACTATGTCATTACCCCATAAACCCCTGGTCCTCGAGAGCCACCATCCTGCATGTTTTAGATGTATCCCTCTTCTGACACACTGGAGTCAAATGATAAGCCTATCATCTATAGTTGTGCTCGTAGGTTTACATACCCTGACTGAATGTGCATGGGACGGTCTTGGATGTTCCAGCATGACAATGACCCAAAACATAAGGCCAAGTCGACCCTTCATTGGAACAGCAGAAAAAAGCGAAGGTGAAGGAGTGTCCATCTCAGTCTGCTGACCTCAATGTCATTGAGCCACTTTGGGGAGATCTCAAACATGCAGTTCATGAAGAAAACCTAAAATCTGAAAGAACTGAAGGTGTTTTACCAAGAAGAATGGGCAGCTTTAGCATCTGAGAAAATAAAGTGCCTGATCCACAACTACCACAAAAGA
>JAPQRP010000005.1:39897659-39908572 GCA_037367295.1 Apogon hyalosoma | reverse complement strand
GATAAGTACTCAGTTACTATTGTTGACAGATAGGAAACTACATGTAGGCTCCAAAATAGCATCATGACCTTTGACCTAAAGCAACCTTGAAAGGTCAAACCCGTAGTCTCACGTTTTGAGAGGGAGATGTCCGTTAAGAGCTAAAATGTTTGCGAGGGGCGGGGTTTGTTGTGCCTGGCACCACTTGTTTGTTTGTGAAACAGAGCTAGAAAAGATCTCAATGAGGATTCGACCTGGTTAAATACAGGATATAATAATACAGAGAGACTGAAACACATTTTCTACAGTGATGAATCTTTAACTCACATGACAGATCAGCTGTTTCTCCAACATCTTGTGTATTTTTAGTAAGTGTGAAAACATGGCTTGTAACACTAGTGAGGTGCCCCATCTAAGAAACAAAGCCTAATCATTTTAGGTAGAAAAGCGACACAGAATCTTCTGCTTAATGTTACCTGTGGCAGCACAATCTGCATCTTTCCTTGACAGTTATATGGAAACACAGCTTAACTGAGCATCAAAATGCACTCCTCTGTTGTACAGTATTACCACATTCACTCATGATTAACAGCAGTACCTACAGAGACGATAATCATACATTAGTTTAGAGCCACAGCCAAAAGAAATTCCACAAAATTGTCTTTCAGTCAATTTCTTGGCAAAATTTTTACTTTGCCTTAAATGAGCAGCAGCAAGTGGAGGCTAATGTTGGCAACTTCCTGACAAATTAATCAGCTTTTATACATTTTAAAAGCACACAGTATATTTTATATGTTGTTTGGTGATCTGTCTAAACCACAAGTCTTCTTGTTTCCAGAGTAACCAGTGACATTTGTGTCCAATGTTGTAATGTGGAAAAACAGTGACCAAAAGTATGAAAATGAGTTAGAATTATCTTTTAAAGACATGACCCCTCAATTAGGTTGGACTGACTTCATGAATAGCTTTGATTGTTGAGAATACCATGCAGCAGTAAACACCAAAGGCTTGTGATGCCCATGATTACTGTCCTCTTTAAAAATACTGTAGGTGATAAAACAGACTGGATTGGTTGTATGCTTGTGCAATTAAAGTCACAAGGATAAATGGCCATTTACGTAAGCATTAATAAATCATTTTATTTACAATCTAGTGTCCAGATAAAAGCCTAACCAAGGAAATGACACGTACTAAACACAGAGAAACATCAGAGACAATGTTATAGTTCTAATGAATAGTAACTTGTTTGGTTTGTTTAAAAGTTTTACAAAGACTTTTCCCATGGACACCTAGACATGCATTTGTAGATTGTTGCATCCATATTTGTCCTATCCCCTGTACGAGCAACTGGAGACAATATAATCACTTGTCTGACATTAGAAATTTTAAAGGTGGAATATTTTGTTGTCAGTCATGAATTAATCTATTCACCTTAAATTCAATACTTATGTTTTTATTTATTTTCTTACCTGTACACTCTAGTGATGATCAGACTCCCAAGATGTTTCCAGAAATGTATATGAAGAAGTCAACTGGATTAATGCTGGATTAAAAACAATGAATATTCAGTGAAAAAGTATGAGGGCATCTAGATGTGTAAACACACCAAGAAATTATCAACACAAACAAGAAAACCTATTATAAATAAGAATCTTTTTGCAAATGGGACATGATGTAACATCATCTCTATTGTATTTTATCAGTTGGTAGAAATAGCTTAGAAAAGCAGATATTCATTCATATGTGAATGCAGTGACCATCCACCAAAAGTAACAATGACACACTACAGGAATATGGTTTTGTGTGAATACAAAAGACAGATCGAGGGGCTTGTTGGATAGTTAATGAAGAAGGCTTGTTCAGTATGCATGACTGGAGCTCTTGCATCACAGTGGCGCGCTATATACAGCATCCCATCAGGCCCTGCTCTCACTGTCTGTCTGTCGGTCTCACCCTCTCACACACACACACACACGCACACATGCATGCACGCACGCACGCATGCACGCACACACACTCTGTATAGAAACAAAGAACACACTTACTCACTCCCTCTCTTGCAGAGGGACATTTGAATTATTACACACTAGAGTGCCAGATTTGACATCCATGATGACAGTGTTACTCTGAGACCTTAAACTGGGGCCCAATGACAGATTCATGCCTTTTTCTGTTGCATTTTTTGCATCTTTACAGCTGTAAAATATTCATAGCATTTATTCAATTAGAAATCAGTTGGAAAAACAGTGATGTTATTTGGGTATTTTACTGCATTTAATTTTCTTTTTTTTTTTTTTTTTATCTTAACCCATAAAGACCCAGTGCTACATTTGTGGCAGTTCCCAAATGATTTTTTTCTCTATTTATTTATTGATTTATCACCATTTGTTATAAAACAATCCTCTGTACTTTGCATTTTTGCAGTGTAAATCTGGCATTTTCCTATAATTAATTTACTGATCATGTAGATGTTCATAGAAGCTCAGATTTTTTTATATACAAGGCGGAGAAAACTGAGGAGAAAGTGACTTTTTCATTAAAATATATCATTAACTGAACATAAACTGTCTCCATCCAATGTCATTGATCAAACTCCATGGGTTTTACTGGTGAATCAATTGCCGCATTTCCACTAAGTGGAACCAACTCGACTTGTAAAAAATGTAGAAAATGTACTGATTTTAGAGTACCTGAACATCAGAGCGACACGGCACATAATTTCCGTGTCGTCTGCTCAGAGAGTTGCTGATAAACTCGTTTGTTGCATGTTGTCCTGTCACGCTCATGCTGAATGTTTTCATCAGCCACCAAGGATAGAAATGTCTGAATCTCCACGACAGACCATGGTGTAGTTTTGCAGGCTGCTATCATGTAGATTAACCTACCGCTATATTTACTGTAAACTTCCGAATCAGTTTTTTTTTTTTTTTTTTGTTAATGGCAGGTTGCACACTGATGATGCAATGATGCAAAGACAACTCTCTGACCAATCAGTGGTCTGCAGTGTTTACATGTCACGTTTTAGTATCTCTTCACCCATTTTGGAACCTTGGCAGAGCAAATACCAAAAAACTAGTACCGGGTACCAAATTCGAGGTTCTTTTACGCAGAGGAAACGCAAAAAGGCTGAGTCGTGTTGAGACGGTACCACGTAGCGGAAATGTGGCAAATTTTGTAAAAGATGACGTGTTTCCATGGTAACTATGGAGCCTCTGAACGTCCAAACGGGTCATATCTGATGACTATGAAAATATGACAAACTGTACTTTACACCAGCTGTTTACATGCATTGATAGGATTAGTGGATCAACAGGTATTAAACATTTAGATCAGTAGATGCTTTCGGTTTGTGGTGGCTGTTTGGGTCTTTATGGGTTAAAACTGCTCCTACTACCATAGTATTCATGACAAATGTATATCTGTTGTTTGTTTATCTCCGTTAAAAAACATGAGGCAGGAGTAGTGACGTAACCCAATGTTGAAGGAACTGTGGTAAGCATTATTCCAGAGGTCTCATTTCTCATTGAATAGTTACCAACAAGAAAAGCAGCTTGTGTCAATCAGTTGTTCAATCCTTTGAATTACCGGCATGATGTGCATTTGATAATGAATGAAGCATTTTGCAGCATGAGACAAATAAAAGTGCATGCATGACTGATGTTTGACAGCGGCACTCGTCTCTGTCTCGGTAAAGGTCTCTGTTAATTCAACAGAGAATCTGAAGTGACTGTTTGTTAAATAGATCTCACCCACCTCCCTACGACAGCAAGGCTGAGCCGCTACAGGTGCTCATCTACAAAAAAAGAAAAAAAAAAAAACACTCACAGCAAAAAGGGTGAGTCATCAGATCATGTTAAGTGTTAAAACGCTGTGTTTATCTAGTGGAAATGTGCGAGAAAACGAGAGCTTGGTGTGACGGTCATCTTAAAATGGAAGAAATGGTGGGCGGCTTTCAGAAATGCATATGACTTGATCTTAGCCAAATTGGATGAGGTTTGCTGCTCAATTTGCAAACAGAATTGGATGTCACTGAGAATGGAGACTGCGAGGAGTGCTGCTGAAACAGGAAGGGATCACAGAGAAGGAGACCGGGGTCAGGTCTTAGTCTTAGATGTCCATACAGGCAGGGACAAGACCCTGCCAACATGCTGGATTATACAGTAGATAGATACGCCTCTCACTGCACTTAGAAATGGGTGAGATAAAACTCATGTCCCATGCATTTATGGATGTGATGGTATGCATGCTAAAGGTGTGCCCCTCCAGCCCCTCCTCAGACTGCCAGGCGGGGCCTTGATGTGCCCCCGAGTTCTATGAGCTGTAACAGACGTGCCGTTTGTTTGGGCTGAATGTTGCTGAATAATTAATGCTTATCCATTCACTCTGAAAGATTGAGCGCTTCCCAAGGACAATGGATTTACTGAAAGTTCTTTTCTCTGGCACCGTTTGCACAACCCTGAGGCTTGCACATTAAAAGGTAATTAATAAATCAGACTTTTAGGCTGATTTGTGTTTCTTGAGTCTTTGCCCCACTTGGCTGACTGTGGCTGAAGAGCTGTCTTACAGAGTGCTGCAAGAATTGAATCAAATCACATTAGGTTTAGAGTTAAGCAGCTGAATCCACAGGTTCACTGTATTTCTCCATCCTCAATCTGCGTTAAAAGCCTCCATAACAGAAAGGTGTTTTTTTTTTTGTTTTGTTTTTTTTCCCAATGCGCTTTCATTGTTTTAGTCACATTTTATTGGGTCTTTGAGGGATTTTTCAGACGGTCACTGGTTTGATACATGAAGAAAACATTCTAGACTGATTGAAAATGACTTGATTCATGTTTTGTTGAGTTTAACATACAACCTAGGAACAGGTCATATCAAAGTGAGGTGGTAGCTCTTAGGATTTTGTTCAAATTACATTTCTGATTGGTTAAAAGTTGTGCCTATTTTCTCTTTTTTTTTTTTTGCCATATTAACCAACCAAAAAGGACATTAACTGAACTTTGTCGATGTTTGATGCACCTGATCTCCTCACCTTTACTCACCACTGCCTTCACTGGCACTAAATTTCAGTGTGAACTACATGTAATTGAACTAAGTAGTTAAACTACATTTTGCTGTAACTTGCTGGTAGTTAAACTACATTCATATTTTGTGCTGCGTCAAGTAGTTCAAGTGCTTTTTGGGCAATTTTTTGTAGTTTACTCAATTTGCAAACTACAATTTTGGGCAACAACATAAAATTAAGTTTTTTTTGTTTTTTTTTTTAGGTTTACTTTTGTAATATAAACTGTATTTCACCATTGAATGCAAGACAGTTCCCTTTCATCCTGAACTGCTTTGAAGGCATGATCATGTCATGACATGACAGCCAATGCTGCCTCTGATTGGCTTACCATGGCAGCACTCGAATGTTTTGCAGATGTACGATCATTACTAATGTCTTGTGGTCGTCAGCACCAACCCCGATAGCGACGTGCCACCCCAACCATGGCCGTACTGTTTCATATACACCACATGTACATTCTGAATTTAACACTGAAAATAAAAAGTTGTGGCTACAGCTACTTTTTCTAGCCATAGTTTTACAAACTACATTTCTCCAGGGGTAGAAATGTAGTTTGTTTGAACTACTGCCATGCTGAACCCTTTGTAGTTTTACAAGCTACACTTGCAAAGTAGCTTCTCCAGTGCTGCTAAATTTGACTTTAAACATAAGATTATGTAACAGTATCACTTCTGTATTTCAACTTGGAGCTGGGACCTACCGGTCTCTGAAATACCACATTTAACATCCTGTTGAAAGTAGTAAAATACTAAGCTGTATGTCTACAACAACAGTGAGTTTCAACAATATATAGTGTCATTTTAACAGATGTTGAGATGTGTTTTAACTAGAAATGGTTAAAGGGTTTAGAGGATTTTATGTATGTTATGAATATTACTGTTTTAGGTCACAGAAAGGAAGATTTTTACAAATGCTTTCTAAGGTCTGTGTGATCAGGACAAATGAAGAAATCCAAATGTAGTGGTGTCACACTCCAATTTGTGCATGTCTGTAGTTGTTTTATGTGACAAAAGTTCACCTGAAACCTCAAACATCAGTGAATAAGACTCTGGATTTCAATAGCCACTTTTACACAGAGATCCCAGAAAAAAGGTGAGATGATGATCCCACCTTTTTTCCACCACTGACTAATTTCCACAGCCAAGCCAAAGGAGTAACAGAGGTGAGACAGGCTGGACTTTTACACAGCGGACCTGCATTCTGGAGTCAAAGGGGCGGTGACACAGCGCAGCGTGTAGTGTGACGTATAACTTGCGTGTTGGAAATACCCAGAGCATACCGGTGTTGCTAACCTCTCCAGAGTCGGCCTGTCTTTTACCGTTCTACAAATGTGGATAGAGTCCTCCGCCTGAAGTGACAACAGCTCGCAGATCTCGGCGTCTCCCCAGTTCGACATCTTTCTGGTCGCATTGATAGGTTTGTTTACTGTACAGGGCCCGCACTCATTTTTAAATCCCCCCTGGCATGGGGGTCGCACACACAATACGTCATCAAAATGTCACACCTTGGTTGCGGAACAAGAGGTGTTCCTTTTACCTAGTGTTCTGGAATCATGATTCCACCTTTATCAGGGCTCTGTTACTACCTCCAGAGGTGTTACAGAGCCATGACAGAGGTGGGACCAAATGATCCACCATTTCATTTACACAGACGTCATTCTGGGATAAAAGTGAAATATTACCGTAACAGAAGTGCTGTGGAAAAGGGGCTTATAATGTAAATAATACACTTTGACAACAAAAACCAACACACTGTAACTGAAGTTTGTATATTATGTTATAATTGCTGGTCAGTGTCATGACAGATTAAAGCCGGTCCATCCAATATTATCCATGGTGACGCAGTTTAATGTCCACCAGAAACAATAGTTTGTTTAAGCATTTGTAACAGTTCATTGCTGTTTTTTTGTTGTTGTGTGAACAGATAGATTTTGTGGAAGGACATGTGGTCATATTTTTAGTTTTTTAAACAGATGTTGAAAGCACCGGTTTTGAAAACTCTCTTTTTGTGTGGGCAGATAAAATATAATGCTCTACTGATCCTTCCATCCTCATGTTGACACAGCAGTAATAAAACAGATGGGGTAATAGAATAAAATGCAAACAAACATCAGTTTAATTATTTTTTTTCCCACCACATCCAGAGCTCCATCTTCTTGAGGAGAAAATAATAAAAAAAAAGATTTATCAAGTTGTTTTTTTTGTTTTGAAAAAGTGAACACAGAAGATGCAAAGTTTATGCCTAACAGCGATATGTGTTCAATCTGCTTAAATAAATATTCTGTCCATCCTCCTGCTCTGTCTGAAGTTTGATATCCTGTCACTTAGCAACTAACAGCTGCTGCAGTCTAATAAGCTGCAGGACTGAGCCCATAGGAACATATTCACAGAAACTTCCAGGTATCACTAGCAGGTTTCAGGCCACGATATTAGAGATGTGTTTGTACTCTGTGCCGTGCTGTTTATCCACTGGTGGTCACATTCGGAGCCTGGTAGGCTCCTGGGCGACAGCTCAGCTTGTTTCACAGCTTTGATTTGAAAACCTGATCCCTGAAAACATGGTGGAAACTGAAAATGTCACACGAGCAAGGAGACAGCAAGGGCGTGATGAGCACAGACAGAGTTGTCATCTAGTAATAATGGTGACTGTTTGCTGGCTTATACCCGGTTTGGCAGCTTTGTTGGTGATTGAAGCTGTAAAATGTGTCGATTTTCAGTCCCTACAAAGTGAGAGATGATAATGAACTGGAAGCTGCCGTTTTCCTTTACTGGTTAACTTTGTTTGATGCTAATTGTGTGCCCGGTTACCCTGCTGGATCAACCCCTGGCTTTCAGCTCTGCCCACTGATCATTTACACTTGTTCAAAGACCAGGGCTTTAAAGGGGGCTCACTGTTTAATGCCGCCGCGTCTGAGTGAGCGCGGCTCAATTAGAGGACATGTGCAGCCGTATCAACACGCTGAGAAACAGAGGTGGCGACAGCGAGGCACAGCTACAGGGACAAAAAGAGAGAAAAAAAGGATATCACATCAAATAATTTGTATTTATTTAATTTAGCACTTCAGAATCTACATAAAAACAGTGATTCTGAAAGGAACAGCATAAAACCTTTAAGGCTCCACAGTACCTCGCAGAGATTTGGTGACCGGGTGCTACAGCTGAGCACAGGAACTGTAACTGTAAATAATGTTAACGTCGGTTCTTTCATAACTGTCAGGGGTCTCTCTTGCTGATGATAATGACATATGGTAATGCAGCCTGTGCAAGCCTGATATCGACTGCAGTCAGTAACAGGAACCTCCCTGGAGGTCGAATCTTGGAAGAAGGAGGAAAAAAAAAAAGTTAAGTGTTGGAACTGCCTCCACCCTCTGGCATAAAACCACAGTCAGACATGAAGCTGAGTACTGGAAATGTTTTTGTAGTTTCTTTGAGAAGGAAAAGTACATAAGTAGCAGAAGCCCTTTAGAGGTAATGGCGGAGAGGGTAAGTGTAAACGCTAGACTGAATGGAAGCGCTGAGATCGGTCTCCACCTTCAGATGCTTTAAACATCAGTTGCCTTTGCTGATGAACTTTTAACAGACAGTGAGCTTCTTTCTGTTGAGTCCGCTTCACAGTTGTGTCTCGTGGGACCTGTTTGATTTGAAGCGGAGAACATTGTTTGGTAGAATTCATGCTCCGCTGAACAATCCTCTTCTCCCTTCACACAACACAGTGCAGTCATTTGCAGCGTACAGTAAATATATCAGAGCATGTACAGTGTTGATGTGGCACACGTCTGTCAGTTAACATTGTTTAAATTAATATTTCAGGTGCATAAGGAATTGACTTGGGATTTTTACACTTAATTTGTAGAAGTTTAAATGGGTAGAAGTGTTTTTTTTTTTTTTACAAAAATATGGTTCATTAAAGGGGTTATATGTAGTGTCTCTACTTTCAAATCTTAAACAAATTACCTTACGTTATCATTAGAGTGTTCAGAATAAAGATTTCTGAAGTTATGCAGAAGATATAGTTACACTAACAGTTCAGGGTGTATATGTGGCCACAAGAGGGAGTAATGAGTGACACCACGGGGCCTTTGACCAAGTACCAGAATGTGATGAGAAGAAAGAAACTTCTAAGAACCAAATTATAGAGTAAAAGTGACAGTAACAGTGTTTTTTACTACAAAGCTCTACGTGAAAAGAATGAAATCACAGCATTTCTTTGATTATGAGGCTTATGAAAGCATGAAGTTATTATGTGATGTTATCTTTTAAACTCACTGTTTGTTGATCCATGGTTCAGACTAAATTGTGACACTTCTGGCCTTGTTTAGACAATTCCAAACAGATCTTTATTTCAGCTAGTGACAACACAAACTGTACAGAAAACAGAGGTGATTTGTAGTTTTTCTGTGGCTGTTTTCTGTCTAAAAACAGGCCAAAGCCAACAGAGCTAAAATATAAACTGATGCAGCAGGTGACGATTATAAGACGTAGTGTTATTTTGACTGGCTGTGAGTTCTTGTTTGAAGAATAAAAGTTGATACCATATTACAGATGTTTGTAAACAATTAGCTTTATACTTTATTCAGTGAGTGATACAGTCTGTGGTTACATAGTGTTGATTCATAGGTGGTTTTGGTAGAACTGAGTGTGTTCTGGTCTGTTAATTCCCCTTGCTGTTTGAGAGTTTGAAATATCAATATTAAATATTACCCCTTTAAAGGTCGCGTATTGTGCAAACCTATTTTACCGTTGTACACCACTGATGGTAACAAGCTGATTTTACCTACAATTATATTTTGTTTTAGTTTGCACTGCTTTAATTGTAACTGTCATTTTTATTTTGGTGAATGACATAACTTTTCTACGACCGTGTATTAGGGCCACATAAAAAAAAAAAAAAAAAAAACCACTTGTCACTATCAGAATAAAGTAATAAAATATAACCCATAAACCCCATAATTTTACGAGAATAAAGTTGAATACATAAAGAGTCATCATTTTACAAGAATGAAGTTGTAATTTAAAAACAGGCGGGAAAAATATCATAATTTACGAGAATAAAGTCGTACCCACTCGTCGCATAATGGAGAACTTGGAACCTTTTGTGAGGTTATACTGTGATTTGGAGCACATTAGCTCACCATTATGGCTTAAGAAGTGAAAGTTGCTGCTTCACTTGTTGCATTCGCTGGAACCAGAAACTCTGTCATTAACAAGGCCTAAGGCTTACAATTTCTAAATAAATTATGACTTTTTATTGTGTGTTTTTGCAAATTAATTTTCACAATATTACAATGTTAATCTCATAAAAGAACAATATTTTCTTCAAATTATGAGTTTTTTTAAAACTACAACTTTATTCTCATAATATTACAACTTTATTCATGTAGTGAAAAGTGTTTTTATTTTCAGACTGATCTCATGAAATCGCATTGTATGTCACGCCGGTTCTTATAACATTTGGCATGCTGTTCATACTCATCCTTTCGTGTATTATTCAATGCCATTTGATGGCGTGTCAATGTACGCCAAGATCTTCGGTTTACATATCTGTAACCCCTAACCCTAACTGCTAATTGCGTGGTATTTTACGTGGCATGAACATACTCGCAGAAAGCTTATAATGCGTACAAATAACATGCCAATTAAAAGTGGTGTGTTATCTGTACGCAGTTCATGATATGAAGAGTTCATTTGCAAAAACTGATAAACGCCATTTTTGAAAAAAAAAATTACTTGATGCTTGGAATTTACTTTTACATGGGGCAGTTTTAAGAGCCAAAATCTATTTTTGTGCAGTACCCGATATATCCTGTTTAAATCCGTGTCGAAGTTCCTGTTTTGTGGCAGAAGCCGATAGACGCCACAGCTGTTTCTCAGCAAAA
>JAPQRP010000005.1:39870219-39891649 GCA_037367295.1 Apogon hyalosoma | reverse complement strand
TTCTTATATCTCACTGAAAAGTTACTCTTGAGGTGATTATGTCTTATTTTAAGTGTGATGAGATATTTTGACTAGAAGTGAGAAAAATACACTTGGTAAGATTTAGATTTTTTCCAGTGTTGATAGACCGATGGACAGGATTTCTTTGTTCCTGCTGAGTTTTTAATGATTTGATAAAGTAATGTTTTAAGTATAAGATGAGAGCTGTTAAAATGTTTTGACCTGCCCCTATGTATAAACACAAAAACGTCCTCTCAGACCCACTGGAGCACAGCTGTTCAATCTCACACTGTTGCAGAAATTCATATCAATTCATGTAGATTAGCTCCGTTATGGGTTTCCAATTAGACGTATCATGTAAATGAATCTCAACCATTGGCCCCATGTGTCTTTGAGCAAAGGATGAAAACCTAGATGCTCCCACAGGACGAGTCGGTGCTGGAAGGATTCATTACTCACCTGTCCTTGTTGAAATGTCAGGAACCTTTTTTTTCCCTACATTGATAAGTCATTCACCGCAGGTTTGGTGTTAATGAATTACTTCAGCAGAGACCGTTGTGCAGTGTGTTAGCTCCCAGTCTGATGCCATTCCCAAAGGCCACAGTACATTCTGTGTTGAAGGGCAGATTTGCATTAACCCGCACTTGCATAAATCTTATTTCTAACGGGACAAATAGTAGACTTGTGATCATCCCCCACCTCCACAATCCAATCAAGAGCTTGCGGAGATTTTTTTTTTTGTCTATGGGTCATTTTATTACAGGCTCAGCATTTCATTTCTTGACCACAAAAATGTCTATTCATTTATCTTTAGGACCATTAAATGATCAAATCAACACTATCCAAGTGTCAGGGAATCTAACACCTTTGGTCGCTTTAAAGTGCTACCCCAGAGCCACATCAGCTCTGTGAGAGAATAAACAAGTGACTCAGCAGCAGCACTTGTCAACTCAAAGTGTCGCTGAAAAATCCACACATCACATATTATGCAAGCACAATGGGTGTGTACTGTGTTCACTGAACTCTGCAGGCAGTGATTGGTGGGTGATCAGAAGGTTAATGTACGCTGGAAGTTAACTGAACCAATACCTTATCGTGGATTTTGTTTAGTACATGTTTGAGCCCATGGAATTAATTAAAGTTCTGAAAATAATGAAGGACTTTAATTTTCTGCTTTGGGTCACACCCTCCGAAATGTTGGATAAAATAAGATAAGATAAGATAAGATTTATCTCACTGTGGGGAAATTTCACAGTTAGCAGCAGCAACATACAACAAGCTCACGCAGAGAAAAAGACAGGTTAGAAAAGCCACAAATGAGTGAAAAATTAAAATATAAAGAGAACGTAACGTGCTGCACACTTTTAATCCCCCTCGGCCAAATATAGTGTAAGATTTTGTCGAAAATTACTGCCCTATAATTTAAATTAGATTGTCTTTGTGTAAAACTTATTACATGCATATTTATATTTTAAAGCACTCAGATATTATAACTGCACAATGCCATTTGACCTTGAAAAAGTAGGTCAAGGGCACCTATTTTCAGTATGCTTCTGCTCATGCCAAGATGCATCCACAGTATAAATGTAGTGCAGATATGTCAATGCGTTCTTCAGATAATGCGATTGTCGTTGAATGGACAGACAGACGGACAGACGACAAAACAATTACAATACCCCTTCGGCCAGAAGTTGGCTGAGGGGTAAAAAATAAGAAATGTGGTGTTTATATAAATATTTATAGAAATAAATTAGAATTAGAATTAAAAATTACAAATTGAATATTATTTACATATTTACATCACCATGGCTGCACCTGTTGTTGTAGTGCACACCCACAAAAACCACCAAAACTATAAACCTGGTCTCTTACTTCATATTTACATTAAAGAACATTAACACATAGAGCATTGACATACATCACCATATTGTGAGAAAAGAGGCAGTTTATTAGTCAAAGTTGCATGTTCATCTGAGTAATTCACAGTGAGTCTGTTCTGTATGTGTGTCGAAGTACGATGCTGATTCACTCCCACTTGACTAATTTTGTCATTGACTCACAAATCTTCACTGTTGTAGAAATCAAGCTTGATGAGAACATTACCCTGGGCCCTTTCTATAAATGACTGCAAAATTAATCTAATCTGTTTGGCAATAATACTCTAAAAGTCATTTACGGTACAAATGCCCTCATCTAACCCAGTGACGTCGAACCATGTGCCAGTGTGAGATACAAGCTGCTGTAGGTGGTTTCACTGATTGCTCTTACATGGCTCAGGGTTTTATAATGATTGAATCATCTTTCTAAAGAAAACATTTGACCGCACATTACACAAATGTGTTTATGTACTCATTTGTCATCTTTTTATGGGATGTTTGTGTGCACTTTCAGATATGCAGGTCATGTTGTGCCTCATACTAAAACAGGAGTTTTGCCAGTACGTAGTGAAGATATTTTGCTAGTAAGTGTGGAAAGACTATTGGTGGTAAAAATGCAATGAAATTATGAGAAAACAGTTACTGAATACCATTCCTTTAATCCAAGCTGATGCCCTTGGGTGTTGCATCTTCAAAAACACGATGCTGGTGCTGTTTGACTAACCTTTATAATGAAAAGAATGATCTTAGAATGGAAGACTGTAGACATTTCACTTGTGATTTACAGGAACTGTAGGCCTAAAATATGACCACAAGCATAGTGTCACCTATCATCACAAGCAGGTATGAAGTTCACTCCCTACCTGTTCCTTGAACATTGCTCTGTGACAGTTAACCTGAATTCTGTGGGAATCAGATTGGCTCAGCGTCGAGGGTAACCAAGCATCTGCTCCCGCAGGCTGAGGAGCCATTTTAAGAGCTTGACTTGAGCACTGCTCGAGCGCGAGAAATGCAGCCTCTCGGCAGTACGCCTGCCGTTATCCAAGGACAACTGTGTCTCTCTCAGGCTCTGCTGTGCACAGGGAAGATACTCTCCAGTGTGTGTGAGTCTTCATCTGAGCAGATGCATGCCACAGTGTGCCAGCCACTGAAGCCTCCTGGCATGTGATATATCTTAAATTACCACTGCTGCTTACTGTCAGACGGGAAGAGGAGTGTTTTAAGTAAGCACATGTCCTGACTAGATGGGTGTTTAATCCACCATCTAGCTTCACAATTCAATTCCAACTGTAGACTGATTAGTATTTTGCCTTCCACAACACAAGCTAATGCTAAAAAAGGAAAATTTACTTCTTTCTCTGTTGAGATCAGTTATTTTTTAAACAACAAAGTGGCTCTGAGCATTGTTGATTCTGACATCAATAATCAAAATGATTTAGCCTGATGTGAAATTATTGGTATGGGTCAAACTTTAGGATACTTTCAAATAGTGACCAAGACTGGTCTCGAGCAATTTTTTGTTGTCTCAGTTCCATCATAGACTCAACTCATTTGGTCTTGGTCTCGACTCTCTTTGGTCTTGTTTTGATCTCAGACATAGCGGTCTCGATGGGATTTGTACAAAAACCGCATCATCACAGAATAGTACCATTATTCATTACGTGCCCTCTTCAAGACAATATATTAGTAATGATAACATGAATTTGATTTAACTAGTCATGACACTTCACAGCAATGCCTTTTGCTCTACAATTGATATGAGTAATCATGTCATGTCAATTCTTATTGTAGTCTGTTTTCGGTCTTGGTCTTGGTCTTGCCTTAGTGTGTCATGGTCTTGGTCTTGTCTGGGTTTTATTGCCCTTCGGTCCCAGCAGTGTCTTGGTCTCAGTCTAGCCGGTCTTGATTACAACAGTACTTTCAAAGATTCATCAAGTCACTGATAACATTGATTGTGCTGATACTAAACAAAGCATTTTCATTTTCATCAGAAAGCATTTCTCATGCAGACTCTCTGCAGACTTCAACAGGGTCTGTTTAAGTTGCACTATGAGCAATATGTACTGTACCAAAGCATATTTAATCCCAGAAGTGCAGTTTGTTTGACAAGTGTGGCTGCTCCGGTTTGGTGCACTGTGCCAGGACACACTTTGAGAAGTGGTGTTCGTAAGGCATATGGAGTGTAATGTGCTCAAAGCTGCAGTGCATGATGGTTTTTGCATGCGAAATCCATATAACATTTTAGCATATAGTGACAGGAAATAACAATCCTACCCCCTTCTCTGGACTGTTCTTGAATTGTTAAGATTCTTTTAGCTGTGACTCCATCACTCTACTCTGTTGCTCAGCACAGATGCCTGGAAAAGTACCATTAGGTCATCTATCTTTATATTTCATGGTTTGATTTGAAATGAGAGGAAAACCTGCAGAAGGACGGTGTGCACATTCAGATTTTGTCATTATTTTTTAGGTTTCAGCTCTTGTAGATTTAACTCCACTAATACTTTTAGAGTGATCTGTATAGAATGACTAGAGTGAAGACTGTCAGTAAGATGGAAGTTTTATTTAGATGTGACAATTTGAGTTTAAGAAATAAGTGAAGATTGTGTAACCTTGATTTCAGTACGAGTGTTAATGTGGATATAATGAAAAGGCTGTAGAGTCCATGTCAACAGGCAAACTGTCCATGTCTTCCAAGAAAAAAACAAAATAAGACAATAGTGACAAAATTTCCCAGTAATGCCCTGGTAAATTTGACAGTGATAAGTAATCATATTAAAATGCAGTTGAAATAGTATCATTAAACATTTAGCAACATGCCTGATGAAGATGCTTAAAAACATCAAAGTGACCACTTTTATGTATGATCGTACTCATTCTTTAGATGAGAAATGTCACATCATTTATTTTAATGGAAAGTAAAATCTATTAGAGAACTGATGACTCTCAGATGGTGGTGCAGAAATACGGTTTTCTTTTCTCTTTACTTTGGATGATATTCATTTTTGTTGCTGTGGTGATCCATCAGCCTGAGGTGCCGCCTTTATTTAGAGCATTTTTCAAGAACAAAGTAAACTCAGAGCGGTTAGTTTTCTAAAGCACCCTCCTTAAAATACCTGCAGCTTATTATAAGATGAAAGAAAGGAGGTGAGGTAAAGAGAAAGGTTGAAAAAAGCTAACAAGAAAGAGAGTCCGGGAAAGAGCAAAGTCACTGTGTGTCTGTGGCTTAAATAACCTTGCATATCATATTCACAGAGACGCTGAACTGGGCCTGATTTTGAGGTAAATGGCTTGACTTTGTGAGGATTACACTTTGAGCTTGCAATTGCAGAAATCCAGGCCAGACCTCTTGCTAGATGAAGCTGCACTCAAGTGTCAGTCACTGAGAATAGAGCTCAAGGATGCTGGGATATCAAGACGGCAACTGCTCAGAAAAGAAAGTTAGCATGATGTGGTTATCGGACTGCTGCAGGTCACAGGGTTCAGAGCTCGAACTGAAGGAAACCACAGAGGAATGGAAGTGGTGACTGTATTATGACCATTATGAGTGTATGCCTGTGTCATTTTTTTGTTAAAGAACATGAAAATGTTTTGGGTATATATATATGTGGAAACCAGTCTGAAGATGAGCACATAGATAAAACATAACGGGCTGCACACTTTTAATACTCCTCAGCCAAATACAGGGTAAGATTCTGTTGAAAGTTACAGCCCTATAATTTAGATTAGATTGACTTTGTGTAAAACTTATTACATACCTATTTATATTTGAAAGTACTCAGATATTATAAATGCACAAGGTCATTTGACCTTGAAAAAGTAGGTCAAGGTCACCTTTTTTCATCTATTTTGATCCCTGGTTGGGACATTGACGTTCAGCTCTGTGATTGGCATAACTATTAATAAGAATCAGATAAATTAAAGTAACAGCAGTGACACGGTGTGCATGTTGAACAGTGGCACCCTGTAAATTCAGATGGATTCTGATTGTCAGTGTTTATATCCTCTATCATGTTGCTCTGAAAGTGATGCCACTCACATCGTTCATCACTGTGTTATCACTCTGGTTGGGATGTGAGTTAAAGCGGTTTTAAAACTTTATAGTCTTGGTTATCAGTGTAATTACACTTACACTCCCGGTTTGGATTCAGTTATTGTATTATTTCAACATAGGTCACTGCTAGCATCTGCAATCTGGCTGTTTTTTACTCATTACAGTAGGAGAAAGAATTAAGTATTCTCTCTTTCATAGGGTCATACCAGACTGACAAATGACCAGACCATCATAACCCACCTTAATGCTCTTTATGATATGTGTTGATGACTGCAGACCAGGAGCGCTCTCAGCTACTTAACATGTTAACAATTGAATTAACTGCCGTGTATTATATACTATGTTTAGTTCCAAGACCATAAAGTGTGTATACAGATGAAACCCCACAATGGCTTCCTGGGGCTGGTTTATTGTATGGCTCCAATCCCTGCATGTTACTGAATGTAGCACAAGGCCAACAAAAAAAATCTAATATACAAGCCCCAGTATTAAGAGTTTTTCCCTAAAGGTGATTTCTTTAATTTTAGGTTGATTTCATCAAGCTGATTTGCAAATCTTTAATCTTTCTGAAAGTCTATTAATAAGATATTTGATGATATATAAAGTGGACAGTCTCTGCATGATCGACAGCTATAATTATCAAATCTATTTCAGATATATAGGCTAATACGCCCTTTGGCTTTACCGCATTTAACAATGTGTTACGGAGGCAACACATAAGCCCCCATGGATGCTGTTGTGGCTTTGATTTATGAAGATATGATGGGTGGAAGGGGTGTTTCATTGTTCGTTTTTATAAAAGTTGGTCCGTGACTCAGATATTGCACCAATTTAAATACATAAATAAGTGATACAGGCCTTTCATTTGCCTTCATTCTGCTGTACATGTGCTGCATGCAAAGCGAATGCCATTCAGGGTAATATTGTTTCACTATTTATGCAGCAAGCAGTTACATCAGTAAAAACAATCAGGTGCTGCGTGAGAGCTGCAGGTTTGCCAGTGGCTGCAGTGTCAGATTTAAATGCTGTGATGTGTCTGCTCACACTCACAACCCAGCATGTAAATATTACCCTCTCCTCTGTAGCACCCTCATATTCCCGCCCTCCTCAGACACAGGCAATTATGCTATTCACTCTTTGCCAAGCTCTGCCTCGAACCATGACTCTCTTCCCATTAGAAGTCACTTAAGCATTGTGCTGGAGGAGGCTAGTGGAGTTGTGGAGAGGGTCTTTTTTCAAAAGCACACACACACAGATGCACTTATAGTGCTGTGCATAAGTGGCTTTGCAAGCCGAGAATTCTTGATTTGAGTAACTCGGGGAAGGAGATCTGTCTTAATGTCATTTAACACCTGGTCGGTTTAGCACACAGCATGTAGGCAGTCATAAAGATACATACGGCAGTGCATGAAACCACACAAGTGCATTTTATGTCCTTATGGTGCTACTAAACAAAGACTTAAGGAATTATTGTGTGTATGTAATTGTTATTTTGTTATCACTAGAAAAAAAAAAGCATTGTAATTTCTTCATGATTTAATGTTGATGCGAAATTTATTTTTTTCACAGTAGGTGTTTTTGCTTCCAGTTGGAGCCGACACAGTTGACACTAGTTCTCAAGGTCAGAAAGCATTGGTTGTTTGGACCTGGACTTTTAAAGTAAATAGAAATGTACCCACAGCTGCAAGCGTGAACATATTTATTACAAGTCTAGCTTTAGTTTCTATCATGTGAAGCATCTTTTGATCTTTTGCTCCCTGTCTGTGAGTGCACCCGGCAGGAGGGCCGTAACGCTGGAGGAGCCCTGCCCCGACGCCATCTGTGCAGCTCTGACTGTCCTCGCTCGCCATCACATGACGACGCTAACGTCACCTGCATCAGCAGACAGTGCATACAATACATACATTTACAGTAGATTTACTCAACTCTTTTTAGTCCATGTCAATAAGACAGTGTGACAAATAGAAAATAAAAAAGAAATGTTAATTAACTTCAGTTAAAAGTATCTGTCAAAGTGAGCCACCAGACTGAGTTGAGTTGTTTAGTGATGGGTCAGACTGGACTTTAGACCCCATGGCAGTGACCCCCAGACCCCTAGTACAGGAGAGCCAAGAGAAACAGTGAGGAAGTCCAGGGGCACTCCTGTCTTAGGCTGAATGACCCATGGAAGGGGCTTCATCTACTTCAGGAACCTCTGTCCCCCTTTGTGAGGACCTCCAGACTGGTTTGTTCACTGGTTTATTTCTAGAACTGTGATCTTCAACTGGACATTGTTGGTGTGTGTAACCATCTATTATCACAGTAGACCTACTAGACCTATTATTATTATTATTATTATTATTATTATTATTATTATTATTAGCAGACCTAAAAATCTAATAAGTAAGGTAATTAATAACATTAGATGTAACAGTAACAGCTATAAACACAGACCTACACCAAGGCCGGTAGTTCAACAACATTATTAAACCACAAATGATGACTATATTATCTCCACTGAGCAGTTTAACTGACTGTTACCATAGTAACAATGGTATTCAAGTTAGCCTAAGGACTAAAAGGATAAGGAAAAGAAAGATTCCAAATTCAGCCGTTTCATTGTTGATGAAAATGTAACTGCTATTCTGTAACTAACATGGTGCCAGGCACAACAAACCCCGCCCCTCGCACGTATTGTAGTTTATTTTGGCATCGATCCAGCTGATGTCATCATGTCTATGCATGTGCTGATGTCAGCATATCAATTGCGTCATATTTGTGACAAGTTTGAAGTAAACTGAAACAAAGTTGATGTTTTTATAGACATGTGAAATTTCGCCCATCATAAGTAAATAGGAGGAAAAAAAAACAGATTTTAAAACTTGATAAAAAGAAAATTGAACTTTGACCTACTTTTCTCAAAATATAATGACATTTATTCTGGGTCACTGGCAATCTATAAACCCAATTTGGTATGAATTCAACTAATAGTTTTGCTGCTAGGGTGTTGTGGTGGGGTAATAACCACGTGTCAGTCGGAGCCGATCGTATTGGTTCTCTGACGTCTGCAACTGTTCCCCCGATGTTTACAACAATTAGTCATGTGGTTCAGCAGAGTGGATTAATTAACCGCAATGGGAGAGCTTAGTGACATTGTTTACCAAAACTGATTATTTTTTAACTGTTACTTCAACAACATAAAGAAAAGACAGACGGAATATTTAGTTTGGTTTGTGGTTTGGTTTCATGACAGAGTGTAGAGCTGCTTTAGATGGGCCTCACCTGTCACAACACCTCATAATGTCTCGAAAAATGATCATTTAGGTAGTGGTAGATCATATCAGGTGGTGTTGTCATTTGCTAGTCTATGAACAAGATTTTAATTAGCATAACAGAAGTTACCTGATTTTTATGAAACCAAAAGGTTTCACAAAATAGTTGTTTATTCAGGGAACTGAACCACTTTTCCATTAAACCTGGAGATTTGGAATTTTTTGTCTTTAGTCAGAATATAAATTAAAAAAAAAAAAAAAAAAAACTCTGACAGGTGAATTGGGGAAATTTTCTAGAAACAAGCAAGATAAGCTCCCACACACAGCTTTTCTTAACTTTAATGCAATGTTTTAGTCCTTTTGGCCTGGTGAGGGTTGAAAGGTCCAAAATATTACATTATAGATAAGAGAATGGAGACTGTGTGTGGGAGCTGTCCTTGCAGTTGTTTTTAATCAGCACGGCTTTGGTTAAACTGCATTCGTAAGTTAAAGTTTCTTGTTTATGCATTTTCTCCAAAATTTAAGGGTTTTGTCCTTTACCCATGCCCTATCTTTCCACAGTGTTTCATGACAATCAGTGCAGTAGTCGTTACAAAATCCTGCCAACAGAAAAAAACAGACAAATGTGAGTGATCATATAACTTTCTTTGTATTATAGTATACAACAATACAAATCTCTTATGGGAAGGATGATACATGATAATAGCAACATCAGTAACATTATACTGATGTGAATATAAATACTATCAACGACAATACAAACAATGATAAATAATAAAGAAACAGATAGTGGACATGTTGGAAGTTAGACTCATTGTAATTAGTTCTGTTGGAAAAAAACAAAAACAAAACATTAACAATGAATAATGTTTATCAAGGTTTTGGATTTGGACAGAGAGGTGTTGTTTTGTAAGTTGATTTCTATTCTGCAGGCAGAGCTGTGGGAGTCCCAAAAAGACTTAAATGCTTGGCAGGACCAGAGTGCGTGAAAATAAGTGTCTGCGGTCCCCATTGTGCATTGTGAACAGGTGTCTGTATTTGTTAGTCACATTTTGTACATTTTGTTTTGAGTGATGTGGTGTGTTTTATGGATCGTTTTGTATTGGATCTGCTGACTGTTTGTGTTGGTCGTCATGGTAACAGTGTTTTTATTTATATCTGTGTGTCAGTGGAGGGAGATATTGATAGTTGCTGTTCCAGATAGTTGGAAAGGCTATTACAGCTTGAGAAAACTTCCAGTCAGGCTGTTGGAATTTTATTTATTTATTTTTTTTATCTTAACAACCTTTAAACTGAGTAGATTTAGGATGTGTGCTCTGATACAAAGCTCCAGAATCTTGATGCAGATGCAAATTATCACCATAAACTTGGTATATGAACTGTGAAGTGCAGAAAAAAATTATATTTTTATGCTATTTTCATAATTTTGTTTTCTGTCACAATCATTTTGGGTGATTGTTTAAACTCTTTGTACTTCATACTATATTTGTTTATATTCTAATGGCTTGTATTGATAATATTTATTTTGTGCACTTTCTGTCTGTGATCATCTACATTGAAAAGGCATTGTAATTTGACTTTGCAATTGCCTTGGTTTTGGTAAATGTCTGCTGTAGGTCTTTACTAAAAGGTAAAATCTATCCTAGAGTTTCCCTACCAGCGAACATTTGTGAGTCACTGTGCCTCACCACTCAAACTCCAAAAGTATGACTCACCGCTAGTGTCTCAGTGTTAGTATTGTCAAAATACTTTCTTGGAGGTGTTTCCAACCTGATAAGAATAAAATTCTGCAGAAAACACTGAATGCATGAGAGCTTGAGCAAGAGAATGGCTGTCAGCATCTTAAGTCTAAAAATATCAGCGTTACCCCTTGAATTCCCATACACACAGAACACATGTAAGTTTAACATTTCTTTTAAGACAAACAAGAGAAGGTGCTGAGAAATGGTTGACATATTTTGTCCTCCATTCAAACCAAAACCAGAGCCGATGATTGTGTGTGACAGTAGTATTTCGGTATTTGATACATGATACCTTTAGTTTTTGTCGTGTCTCTATATTATAAAAGGGAAGTGTACTCTGTGTGTGTGTCTCGGGCATCACACAAAATCCAGAAAGAGCTGACTGCTGCAGTTTGTCATACTTCTGTATTTTTGGTAAAGGAAGAGACTAGCGAAAACAGTTAGTTGATAGGACCGATATTTTGGGAGATATTAGTAATTATGGAAAACAATAGCAATCACATTGCTATGCCCAGAATCATAGAACTGAAGTGAGTTACCTAGCAACAGATAAACAATAGGGCCACGTTGCCATGGTGTCAAATTGTGTGTGCAGAAACAGACTTGCCAGCTGAGGGTTATCACATAAAATCCAGAAAGAGCTGACTGCTGCAGTTTGGTATAATTTTTATGTCCGTACTTATAAAATACAGACTCACATCTTTTCCCAACAGTCAGCTCTCCCCAGCATGAAAACGACCACATCAACGCACGAGTAAACCTACATTTACTTTGCTGAGTTTCACATCAGATCTGTCCAGTCACAGGACTTCTAAACAGATACAAATACATACCCTTAACACTGGATTTAGAGTATCGGCCGAGGAAGTATCGGATCCAGTATTCAGCATTTTTAGGTTTTGGTATCTGTATTTTTACCACAATATCCAATAAACTCAGTTACTTTAAAAAAGAAAGCTGCTTCTCTGGATGAAAACAGGAAGAGAAGCAATGTTTTAGACACAATAAAGAAAGAACTTTTATTAGATAATTACTACTTCTTATAGAGTGGCAACACAAAAGAATAGAGTAGTTAACCATTGAATGAACCAATAACTGTTAAAGATAATTGATTGTCAGTTTGAGTAATTTCTTAAGAATAAAAGTCAACATTCACTAATTCCATCTTCTTAAATGTGAACTATTTTCTTTCTTTTTTTCCCTTCCCATATAGCTGTAAACGTAATATTTTTGGGCTGTGGATGAAAACTAGACACTTGATGTGAGTAAAAAATGCAATCTTGATTTTTCTTTTTCTCAATGTTATGAAGGATTTCTGGTGGTAATCAGTTATTTTATGGCTGAACTGAAGACAAGACTTGATTCAAAAATCCTCTTTTATGCTGAGACAATATGCCATATGACTGGAGAAACACATTTATAATTCATGCATTTCAAGAAGCAGCAGGTTGAATTTTGATTTGTAGCTGAGCGAGAAATATCTCCAGAGGCACAATCTCAATTTTTCGATTACTTTGGTGACTTTTTTTTTTCTTCACTATTTTCTGACTTTTAATGGACCAAGCAATTAATCAGGAAACTAAACAACAAATGAATCACTTATGACACTAATCATTAGATGCTGTGCATCTGTCTGTATTTATGTTCTCTACAGTTCAGTGTGAAAATTGACAGACAATGACGTTGAAATAGTGTATTTTGTTTATTTCATTTGACAGTCGACTTAGAGGTATTTTATCATAGTTTAGTGTCTGTGTTATTCTAAAACTTAGCACCAAGGTTTTCTTTTTTACTATAAATGTATAAATCATCAGTCTCCTTCATTATTATCATTTGATCCCTGCATAGCACATACTTTAACACATACATTAAATTGCAAATGCCTTAGACAGGCCTTTGTTTTTGTACTGAAGTACTGACTATTTTCCACCAATGTATGAGCCCTGGTTAACTGCAGTTTGACCCCAACTCATTTTGTTTTGCTCTGCTTTCCCACTGTGACAAACCGCAGGCTGTCACATATAAACATCTGTTGCATCTAACCTATAAACTTGGCATTTTGTGGTGTTCCTATCATTATTTTGATTTGTTGACGGTGCTTATAAAGGCCCCCAAGGTTTGTGAGGACTGTGGAGTTGGATTTTCAATTTCAGTGTTGATATTTGTGGAGTCAGAATGATGCAGATGTTGCCAAATAGGAAAAAAAAAAAAAAACATTAAAGCATAAATACTTCAAAAGTCAATTAAACAGAAGGAATAGTTTAATTCCAGACAAGCTGTCCCATTTTAAGACTGTTTTAGCTCATTTGGTTATATAAGACACTTTGCCCTGAGAAACCTTCAAGGCTAAGTGTCATAAACTTTCCAAACCTTTTTGGAGTTGATATTTAACAAAGTTGTTTATGAGTTGTTACATATGAAGTTACTCAGGGGAATGAGGGACCAGGGTAATGCCCTGAGCACCCCTGTCACCCGGCAGCCCACCCACTCTGCTGGCAATGGACTAGAATGGGCACAAGGGCAGAAAGGAAGCGGTTTCTGCCCAGCAACAGTTCAATGCCTCAGATTCATCACATCTTTCATAGAAGGTCAGACAGCAAAACAGTCTTTTTATGGAACCTTTAGTAGTACTAGTACTAGATTTAGAGAAGCATCAGGTAATTTTCCAGTGTTTTGGATCTAAAACAAATACTTAAGAGGTTAAAATATTGTTTTTTTTAAAGAGCAACACTTCACTCTAAGTTGAATTTCTCTCAAAACAAGTGACAGTGAGTCAATAGTGATTTTAATGAACAGGAGGACCCTTAAATTTGCAAAGGTAGGACCATTTAACCTCTGATTACTCACTTTGTGCTGTTGCCAGTTGTGATTCGTAGCTTCACAGTGGCTCATTGCTGCGTCTGGTTCACCATTGAAAACAACTGTTTGTAGCAACTATACATAGCATGTAAGTCACCAAGCATAAAAATAAGTTTTCTTCCTCGGGGCATGATGTCCTTTAAACAGTGTGATAGACTTATGTGAGTTTGGTCACAGGTGTATGTGGTTGGGGCCTATTTATAAAAACCCTATTCTGGGAGGAGACCTAAAAGGTTATGGTAAAGTAGTGCAAGGGGACAGGGAGAGCACTGGAGGGATGAATGGGAACATCACTCTAATGTAAGAAAAAAAGGACCCACAGACCCAGTTAGAGCTAGAATTCGAGTCAACATGTTTTTCCATTTCACCCTCAATCTTTACTCCGCTCTGTTACATTTGTTTCATCATTTTCTTATTTTCACTAAAGTGGCTCTACGTTTTGGCTCGTACCATCCCTCCCTTGGGTCACTCTGTTTGTGTCATGGAATCAAGTATCTCCTATTAAATCTAACTAAATCCTGAGGCACAAATAAAAGCGCTATAGCACTGCATCATTCAGCAGCTAAAGACTGGTACTTATTCAGAGCACACACAGTCAGCACAGTGAGAACATTTTACCTGAAGGAAACTATTTTGCTTTTGTTTCTTAACTGCAGCCTACTACTAGTTCTCATTCAATTTTTAACATGCGTTTTAATGACATGAAAGGATGCAAGATGTAAGAATATACCATGTTTAGCTGTAATGAGTTCACAGTGTTGCACAATTTCTGTAAAAAATTAAAAACTTTCAACATTAACTGAAACTAGGGGTGTGTGATATGAAGATATTAGATCATGAAGGATTAGAATCGATAAGAGTATTAAACGGCTCTGGATGTAGTCATATGCTGATGCATCACGTCGGTTCACATCCACGTCACATGGATTTCACTTTGTGTGGTGGGAGTCATGGCTGACAGTGAAATGGATGAGTTACTTCCTAAAAAGAACTCCACTTCCATCATATGGAATTGGTTTGGCTTTCCCCCAAATGACAAAAACAGTAATTTACAAAATTTGCACAGACATGGTTCGCACGTTGGATGGAAACACTACAAACCTGTTCGATCACCTGAACAGATGGCATCCCAAACAGTATGAGAGCCAAACTGCTAGAAGACCAGCCACACCACAGCCAGAGGCAACAGGTAGAGTTAAACAATTGCAAACAACTTTAATGTAAGCATTTAGTAAAGGCACTGTTTATGAGAAGAGTAGCAAATGGTGGAAAGAGGGAACAGAAGCAGTGACTTTTTACCTGCAAAAGATAAGATTCCCTTCAAAAGTCAAAAACGAGGGGTTCAAAACACTGCTTAAAGTAGCTGACCCACAGTACAAGCTGCCCAGCTGTAAATACTTCTCCAGCTCTCCTTTGTACTAACAGCCAGTGAGTCCATGGTTTTATGTTTTCCCATCCTGTGCTCGCGCCCCCTGGTTGAGAACCACTGACATAGGGAAATTGTTTGGTTGCACTGTTCAGAAACTGGCAAATTAGTCTCAAAGATCAATGTAAAGAATCATGATAAAGTCGAGATCTTGATTTTATTTTTAAAAAATCTTGATTTTTTTTTTTTTTTTTTGCCATATGGCCCACCCCTAATTGAAACATACTATTGAAATAGTCACACATTTTTCAGGTAACGGCAGGGTGTTCAATGCCAAATAAACATTCTTAAATCAGCTCTAAGATAGCTTTAAATAATAAAACATTTTATTTGTAGGAAGATTTACATAAAATTAAAAACACAATATATAATAGTAAGTGCAAACAGCATCCAGAGCTCACAGCAATATGTATATTAATCATTCCCCATCAGTTTACAGTATTTACAATGTTTGGCATCAGTTCACAAGACACTCAATGTCAACTTGCACAACACAATACTCTCATTATTAATCATTCATAAAAGGCACTTGTGAGAGGTTGAGTGATTTGGTAAAATCAGATAAGTGCATTAGCAGAAGTGCAGAGCAGAGGGAGGAGGTAGCCTTGGAGAAGAAGGTTCTGTCGCCCCAGGTTTGCTGCTCGGCCCTGAATGATGGAGTCAGATGAGTGGAGTTTACACAGAGGAGTGTATTGATGAAGCAGGTCTGTGAGGGAGAAGGAGGCCTGGTTATAAAGAGAGCAAGTGGAGATTATGTGATGTGTGGTTACAGGACCAAGAAAGGGTTAAAAGATGAGCAGCAGAGTTCTAGTTCATTTAGGACATTGGATGATGTACCATAAGAATGATACACAAGTAGATGGTTGTGGATCTAATTATCCGGGTTTCAGCAGAGTGATGGATGAGGACAAGCGATGGTTTTAAGTGGAAAAGGGTGCTGTGATGATTTGATTAAGATGCTGTTCAAAGGAAAGGTTGTTGGCAAAAATGACTCAGATGTTGTATATATGTGGTGGTGGACAGAGTGGAGCTGATAGTCGAGCAGAAGTTGGGCTTAGTCTGTGTTGTGGGATCTGGGTCCAATAGACACCACCCACCTTGCCTCCAGTGTCACTCACACCGGTGTATGAATGTATATGAATGTTTGGTGGTGGTCAGAGGGGCTGTTTGGTGTGGACTGGCAGCCAGGCTTCCATCAGTCTGCCCCAGGACAGCTGTGGATATACATGAAGTTTACCACCACCTGAGTGTGAACATGAGAGTGAATGAATTAGAGCTGCATAATATATCATTTGAGCATCATTGCAATAGTCACGTCACAGGTCCTGCAATGTAGGAGGCAAATGAACTCAATGTGTTCTCATCTAATTTCAACCTGGGTACCTGACACACACTGCACGCAGCGATCCACCAATCATAATCATTCTTAATCAGTTTGGAGTGAGTCGCTGGTAACAACATTGAAAAATAAACAACGAGCAAGAGAAAATCACTGTAAACAAAGACTTGGTGCCAAAAAGAAAAGCAGCGTCAGTTATCTGGAAATATGTCGAATACAAGAAGGATGGAACTGAAACAGGTGTTCTGTGGCGACAGTGCCTTCCACCTGTCGCCACAACGAGAGGAAACACAACTAATTTGTTTGACCATTTATGTCGGCACCGCACAGCTATTATATCCTCCTGAGTATTTTTTTCATATTTGCAATATATATCACAGGGTTAAAAAAAAAATCGCAATATCATTTTTTTCCAATATTGTGCAGCCCTAGAATGAATAAGGGATCCATAATATAAAGTGCTTTGGGTGCCTTGAAAAGAGCTGTAGATATCCATTCCATTATTATTATTATTATTATTATTATTATTATTAGTAATGATGATTTTGATTTATCAGCCGGGTGCATCCATGATTTTAATTCAGTGATAAAATGAGTGGTGTTGGTGGTGGAGGTAATGGATTGGATATGTGAAAATTCATCATGTTACCAAGGGAGAACATTTATAGGAAGAAGGGGAGAGGATCAAGCATAGAACCCAGGGGGACACCTTGGATATAATCTTACATAAAAATGTAGAAATTTTCTGTTTTTTTTTTTCTGTTATTTTTTCAGTATAAATATGATCAAGCTATTGGATGGAGGATAGAGAAATATTTACCAATAATGACTATGGTTTCCATAAGTCTCTGAATCTTAAAATATATTTAGTTAAAATAATATGCATGCTCATAACTGTTACTCCACTGGCTCAAAATTTAGTCTGCATTTTACAGTCTAAATGTTGTCAAAATATTGTAATAATTTTGGTATATGCAAAATTCAAATAACAACAACAACAACAACAACAACAACAACATAAAGCTATCACACACAGTTTAAGCCTCTAGAAACCAGGGGGAAATTTATAGCTTGGTTGTAACTTGCCATTTTATAATAGGTGAGAACATTCTGAGTCATTTGTAGATTGTAATCTTACCACGAAAGATCGCCACATGATCTTCGGGCCTGAGCTTCCAGTCCTAGCAGGTGCTGATCCTAATCTTGCACTTGGTGTCCTCCTTGACCTTCCTATTAGTGACTTTCACCATGTGTCCCCTTGCATTGTTAGTTTGTAGTTATACATGTTGTGTGTCTGAGTGCGGGCAGTGGTGTCAGGAGGGACTTGTAAAACTGTCACGTTGGGGAATGAAAGGCGCCTGGCCCAGAGGACAGCGATTAGAGCCTTGAAAAAGGTCATGCTTTATGGGCCTTTCTTTTAACCCCTCCAAATAGGGGTGATTATGGAGGGGGGCACAAATTCAGTGACCTGCTGTCATGTAACACAGCCAACTTGACGCTCCCACAATAATAGTCGCACAGCCTTGTAACGCCGTGATATTTGTGATTCTCAAATGGTTAACGCCATCTATGACCCTCCGTCATGATCATGGGAATACTGAAAGACCCTCAGTGTAATGACCGAAACAGTTGTTCTAATAATATGGAAGGAGCTGGTGTAGATATGCTTGGTATGTTTTAAGGTGAGCAAAGGTTATGTCTTGGGTCTCTGCGTGAAAATGTGACACGATTTGTTTACTTTCTACAGGTTTGGTGTTGATATTTTTACTGAGACATTAGTTCGCAAAAAAAAAAAGGTGTTGAAAGACTAAAATCCTTTCCAATGCTTTTTTTTTTTTTTTTTAAAGAACACAATTAAATAACATTTGACAGGAAGTCTTGAGCTCATTTTCTGACCTTCAACATTCACTTTCTGTAAAAGAATATGCTTTGTATAATCACTTTTCCAAGTAGAGAATTAGATTACTTGTAATCCTCTAATATGCTCTGCACCCAATTTGTATCCACATTCTGCTATTTCTTTAGGTATCATTTGTTTTTTGCTGATAGCCGATATTTCACTTTGAAACCAAACTCCTCTCCCAAAAGACTGAAAGACATCTCAGAGGTCAATTCAGTTCGATTTTCTATTTTGAGGAGGTTAGGAAAGATAAGTTTGGAGTTTAGGCTGAGAAAGGATGAGGTACGAGGAGTTCCTGTCATTGGGACAGAGAAAAATAGCCACGGGGCTCAGATCTTAACCACATCTGAACCACTGTGTACTTCTGCCAAGTACGAAGTCATACTACTAAAGAGCACTTCTTTCTTCACCTCCATCCCTTTCTTGGAGTACTCATCTGGTGGCATCATGGTCGATCTCTGGCCTTTCCATTTGATGTGTAGTGTGTTCTAGTAGTAGCCTACTGTTCCAACAAAATGAAAACAAATGAGGGTGGCTTTAAAGCTATAGTGCAGAACTTCTGTCGCCCCCCTGTGGAATTCTGCGTTATTACAACCACAAAGCCAGCACTTCCATATGACGTATACCCAGGTGCAGATAACGGATGTTGTGCTGTTGATGATCTGTCTATTTTTTATAAGCAGGATTACGGTAAAACGCAACACCAAACTGAACGAGTGTAGCTCTCCACGCTCATGCTACACACCATGTACTGCTCGCCATGGTACACAGAGTAACATTTGCTACACAATGTGGCTAACACCAGGCTGCTAACATTACATTATGTTCATAGCACCATTTCCAAGAAAATAATAAAGTATTAGCTCCAGTACATGGAACAGCAACACATACAACTCATAATATAATTATAAACCGAGTCACTTATGTATCCAACAGCAGCAGGTAAACATCCATGTCTGCTCTCAGCCCAGTTTCTTCCTTCAGGGCTCTCTACCGAGGAAAAGCGACGCCAATACACATCCTTGTTTGCCTTCTTCATCGGTCACTTTCCTTCCTCGCTAATACTCCTTCAGCCGAACATCCAGGTTTTTTCTTTGTGGTAGGATCCACTTCTGAACTGTGTCTCGGCCGCTTCTTTGGCTTCTCCGCCATGTTGCTTAACTTGCTTTCCCTTTCTACCTGCGCTCTGCCTCGTGCTCCCCCTCCCTTCTTGTTGTGAGGTAAAATGCGTAATTTTCTGTGCGATAGCGCGGGAATGTCGCCGGTCGACGCGCAAAGCAAAAATGATATATATTGAAAAATACCACAAGATTTTAGAGGAGCCGATTGGCTTAATCAGCATTGTGTCATCTATTCTAGTAGTGGCTTGGGTGAAATGGACATTTACGGACATGGAGAAGTTCTGCACTACAGCTTTAAGCGATCATCAGGTGTCTCCCAGATCTTTGAATCTAACTCATAAGTTCTTCTAAAAATGTAATAGAACCAGCGGCCTGTACTAAAAAAACACAAAATAAACATCCATTCACAGATGTTTAGTTGTAAAAGTGTAAGTCAACTAATTAGAGCAAAGATCTCATAATATTTCTCAGGTTTTTAATTATCTGGTTGGTATTTTCAACAGGCTCTCTTGGTGAATACACAATAGCACAGCAATGGTTCAACAAACATACAATAAAAACTTCACCCAGAGCTGACTGGATAAAAGAGGCTTGAATAAATAGCAGATAAAGTGGGAAGTATAATGTTTAAGTTCTTTGAAATGCTGCAGAATCCCAAAGTGCCGACATTTTTCTGTGTAATCTACTGTAAGCCTGGACGCTGGAGAAGCAAAAAGGAACATGGTGTGTATTATTACCTCTCCACAGTGTCCAGGGATATGACAGCCTCAGTAAATCAGCAGAAGGGTTGAGTGGTCACAAAGAGAAAGCCATGGGCTGAGGATGATTACCCATCAGTGGAATCAATTTTTATTTGGGACAGACACCTGTCGCCACATAATGGTAGAATAACGTGTGCTGCTGTGACATGACAGATGAGTTTCTCTGACTCTGTGGAGGTTGGATGCACTCCAAGCCTTTTGGGATGTCCTGTTTTGTGTATGAGTGTGAATTAATCACTATGTGGGAATACCACAAAGGAATTCTGCTGCTCTGGGTCAACACACAGGGCTGTAACCTGAAAGCATGCCTATCATCTGAATGGTATCTATTTTCATTAAAGATCTGCAGCAAAACTTTAATCTGGGAACAAAGTGAGGGCCTTAGGACTAAGAAGAAGCTTTTCTTTGTCCTATTTCCAACTGAATAATGAGTAAAATTCTTCATACAGAGGGTTGATGTTCAAAAGACAAAATGAAAGGTCGACTGGGTCCAACGTGTAAAGATAGTAATCACAAGCTCTGTTAACCTGCAGAATTGTGTTGTTAACCCATAAAGACCCGAACCTCCACCAGTGACCAAAACCATCTACTGATCTAAAATGTTTAAGAACTTCTGTTCCACTAATCCTATCAATACATGAAAATAATTGGTGTAAAAGGCAGTTTGTCATCTTTTTATGGTCATCAGATGTGACCCATTTGGATGTTCAAAGGCTCCGTACAGTGGAAACACGTCATCTTCTTCAACACTGAGCCCATTTACATGACCATAAAAATCCGATAACTGACAGTAATCTGATAATTGCCACAATCAGATGTGATGCGTTTACATGCACTTCAGAAATGCGATAATCGAAAAACCCTGGTTTACATTTTTCAGTCCATTATTTAATATCTTTCAGAGTATTTAGGTATGTTATGATGTAAGACGTACACTTCATGTCATTTTCAAAACATTTGGTCTTGTCTTGTTGACCATGGCAACACCTACGGTGTCAGCATTAGCTGTCCTAATGTGGGAGCTAATAAGACTATAAAATAAGTCACATATTTCTGCTATCATTCATTTCATTGTTTGTTTACCTTTTTCCTTAGGCTCA
>JAPQRP010000005.1:39826334-39839243 GCA_037367295.1 Apogon hyalosoma | reverse complement strand
TGTGTGTGTGTGTGTGTGTGTGTGTGTGCGTGTGTGTGTGTGTGTGTGTGCGTGTGTGGTTGTATGTGTGTGTGTGTGTGTGTGTGTGTGTGTGTGTGTGCGTGCATGCGTGTGTGTTTAAAGTCCTCCTGTGTGGACTCGGTCACACACAAAGAAGGTATGTATAGCGGTTTGGCTAGCCTTGTTTTTCTCTTTTATTCCTACTCTCCATATAATTGCATGTTTGTTTCTTTTAAATGACAATAATGTATTCATGTATTCAGGAAATCTTGGGAGGGCTGAGCAAATGCCTGCCAACTAGGCTTTTAATCACAACAGAAAAAAGCCCAGATACTGACATCAATTTTTACTCTCGAACACAAAGGCAAACGCACACACATGCACTCCCGTACAAATCATATGCTTCTCTCTACTTATCTACAAATAGATGACAGGAGGAAGGAGCACTCCAGTCTGTTTTACCAAGCTAAATGCACTACTACACAGTGTGTTCTTTTCCCAAAGCCTATCACACAGAGCACATACATTTCTAAAAAAGAACTAACACAGTCTTATTACAGAGTACATATGACGCAGTTTGGTTGCAAGTGAATATTCATTCATGCATTAGTTGGTTTAAGCTGGTCAAAGGTCGCTGTATTTATCCTCCAGAGCAGACTCAATGCATTTAAGGGAAACCAAAGTCTACTATTCAGGAAGAGTTAAAAGTTCACTGTGTATTTTTAGATAAATATATGTTCATTTTTGTTTTATTAATTTTTTTTCTACATTGGTTTCTATTTACTTGGGGCTTTGATGTTGCAGAAGTCCAGTGTGTACTTCTCTACAGCAGAAAAAAAAAAATCTGCACACCAGTAGCTCTTTTGCAATTTGTTTATCATTGATCTTCTTCAGTTACAGAGAAATATATACAGAGCAGTCATCCTTTATAAAGCAGCGATTGTTTACAATCCTATCTCGATGATTAGCTCAGAAAGGCAGTGAGCTAACATCAATAAATGACCAGCTCTGTACATGAGTATGTATGAATCTTATATTGCACCTTTAATTGTTTTATAAGGTGCATTTTTCATTTCTTGAGGCCAGGTGCTAAATAGCATAACTTAGCATAGTGTGATCCTGATAAATACAACAAAGTTGTCTCTTCGGTTTTTGTTTAGAGCTGCATTTTTGTAAGGTTCAAACGCTCAATTCAGCATATCCATGCCTGTGTTTCCACCCAACACAGGCCTGCGGAGGCCTTTCTCTGTGTAGAGTGGAGATGTTCTCCCTATGACCACATGGGTTCTCTCCAGCCTCCCCCCTCAGACATGCACCGAAATAGGCTCATTGGTCTAAATTACACCAAAAGGTGAATGGCTGTTGATGGTTGGAAAGTTGGAAAATGTTAGAGATGTAATATTTCCAAAAAACAGAAGACGTTTTCAGAGCATTGTGTTTCCTGTTGGCATCAACCAAATCCAATGGCAAGCCAACTTCTATGGCAATTTTCAGATTTTCTATCTAACATTCCACTAAGCATAACAATGCACTAGTGATTATTATTTATCAAATACTCAAATTATTATTTTTTCAATGAGATGTGTTTTTTTTTTACCCTGGATTAAAAACAAACAATATGCTATTAGAAAGTTAATGAATTACCCATTACTTACTTTGCCACTTAATCAAAAGCCACTTTTACACAGAGATCTCGGAAAAAGGGTGAGATGATGATCCCGCCTTTTTTCCACCGTTGACCGATTTCCACAGCCAAGCCAAAGGAGTAACAGAAGTGAGACAGGCTGGACTTTTACACAGTGGACCTACGTTCAGGAATCAAAGGGGTGGTGACACAACATATAGTTTGACATATAACTTGAACTAACCTTTCACCGTTCCACAAATGTTACAGATAGAGTCCTCCGTCTGAAGTGACAACAGCTCGTGGATCTTGGCCTCTCCCCAGTTCCACATCTTTCTGGTCGTGTTGATATGTTTATTTACTGTACGCGGCCCGCACTCATTTTTAAATCCCCTTGGTGCGGGGATCATACAAGCAATATGTCATCAAAACGTCACACCTTGGTTGCGGAATGACAGGTGTCCCTTTTACATAATGTTCCAGAATCATGATTCCACCTTTATCAGGACTCTGTTACTATCTCCAGAGACGTTACAGAGCCCTGACAGAGGTGGGACCAAATGATCCCACCATTTCATTTACACAGACGTTGTTCCAGAATAAAGGTGAAATATTCCCGTAACAGAAGTGCTGTAAAAAGGAGTTAATGAAATTGGTACGTGGACATTTTTATTGGCAGTGTTTACTAAGAAGTGTCATTGTTTGTTACAGGTACGTCTTTCTGCTTCTTTTCTTTTCTTGTTCTTTGTTCTCCTTCTCCTCAGATGTTGTCAGCATTGCTGCATCTTGCACCAGTCTTTTTATTGTGAAGTTTTGTCACCTTGCGACTTTCTGACTTTTTTTTTTTTTTTGAATCCTGAACGATGCCTTTAATGGAAACTTTACCGGTCGATGCATTCTACACAGCATATTTACTGTATCTGTGGTATCTGACAAACAAAAAAAAAATCCAACTTTAGAAATATGATAAAAATTTCCAAACTTCTGTTGAATCACTTTTCAGGTAAAACTGAACTCGTGTGTTGAGCAGACATTTCTCTCCTTTTTGCTTCCTGACATACAATGAGTTTGCTTTGAGAAATTGTTGTGATTTCTAGTTTTATGCATTATGAACTGTGGTTACACCTTTCTTTGATTATAATGGCATTTATATGTGCAGAGAACCATAATTTTAGTCAAATGACATTTTTATTGTAAGATGCAGTGCCTGTCTATCTACTGTGATCTGCTTGTGCTATTTTTGTACATTTCACTCTGACAAGGTAGTCAAAGTAGTGAGAAAAGAGTAAAGAGAAGGGATTTGATGCCAAAATCATTCCACTTGGATGTCAGCTTTTCACAGTGTGTCTGAGCCACCTGGATGTTCAATATTTTTCCTGACAGAAACAGTCGGTGTTAAGTCAACCCACACCATCACCACATGAAACATTTGAAACCAAACCATGTTTTTGCTTCCTCAAAACAACACCTTCAAGCAAGCACCTTCCTCCACCTCGACCGGAACAACATTCTGTGATCCTGATGTCAAACCAGGGTTCCTCAGCTTAAGAGACAGTCGGCCCCAAAGCGCTTTGTGCCACTCTGAATCATACACATAGTGGACCACTGAAATATCAAGGCTGTTAAGTCAAATGAGGCTAGTCGTCTACTATTCCAGCCTTGTCTTTCTGATCCTCCTCCATTTCAGATTATCATGTCAGACTCTCACATGTGTCCCAGCCTTGAAATGTGATTAATGTCATATTTAGTCTGTGAGGATTTGGGAGCAGGAGCAGGATTTGGGAGCCTTTTATTGGAAATATGGGCAGTCACTGTCCTCAGTAGGAAATGGGCGTACGAAATGGCATGTTTTGGGCTATTAAGATTAGAGGTGATTTGCATAGTTTCATCTTCAGAGATCGGGGTGGCTCGGGGACTCGGAATGGATGTTACAATCCCACTGTGACGAGCGAAAAAAGGGATAAGAGCCGTCTTTTTGTTGATGTCAAAGTTTTAACTCAGTCTAACACGAAATATGTTCAACATCTGCAGCCGTTTGACTCATTTATTTTGCATGTTTGATAAGTGCAGCTTAAGTCACTAAATGCTCGGTAACAAAGTAAACAATACCCCTCGGTTGAGCATCTCTGCTCTCTGCTTCGTGTCCTGCTGATGCACCGATAACGGATGGAGTCTCACCCAACACATGAACGCTAATATTTATGCTCCTTTACTGCAGACGAGCTCTCATAAACATCAACACTTTCATGAGTCAAAGGCATGTCTGAGCTATAGGCAAAACACTGAAATATTGATGGGCAGATGAAAGGGAGAGAGAGGGGCGTGCTGGTTATATTTAGCAACATCGTCTCCCCGGGATCTTCAAGAGTGGGTATTTTTGTCTGACCGGAGAGGCTGAACGCAGCTTTTGTTTTATTTGAGTGATGTTACAATAAATGTTCACATGCTGTCTGTGCGCTGTTCACTTTAATCTTTTTCTGAAGTTCTTTCTTTCCCACCAGGCATTTTTTGGGGCAACTTTGACAGAAAACAACAGAGGAATAGTTTGCATTTAATGATACAAGGCTGTGTTGGTGACAGGAATCAGATATTTTTTTAGTTGTAGAATGATTTTGTGGTTCGTTTCACTTGTGTTATCTGACACATTACTCATCCCAGAAATATGCAAAGACATTTTCAGGGGTCATGGTTTTACTTGGTTTCTTTTCACATTCCTATCATTAGGTTTTATTAGTGATTCATCAGTGATATTTAGTCCAAAATGTTCAGACATACTTCAGGATGTGGCTAGATTTCTACAGTTTCAATAAAAGATCGAACTAAAACCTTTCTGTATCATTTTAGTTTTAGTACAACCACATAAAATACATATACTATAATTTACATCCTAAATCTAAGTGATGAACTATGACAGTTCTCAAACTTTTTACAGTGGAGTACCCCCTAAAATATACTTTTTTAGCAAAGTACCCCCAACTCTCACTTCAGCATTTTTGATTAGATTGAATAAGGCAAAATTTGTGCCTGTGCCAAAGGTGTCTGTTTATATTTTTAAAATTTTGTAAACAAAAATACATGTATTTATATGGGACTATATGAAAAAAAAAACAACACATTTTTTAAAGTAAATTTTGTGTGCAAAATATAAACTGAAAAGTGCCCTCTTTCACTGATGAGAAAAATAAATAAATTGGTCATTAATTAATGAATTAACCTTTTATCAACAAACGATTAGTTAGCTACTCAGATAAACTCATTTTGAATAATATAAAATAGAAATGTTCTTAAAATGTTACCAAAGCTTAAACAAGATGACTGACAATAAAACAATTATATGAATGTATTTATTGTGTTTTATATTTCAGCATTAATTATCATTATGTATTTTTTATCCGGTACATGAGGACTTATTTAAAGTATTTTAGTATTTTACTACTACAATTATATGCTTTTAGGACACATTTATTGTGCAAAAGGGAAACTGTTTTTGTCACATACATTCAACAAAAATGATAAAATTATAGATGAACAAAAGACTATGCATTTACGTCTAAGCACTCATAGCTTTAGTACATATCATCCACATATGTAATCACCACCTGCTGATTTTATACAGATGACTGTACTGACTTCCATTTTGGATCCAGTTCAGTGTTGATAAAATACACAGATCTGTTAAACTCTATGGTAAACAAATCAGCAGCGCCAGCTTTAACATTCAACAGTATGGATGCATTTTCACTGAAGTCAATAACAAAAAGTGTGGAATAAAATATTAACTGTTAAGTCCTCATGTTAAGTGCATCAGCCATTTACTGAGATGAAATCCACTGAATGAAGAAACTTATATTTTCACTGCTTGTGGATGTCACATTTGAGCAATGATTGTTCTTAAATATTAAATTATTTCTTACTGTTATTCTGTTGTACAATTATAAACGTGTATATATATATATATATATATATAAAATCTCTCTTCATTTCTTAGCAGACAAACTTAATAGGAGTAAATGAATGCTGATGAACCCCATCAGCAGGCTCACCCTGAACATCATCTCTCATGATTCCCTGTATCTGTTCTTCTGTTTTCCCAGTGATGTTCTCTCATTTGTAACTTTTATACCTGTAATAAGCTTTAGCACAGGAAAAATGATGAAGAAAATGATAACCAAAGCCTGGCCTGTACCTGGTGAACTTAATGAAATGCATCTGAGAGGGGGTACAAACCTCATGATGGGGAAAAATACCCACTAAGGTTGCACTGGTCTGATATTAGGATCAAATATCGGCCCTGATATCAACATTTTAGCTGGATCAGGGATCTGTAAAAGTAACCAATCCATACGACTGATCCTTCCTTTTTAAAATTTTACATCATGCATGTCTGGACTTGAGTGAAGTTGTTGCAAACACAGACCGGCAACATGGAGTGAACTAAGCGGTCTGTGATTTGGAGGTTTTTCAGCCTTAACACACCAACAAGCTCGACGGAAGTTTGCAATGCTTGTAAAGTGAATGTTTCCAGGGGTGGTGGTAGTGAATAGTGATGTTGGATCGTTATCGGGTATGGAATGATATGCAAGGCCCCAGCACCAGTATCAGCGTCGGAACTGAAAAAGTCGAATCGGTGCATCCCTAATACCCACCCATAAGCCACTTTTTTAATTGTTATGCTAGACACCACACAATCTACTCATCTCTAGATATTCCACATTTCCAAAGATGAATCAGTTTATGAATCCTGGTGGTCACACAGACAGACATGAATGAAAATAATACCCTGCTTCAGTGACAGTAATACTAGAATATATTAATAATAGAATACATAACTTGTACTTTATTTGTGGTTACCGTACAAACCATAGGAGTTTGATTAGATATATGTGAGTCAGTGGTTAAAAGATCATCTGAAGTCCTAAATTTTAAGGATGTCTTTTCGTTATGAGCAACACCTTCGATTTTAAAAGCAGAGTAAAGTAGATTTGTCTTCGTCTTCGGACCCTTTGAGATCCTGATTAAACGAAGCAGGGATTCATCTGTCTGAACCTCAGCTTTACTTCCACACTCCCCTCCAACGCTGACTTCACCGACTTAAAGTGACAATGAATTATTCAAATTAGAACGCCTGGAAATTTTTGATAGGCTATTTTTAGCGCCGGCATCTGGTTGGTTGCCAAAAGCTATGGGTTTAGAAGGGTTCCCCGAGTGAGCGGGCTGTCATGTCACAGTGAGCTGTATAATGAGGACAGGGAGGAAGTGTGTGAGTGGGGGAGACAGTGACGGAGAGGACGAGGAACTGAAAACCCTGTCGTGTAGAGACGCTCCCGTGTTTTTGTTCTCCCTTTGGTTAAGAGTTGGGGATCTGTTTTCAGCGACACCCGCTCGCATCCCTCTGTCGTCAGTCATTGATTCTAAATTAGCGACAAAAACAATTCATTGAAACCCATTCTTTAAGAGGAGTGAGTGACAGAAAACCGTGCTCATGTTTTGTCATCTGTCTGTGCTTAAAACAACATAAAAAAGTCATTGTTTTGTCATGTTCCGGGAAGAAAATGAGCGACAGGGGAAACCCTTTTCTCTGCCAAAGAAAACTACCGTTAATTTTCCCCTCCGCTGCCTCCTCCGCCTCCCATTTCTCTTCCCTCCTCACGATCTCGCTCCCTCTCTCTCCCTTCACACTTCACCATCTTGAGCTGTCAAAAAAAGGAAAAAAGGTGCCGTTACCATGGCGGCAGCTGATCAAGAGAAAAAAGTGCAGCCTTGCGTACAACAAAAACATGCTTTTGTTTGGGGATTTCATTGTAATGTAGGATAATTCATTAGTAGGCTCATATTCTTCCCTGTCGCTGATATTCCCATGGACTCATCAGCTGAGCCCCTGTCCTCCCAGGCACCCACTTTATTTTTATCCTGCTTTATTTAATAAAAGAAATATCATCCAGCCGTGTCTCTATAGAATAAGCCTGAGATGGAAATCAATTACTTGGCAGTTTAATTATGTATGCGCCACGATGGTCTTTAAATGAGCCATTCACCTAACTACACTAGATAATGTTGATTTAACTGCTGTTTAATTTTAGAATGGGGAGCTTGATGTGACAGAACTTGCAAATACAGACATCATGTCTGTTTCCCAGCATGCACCGTTCTCTTCCCACAGGCTCCCCCAGATATCACACAGCACGTCGAAGCAGACATACTGGATGTGTATCCAGCTAATGGCCATCAAAAGGTTCCTGAGCTGCTTTAACCCCACAGGACTTGTTAGGAGCTTCAGTCTTTCAAGATCATATTCTGCAGACAAGCTTTACTCAAACTCAAACTTCAGCTTAATGTCTAGTCTCATTATCAAGGTTTGTGTAAGACATCAGATATGTGAAGTTCTATCAGTTCACGAACAAGACATTTGGAAGTTTCCGTTCTTATCTCTTTACTACAGATAATCTGTGTTGTATTCATGAAGCTGAATAAGTGCAGCAGAAGAGACGCATAAATAAACATAAGGACTCATCAGCCATTCTCCCTGTCATCCACACTTAAAGGTCAAAGCACAGAATAAGATTTTATTCTGGCCAGTACATGTAAATAATAATAATAATAATAATAATAATAATAATAATAATAAAAAAAAAAAAAAAACTCGCTTTGCCACCTCTTTATAGTTCTACGTAGTTTCCTTCATGCGTTTCTAAAAACCAAAGATGAAAACATTTATATGTGGTTGTGCAAAAAGAAATTGTTCCAACCCAACAAATCTTGCTTTCTTCATGTGTTTTCTGTGCTTTAACTCACAGATGAAGCAAATGATCAAATATTTAGATAAAAGTGCAAAAAAATGCAACGCTGTGCAGAACATTGAAAACCAAACCTGCAAATGTGCACAGGTAAAGTAGAGTAAAAACACCAACTATACACCGACTGTTGAATTAGTCCAAATCCTTCAGTCAAACAGGGGTCAAATTAAGTTACGTCACATCAGCACATGAAGCACAACGATTTACTTTATGGAAAACAGAAGGACCTTGTTTAAAGTCCTTTTGACTAGTTTTTAACAGCAGCAAAAAATCTATTTTCTGTAATGCCAACATTTTATGTAAGATGGGTCATGTTAACACAAAGCACAGTTGTGTTTTGTCAATGTTGTTATTAAACAGCAGAAACACAAAATGCAGACTGATAGGTCACAGATTAGATCTCAACAATGCCTGTCTTTGTACCCTGTGTGTGTAGGGTTGTGTAACTATGGGCAGATGAATACAGCAGCCATCAGCTTGTCCATGTCCATAGTGTTTTAACAGCAGAAAGTAGAGCAACAAGTAAACAATGTGGATGTTGTTGCTCAACTGTTATCTAATGGTGTTCAGTTTGAGATGTGTCTGGCAAAGGGCAGAAGCTGTTTTGTCTCAGGACTAAATGTTCCTCAGTGTGTCCTTGAACTCTCCAATCTGGTTCCCATGTAGAATGGGACCTGAGTGGGTGATTTCACATTTGGTCCAGACCTTTTGACTTTTCAGATTGACTGGAACCAATTTCTTTCCAAAACTGATGATCTTTGTCCAGATCAAGCTGTACCATGGTTTGCACTATTTAGAGAATAAAAACAGTCTTTGGATGGTTTAAAGGAGAACAAGTGGTGTCAGGCTCAACAAACCCCACCCCTCGCACATATTGTAGCTTATTTTGGTGACAATCCAGCTGATGTCATCATGTCTATGCATGTGCTGATGTCAGCATATCAGTTGCCTCTATATATGTGCCAAGTTTGAAGTAAATTTTAACAAAATTGATGTTTTTATAGACATTTGACATTTCACCAGTTATAAGTAAAATTCATACGAAATTTGAACTTTGACCTACTTTTCCCAAAATCTAATTACATCTATTCCAGGTCACTGGCAATCTATAAACCCAATTTGGTATGAATTCAACCAATAGTTTTGCTGCTATGAACATGTGAAATTTCATCCATTTTAAGTAAACAGGGAAAAAAGAAAGATTTAAATTCATAAACTAGAAAAACACTCGGAGAGTGCAGACCTCCACCAAGGCAGATCAGTCGTGTGTCCTCCCCGTGCCATGATTAATTTAATCCTAAAATGAATTCCTGTACCTTGAAAATCTATACATAGCATTGGATTTACATTAATATTATCAATATTGTGGAGTTATATATGCAAATGTTGAAAATGGCCCTGTCTTGCAATGAAAAAGAATCCTTCAAAAAATTCCTGGATCCAGACAATGATCTGGATCACCAGCAAAATTTAATCATTTATTCATTGTGCCAGTATCAGGATTTCCTGAAGATTTCATCAAAATCTTTCCACAACTTTTTGAGTTATCTTGCTAACAGACAGACCCCAATGAAAACATAACTTCCTTGGCGAAGGTAAAAATTTGAACTTTGACCTACAGTTCCCAAAATGTAATGAGATCTATTCTGGGTAACTGGCAATCTATAAACTGAATTTGATGTGAATTCAACCGACAGTTTTGCTGCTAGAGTGTTAACAAACAAACAAACAGAACCAAAACAATACCCCTTGCCTCCCTTTCGGGGGGCGGGATAAAAATTAACACCAAATATATTAACCAAATGACCAAATTTACAACATGCTGACCTGAGATGCACAACTGCACATAAACTATTGAATGTCATGTTTAGGGAGACACAGAACATGTACATGATGATGGCCGGGCGTATAGGTTTCCCCCCAAAATTGCAGGATAATTGCAGCTATAACCAAATCTAAAGCCAAAAAAAACCCTTTTACCTTGGTTCAGACTTTGACATGTGCAAATGCCCTGAGACTAGACCAGCTGTTTTCTTCAAAGGTCAAAGTTTTGGACCACTGGACATGATTAAGATTGGGCAAAGCTTGTGTTTACAGTTTAACACAAACCCTAGTCTTCTTCTGCCTCTTTCGTTCCTGTCTAGTTACATAAATGCTCAGCTTCTTCACTGACCTTGAACACTTGTGACAGATGCACATGTTTTTTTTCTGCTGTGGAATCATGCTATAAGAATGTAATTCCCATGGTAGCATATCAGTATCTACATAGACAGTGAATAATGATGTGTGTGTGTATGTAAACAGGTAATTAATATCCATAGGTGAATTGAGCTTTTACTGTTACAGATATGGGTGTGGATCCCACTGTTCCTCGTGCTCAGGAAGCTGAACATAACAACATGAAGCTAGGGTCAAATGTTTAGCTAAACTTAGCAAAGCTGGTTGGAATCCCTTTTAGTCTATGTCCATCCAGCTGCCAAAACTTCCCACCTGTTGCGATCACAGGTTGCCAAAACTCACACTCAGTTTTAGAGTGTGACTGATTATCGTTCACTAAGTCTTGGTTCACAGGTTATCATGTAGCGTGAGGAGAGAGATGCTCCTGCCATTAGCTGGGTGATCAGTGTGGCTCCCTCGGTGACGTGGGGTGGTGGTGATGTGTACCAGGGCGAAGAGGATGCTTTGAAGAGACACAACAGTATTGAGTGACAGACACAGCAACAGACGGAGGGATATCTCTGCCCGGGGGTCTGTGCTTCCAGCTGGAGCTGAGCTCTGTATCTGTGACACAGAAATAAGACAACTCCCACTGTGAGAATCCTTATCTACTGCACATACGCTTACATCCAGGCATGCTTTGTATATTAAAAGACGCATTAAATGACACCTCTGGCAACATAAAGCAATTCTTTTTAATAGATATTTTCTCCTCTCTATAGAAGATCACAAGTTTAATATATACAAGAACTCAGTAAAAACATGTGACACTGACAATGACCTTTATTCCATTTGGATGGAGAACTCTTTATAAATACTTTATCGGTATTAGGGGTTGACTAATGGGCTTTTAAAGGGGTCATATTTTGCTAAACCCACTTTTATTAGTCTTTGGTAGATTTATTTGTATATTTGTATATTTGGATCCTAATAGTTCCAAAAGTTTGAATTTGAACCTTCCAGGTGCTGCAAAGCTATATATCTTTATATTCATTCCGTCAAAAATTGAGTGGATTTCTACAACCTGTTTTAATTCATGCTCAATTTATTATGTTTTATAACTAGTTACATCACGATATTTGCACATATAAGGTCAAGACTTCCGATGAACATTTCTCTGAGTACAACATAATTGTTTGTCAGCTGCAGCGGTTGTAGTCCATATTGAAAACATGGCCAAACTTTGAGCTGATTACCTAAAATGTTCAGTTGTTGGTTGAACGGGACAGAGCGGCACAGCCAAAAACCTGGAGGGGGTGGGGTCATGTGCATGTAAAGGGCCAGCGCTCAGAACGACCTTTCTTGTGTCATTACTCAAAATTGGGGTTGAAGATGGACCTGTGGAGTTTAATAAATGAAGAATTCAGGCCCGAGCATAGCATTTATAGTTTATAGAGACCACAGGGAAATGTTTTAAAATGAATAATTCCTTTTTTTTTTTTTAAAAAAAAAAAAGCAAAATATCACTCCTTTAAAGGCCAATATACAGTAATAAAGATAATTCAGAGGAGATACAACCGACCAAGCAGTCAATAAACCAATGGCAATTGTAACAAGGCTTGCACTGTTTGGGGCTGACAACAAGGGTATATCCCCTAAATCCCCCCAGTCCTCTGCTATATATAAATCTATCCATGATACGTGATAGACAATCGATATGAACTCAGTTTGAGCTACATCGACCTGATAGTGGCAGAATAATGGTCACAGAACCAATTTTTCCCCACAAAACTCCACCTACTGAATGAAAATGACACCATAGAAACTCTGGATGGTCGCCAGAAAATGGACATTTGTAAGATGATCAATATGAACCAACTTTTATCTCAGTTGATTTATTATTGCTTGATTTATGTCCAAAAAACTGATTTTCAACTAAAGCGCCCCCATTTGGATGATTTATAATACTCATAGAGAAGCTGAAATCAGATAAGATTCTTCCACTAGGGATTCACTATGGTGGTTATCAAAGGACAAGAAATTCAGCCAAATCTGTCCTAGTTATTGCATTCACACCAAGAAGATCTGGCAGTGATGTTTCGGATAAAACCATTATCCATCCATCCATCCATTTTCTGAACCCGCTTTATCCTCACTAGGGTCACGGGGGTCGCTGAAGCCTATCCCAGCCACTTAAGGGCGAAGGCGGGGTTCACCCTGGACATGTCGCCAGTACATCGCAGGGCTGACATACAGAGACAAACAAACACTCTCACATTCACACCTATGGGCAATTTAGATTAACCAATTAACCTATCAACGCATGTCTTTGGA
>JAPQRP010000005.1:39799561-39810056 GCA_037367295.1 Apogon hyalosoma | reverse complement strand
CTGGAACTATTTGTCTGATTGACTTCAAATCAAGTGCAAATGAAAGGTCATGACCTGGAGATGCCTCACGTCATGACGTCATAGCTGTCTGGTTAAGGATTGGGGGCGTTCGGGGATATACCCCTAGCCGTCACTTCCTACAGCTAGTTTTGTCTAGTTATTCTTACCATTAGATTACACATTTACCATAAAGGGACATGTACTTTACACTTGGCAGGATTAACTGAACTAAATCCTTAGAATAAATGACATCTGAATCCACAAACATGGACGATAATATCAATGGGAAACAAACCAGATATAGTATAAAAATAAAATGCACCATTTAGGGCTTATATTCTTGCCTTTTAATTACACTCATATCCAAAGACCGTTCATTTATGGTTGTAGTTTCAGATTCAGAATGAGTTCAGTATGCCCTTTATCCATATTTTCCTGGTAAGAGCAGGAAAGATTTGATGTAAAACAACCCTAAAAGTAACAAAGTGGGTCAATAACTTCAACCCTCAGGACTGTAATCCGTCTTCATTTTCTCCTCTCACAGTTCTGTCGGCAGATTGCAGCGGCGGTAGCGACCTGACAATGTCTCCAGAAGAGCGAGTCCCCATGCGGAGGTCTAGCACCAGGGAGCAGGACCACCGCAGTGGGGGGACATGCTTCCTGCTTGCAGCTAGCGATTACACCTGCCCCACAGACGGAGGGATGCGAAAAACAGGTAATTGAATGTGGAAATCCAGCTTTGAGCTAATATGATTTAATTTTAGCAGATAACCAGATTAAAGACATTATATTTTATTGCCTTAAGAATTCATTGTGAAATCCATTATTATTGTGCTTTAATACTACTTCACTTTTTTACTAGGTATAATTTATAAGTGGGGATTTCCTACAACCACACGTTTCTATGTTCACAATAAGCTTTAGGATATCAAGAACAGTCCATATTTCACAGATGATTTCTATTCAGAGCGCATCTTTTCAGACTAGCTCTTAGTCACAATCCTCATCAGCTGATCCGTATCCGTAGTGACTGGGACACCAACGTCTCTGGAGGGGGAAGGCTGTTTGTTCAGGCCTAGTCAGCGAAGGTAAAGTAACCTCTGGATCTGGATGGCGCCGCAGTGACACAAAAACTTTTTGACAATTCTGAGGGGCAACAGTGTCCATGCAGCTGACTCAGAACTGTTGCTTTCTTCACAATTTATTCATGTTTTCTTGTTGCCTGGAAACACTTGAATAAATTTCTGACCGTGTTTATCACTTTTTTCTTCTTCTTTTTTTTTTTTTTTTTTTTTTTGGCTGTTGCCAGGTTCATTGCCGGTTTACAGCTCCCAAATAAACTGCCCAGGGTATCATCTGCTTTAAAGTGATGATACAGCAGCAGATATTACAGGAATTAATGGCTAAAAAATAGACTTCATACCCTTTAGCTGATACGCGAGCTGATGTATTCATTTGTTAGACTGTAATAGGCGAATATTTGCAGCTGGATATTAAAAACGTGTTAGAGCCAGAACAGTATTAGCTCTGAGCCAAATCGAATAAATATAATTGGCTTTTATGAATGTTTTACCTTGAAAAAAAGGTTAAAGACAAAGATGTAAAATCAACGCTATCTTTTGTTACATGAGTTTAGAATATGATATGACTTTTATTATACAAGTTGCAGGTTTACACTCAAAATCAGTCATTGATATTTGACTTGAAGTAGCAGACTAAAACAAAATATATTATTTTTATTCATCCAGAGAAAGCCATGGTATCATTCTTATAGTGCTGGACTTTTTATTACTAACAAAACACCATCCAGATGTTCATTATATAAGAATAACTATAGAACAAATTACTTTTGTGTTACACCAGCTCCTCAGTTGTGCTTTTACTGATCAGGGATTTTACATCATTGCAATGCAACATTAGATTTTTACATAAAATCACTCTAACACAGTATTCAATTCTTCTCCTACACTTAAATCTCATTCTTTCGCTCCATTTTCAGTCTTTATTAAAGCTCTGTATACCGTAGCAAATCAGCCATATTTTTCTAATGAAGGAGCTGATTTGTTTTAGTCAGATACTGTCAAGTCAACTTTATTTATAAAGCACTTAAAAAACAACATAGATGGCCAAAGTGCGGAACACAGACATAAAAACAAATAAAACACATAAAAGAATGAATAAAAACAATAAGAAAAGTAATTATTCATTAAGACAATAAAAGCCAACCTCTCACACTGAGTTAAAAGCCAAAGAGAAAAAATATGTTTTAAGAGAGGATTTAAAAATAGAAATTGAGTCGGCCTTGTCAGATGTGCAAAGGTAGTTCATTCCACAGTTTGGGGGCAGAGACTGAAAAAGCCCTGTCACCTCTCAAGTTCCTCTGTGTCTTTGGGACGACTAATAGTGACTGATCTGCCAGTGGCCATGATTCTGGTTGCAACCAGCATCTATGTCATCAAGACGCATGCCTTCACATTTTAGATTTTACGGTCCAGTTTGACTAAATGATCTGCCAGGCGTCACCTCCAGTTCTGGTGCAGGTCTTCAGTTGGAAGGTTAGACTTAGTGAGGGTTTGACTGTCCAAACATTTTGACCCAAGCTAAAGGTCATTTTGAAGTTCACGTCAGCTGAATTACCAGAAAGCCTTGCTGCTGTTCCATGCAGTTTCAAAGGCAGGAAATGTCATCTACCAAATACTCTAAGCTGGACAGCACACAGAGGAAATGAGAAATGATAGTAAACACTGTCATCATAAAAAGCCACTTATGAAATATATAACATACTGTATTTAACCATAATAAAGTGATACTTAAAGACTATTTTATAGCTTAAAGTGTGTTTGTTGGATTAATTCCTTGATTTTATCAGGAGCATCTGGGGGCATTACTGTTGTGTTAATCTGCACAGTAATGTGGAAAACTTAAGCCTCTGATAATTGCCTCTATCAGACATTAACCGCCTCTCTAGGAGGATATCTTAATTTCCTGCTTGCCATGTTAGTGCATCTTAGCCTCATAGTGCTACTGTACTCATTCTCTGCCAGGCAAATCAATGCTGCCACACCATTAGAGAACCACTCTGTAAATGAAAGTTTTTGTTAAATTGGATTTACACCCCTTTCAGGAAGATTCTAATGAGATAAAACATCATTAAGGTTTACATGCAGATCATTACTTAGACATTTTCTGTAGGAGAAAATTAAACTTGATCCTTTTTAAACTGGGTGGTAAACAAGGTGTGATCTGGATCCTTTCGGGGGACATGACGGCGGCCTCCTCCATGTCAGGCCTACAGGATGGAGCAGGCTTGTTTTCTCAATGTAGGCAGACAAACAGCTGTGCCTTTGCCTCTGCTGCCTGAGTTGGTGGCTACAGTTGCTGCCACACTACTGCTAATGATTAAAACATTAGTCTTTTCTACTGCTCGCCACCTCTTGGCGTGAACCCAGACCGGCCTTTGTTGTGCCTGCTCGGCTGGTTCTGAAACAACCCGGGTTCAATTTACACCCCTGCTCTCAGTCAAACAAATGGCGCTGTATGCAGTTTGGTAATGAGACCACGTTTCCATTAGCTGTTCCTCATTGTTTACGCCAGCTGATTGGCATGCTCCATTAATGATCTGGCTGCTTTGGCTTGCTTGTTTATTTTGCACCAAGTCCAAATTTGTTAGCGTGCATCACATTCTGCATTTTTAGCAGTTTTGAGTTGTAAAGTGTGAATCTGTATGGAAAATAAAACCATTAATAACTGAAGGACTTAATCTTCCCCATCATCATCAGTATATGTAAGCTACAAATGGATTCATTAACACATTTATTTAGTTTTATCCATAATGTGCATGTTGGTAGAAATATGCTGTCAGCTCTTACAACTGTTCTCCTCTTGAAACATATGCAGCAATGTAAATGAGCAGTTTATTAAAGAAACTCTATTTACCATATTTTCATTAATTATCTGTAAGATTTATATGCTTTGATTTGTACAATGAAAAAATAATACTAATGATGATGCCATGAAACACACAACTGCTGATTTATTGATCTCGTTTCAGGACTGCAGTAGATCTAATTTGACTGATGTGTTTTCACATTTACTCGCAGGCTGGAATTTTAATCACACAGGCTTTAACTACGAGGTGGAGCTGGTTATGGAGGATGACGCTCTCTGATTGGCTGCATCACTGGGAGGAGCCACAGAGTCACTGTTAGTTTGGAGTCTCATGGATTAAAAAAAGAAAAGACAATGGACATAATGACATTATTCAATCATTCCTTCATCCCCATGGCATTTATTTTGATGGATCATGAGGATTTCAACAGACTAGCTGCATGCTAATGTAAATATTTTGATGTCCAGCAGGTAAATGTGGTATTTGATACAGGTAATGCATTAATGTAAAATGCAATGTTGTATAGACTGTAATGAGTGGCTGAGTGCATTAATTGTTCATTTCACCTCATAATACAATAATGTATTACAGTGATATTGCCATAAAGACCAAACAAATTGGGCATTGCTAAGAGTTACAGTTAGAAAAAATGTACATTATATTTTTGTATCTGGTTTGGACAGTGAAATATATGTGGCACAGCAAAAGGAGCAGCAAAACCCAAATAATTTACTGAAGTGTGAATCCTATCAGCACATCTCCAAAGTCTTCAATCTGACATGAATGACTGTATTATCTAATTCAATTCAGGTTTTAGTGATAAAATTGTGCAAGAGAGCTATACACTGGTTTCTGTTTGTTTTTATTTGATCATGAGCTGCTGAAGCTGAAGGAAATTCTGTTACGAGGGCTATACTTTGTATCTGTTTAATTACATATATTTTTAATGAAAAAATGATTACAGTTCCTTAGAAAGATTTGTTTGTTTCTCAATGTTAGCATCCTATGTGCAGGTCATTTAACAAACATTTAACATTGCAGCTTGGTTAGTTAACAGTAGTTATACCTTTTGTACCTTTGAGTCATCTTTATTCAAAGCCAGACCATTCGTGTAAACATTTTGACTGGTCACAGCAGAAAAGCACAGGTGTTACTAGTGACTTGTCTGGGTCTGATTAAGGTGGTGTCAGCTCTGCTCTGAGCACAGGCCCTGAACGACTCAAATGACTCAGTGGCTCGAATGAAATGTTTAGTCATTATATAACGTTAGCCATTATGAGTAGTTAAACCTAGGGTTGTCATAACAAAATGTCTCTGTGAGAAAGGTGTTATATTTAGTAGGATTTTGAAATTTTGAAACTTGCCACAATAGTATTCCGTTTGACACTTTTCTGTTCGATCAGACATATTTTCCCCTCTTTTTTAGTAGCCAATCTAGTGTGTATCTTCTTGTCAGATGTTTGTTCTTACACTTTTGGTGTGTAGGTGGATCTGCAAAATGGACTTTTTTTTTAATCAATATTATGACATTTTCATGGCAGAAAATGCACAGGCGTAAAAAAAATACTAGTACAAATGCATTATGTTTAATATACTGCACACTGGCTTGGCTTTGCTCACTGAGGAATGTAAATTAAATACTACTGGTTGCACATGTGCATTTCTTGTTATGAAAGCTCAATATATTTACCGGTACTGTAACACTGTCCATTATAGGCTGTTAAACTGTGGTTCTTTGGCTTCTCCCAGTAGGGATTAATCAGGCCAGATTTGCCTCCAGAGCAGCTCCACTTCCGGGGAATGGTTGCCTGTCTAAGACAGTTTGCGTTATTGTCATTGTCAGGAAACGTGCTGTGCATGCATTCACCATACAGTATGCTACTGTTGCTCTGTCTCACTCCTGTCTCCTGTCTTGTCTCGGTTCAATCGGCTGGCTCGGACTCGGATCGTTGCCTGCCTGCCTGCCTGTGTGTGTTCATGTCCTGTTCCTGCACAACCACCACCACCTCCACCACCACTACCACCTCTCTGTCGTCCCCCATCTGAAGGCTATGAGAAATCCCGGAGCTTAAACAACATAGCGGGCATGGCTGGTAATGCCCTGGGCTTGTCTCCTGTGACCTCGCCCTACGGATCTCCTTGCCCGCTGAGGCGCTCCCGCTCCCCTATCCCCTCCATCCTGTGAGACGTCCAGGTGTGGGCCACTTGGCCTAAACCGCCATACATCCTACCCCCCAGACAAGCCACCTCCCTTTGGTATCCCAACTGGACTGCATTCTACATATTGTGACTTATTTATAGTGGTTAAGTACTTAACTTTGTAGCTAAGACAAATATTACTGGCATGGGAAACCTGAGCAAATCTCGACTTCCCCTCCTCCTTGAAGATAGATGTGCTTTAGCTAACATCTTGGTTAGTGGTTAGTCAGTTGTTCAGTGTCAATTAGACTCCCTTAAGTTTGACACTGTCGTACTTTGGGGCTTGCAATAAGGACAAGACTGGTGGCTTCAGAAGTAGCAGCCATAACATTTAATAAAGAAAATATTAATAATCAGGGATATTAGATGTTGCTATATTTAGATACCTTGAAAAAAGATGTGCTTCCAAAAAAAAAAGTGAGATGTCACTTCATTTTAACCTCATATAACTGTGACTTTGTTGGTTTCCTTTTTTTGGGGGGGGTCGGAGGTGGGAGGGATGGATGTCGGGATGAAGGATTTGTCTTTCAGGGCTGTGTTTAGTCTCACAAGCACACGTAGTGTCTGTCACTCTTCACATGCTGCTGGGCCTGCTCGTGTTTTTGCATGGATCATCCTGTAACCATCGTCTGCAAACAGTGTGACAAGGGGAGAGGAACAAGGCAGACAGTGAATGGAAATATAAATGAAGGTGTATTTTTTAACTCACTCTGCTGAGGTTTAGGGGGTACATTCAACTTGTATTGTGTCTCATTTTGCCATTGGCTTCACCAACAATCCACCAAGGAGACTTTAAAAAAAACAGAGCACCAGCTGGGTTGTTCATTTCTCTGTGCATGTAGATTTTTGTTCGTCTGCTGCTGTTTCTGATTAACTTTCCCCTCTACCCCTTTATATTTTTATTTCTTTAACGGAGTGCCACCAAAGCTGTTGTGTTTCTGGTTGTTTACTCACAGATAACTGCAAAGAGGTTGTCTTTACTGGTTTCACTCAAGCAGAGAGCAGCGTTCTATCTTAATGGCTTGAGGGAAAAAGCTGTGCTGTGGCGGAAAGGTAATGTGAGTCAGATTGCAGTGCAAACTCCTCATGATGATTTATGACATTTTTTTTGTGTGTGCATTAAAAAGGGGGTAATTCAATAATTGTAAGAAAAAACTGGATATGGATGCAAAGATTCCAACACAGATCATATACACATTTAATGACATCTTTGGAGGCACCTCCTGTAGCATTTTAATCATCACATACATGCTACAGATAATACTAATAAGTACTGTAAGGCTTGATTTTACAGCACATTAGTTTATTGCAGAAAAAACAACTGCTCTATAAATTTTTAAGCCTTTGCTTTTTGTGCATTTTCATGTCAAATCCTCATATTAGCCACCACCAAGGGCTATATTAACTGCTCTCAAATCCCCAAACCAGACAGACTAACTGAGCCTCCCAAACATCAGTTTGAAGTGTCAGTGAATCTCATACTAAACCGAAGCAGCCTTTTTTTCCTCTGAAAGTGCTGTGTCATTTATTATTGAGGAGACTTTTATTTCATAACAGGCATAAATTGCCTGTGCGCACCAACAGGTGTGGATCAGTGGACATAACCATGCAGTGATGTGCCTCACCCATCCCTACAGTATGTCTATACCAGTAGCACCAGGTTGCTTAGCAACTGGCTCACCACTAGATGCATCTTACACATAGCTTGGCAAAAAGTCAAACAATTAAAAAGAAGAGCTCTTGCAAACATTTCTCTTTGTCTGTACACAGAATTATTGAATCATCCCCACTAAAACATTGTAATATACTATAGAGCTTTTATAAATCTGGAGAAACGCCTAAAGAGCACCATAGATTTGTACAATGTTCTCATATTTGTGCATATATTAAAATTAGCCAGTATGTGCATGTCAAGGTCTTCTGAAATGATGCTCAAAAGAGACAGATGCATTTCTGATATTTAGAGATGTGACCTGTTTGTATTTCGTTTAGACAATTCATTTCCTATTTGGTCGTCAGTATGAGGACCTATTGCAGTGGGAGGATCCCATTTGGAGCCATAAGGCCACCCCTACAGGACAATATGGATGGGGACTCATTCAAACACCAGGGACTGACAGCAGCCCAGTTGTGGCTCAGCGATGGGGAAATGAACTTAAATGAACGCCTGTGAGGACCTTGATAGGCATTTACCTTTTCCTGATTTTTTTTCTTCCTGTTTTGGAACTCTGGAGGAAAAAAGAGAGCAAAGCTCCAGCTTCCATGTCCAGAAGACTGGACATGTCTAAGAGACTATCGACTGTATAGATATCACTCCTGTAAATAAAACAACAACACAGCACATCTGGGCCAAGCGGCTCTGTTCACACATCTGTCTTTTGATGGCGAGTCAGGTAACAAAATTATTGGTTGCTAAGTTGCGCCGTGACACTCAACGTCAGTCACTTTTCTTGCTGTGATATCCCTCCTCGCAATAAGTGTATTAAGATGTATCAGTTGAGGCACTTTGTGTTCTAAAAATGGAGTGTATTCATATATGAAATTCTACTTACAGTATATACAGTATAGAGAGACAAATGTGCTAAGTTGAATAAATGTGACATTATGGTCATCTCTGCTTTTGTTTCCCTTGGTAATTTTCAGTAGGTCAGTCGCTCTGCTGTGTGTTAATGTGTGTGTGCATATCTTAAAGCTCCGGGGTAAGATCTGCAGTTTGAAAGGCCAGGTCAACAGAGACCATTGAGTGGACCGTCACTCGGAGCCCCCTGTGATGCAGCCGCCATTGTAGAAGTCCCCCCTGCTGTGCGTTTACCATGCAACGACCCTGCATTAGTGCTGCAGATGTTTGTCTCTTCACAAACCAAATTATTCTTACCGGACTAATCCTCATATCTCCTGATGGTTACAAAACTGCATAACTTGATTCTTCCAAACCTTCCCCTCATGGGGGTGAAGCAAAAGTGTAGCAGAAGTTTACCAAGTTCAAAAGTGGGACTTCTAGAATGGCTACAATCTGCACAGTAGCAAACTTATGAACCCAAACAATCAGATCGGATTTGCAATAAGCACCCGAAAACAAAAAGCGCCGATCCACACTGTGATTTCAGCAGCCCGTTAAAACAAGAAGGCAGAAGGAAATGGAGTGAGAGTGCAGCTCTAGAAGCTGACAGAGAGGACTGGCAGGTGGCACAACGTATGCGTCACGTTGATTACGACCTGCTCAGTTCTTAGCCAGTGTCACCCTGTACCCACAATCCTCCTCGTGTAGTACACACGCTGCTTTACTCTTTGAATTGACAAAGGGATACTGTTCTTTGTGTATTTTTAGGATGACGTTGTAACTTGAAAAAAGGTGTTTATTTTTTTGAATCCAGAACATGTATTTTTGTGTCTTACTGTTGAGTACACTGCTCTTACCTGTGAAAGTCATGGTAGTCTGATGCTGTGCTTCTCCATCGTGTCCTCAAACTGTCAGGCTTTTGATCGAAGTTCATGTTTTGTATGTTTACTGTGAGGAAATTCTACTTTGAAGTCTGTATTTGTGGAGCCTTTTGTTGGCATTCTAAAGTGCATGCTGAAAAAAAAATCATTATGTCAAACTGTAAAAAAAAATAAATAAATAAATAAGATGATATACTGTATATCATGTTCAGAACAATGTGTATAGAGTAAAGGTAAATGCTATGTGAGAGATTCACATAAACTATTTATCTTTTAACTTGACTGTTTCTTTCTTTTCTTCACATCCATGTGTTTGATTCTGTATGTTTTATTCAACAACATTTACATCTGATTGATAGTGATTTGGAATTTACTGAAAATTTCACAGGCGAAGTTGCTTGTACGTTTTGGCTAAAATTTGCAACTCAAGGTTTTTGAGAAGCTTCAATATTATCGGATGGTCGTTATAACCTCACTGAGTGCATTCACTTGTCATTACATTAAAACATGACGGCAAATAAATCAACACTTTACCAACTAAGAAAACTCAATGAACTGACGTAGATGATAAAATATTCAGAATTTATAATCATAATTTGAGAATATAACTTGTAAACGGTCTTGATATTAGGATGTCTACCCAATATATCCAAGATCAAGAATGGACTTTGTCTCCAAATTTTATATATATATATATTCCCTTATTAGCAGCTCAGGACAAAAAAAAATAGAACTTCAATTCTTAGGTGAGCAACAATCCATTAATAATAATCTGTTAGTTTTTAATATTTCCCTGAAATCTACTTAACAGAACTTAGCTGTTTAGATCAGTTTTTGCTGAAAGTATGTGGAAGCTGAGAATTTCCACTGGTATTTCTCTAAATCAACTGCTCGCTCTATCTATCTATCTATCTATCTATCTATCTATCTATCTATCTATCTATCTATCTATCTATCTATCTATCT
>JAPQRP010000005.1:39767236-39784116 GCA_037367295.1 Apogon hyalosoma | reverse complement strand
TATATATGATTTCCAAATACGAAATTTAAGAAAAAAAATTTGAACCCCATGACATGACATTTTTGTACTAAAACTCACAATCTGGGATTTGTTACTGGTCACGTAGGACACAGAACTAAAGTTTTCCTCAAAAAATGAGGTCTCAAGCAAATGACATATCCACAGAGAGACTTTAATAAAGAAATGTCTATGCTTTCAGGACACCTCTGTGGCTCACCTGGTAGGGCATAAACCATAGACCAAGGCCTTATTGTAGGGTTCTGGGTTCATTTCCTGGTTGAGGTCCTTTGGCTTATATCCTCATCTCTTTCTCTCTGCCTTTAGTAAAGGCGAAAATACCCAAATTAATTATCTTTAGAAAACAAAACTTAAATCCATACAAAGAACTATGGTTATTTGGATTAAGAAAAAAAAGCAGACTGGGACGACACTGTCACCTCACAGCAAGAAGGTCCTAGGTTTGGTTCCAACCAGGGACCTTTCTGTGTGGAGTTTGGATGTTCTCCCCGTGACTGTGTGGGTTCTCTCTGGGTACTCAAGAAAACATACCTTCTGTACCAGTAGGTTATTTTTAACTCAAGTGTGTATATATTAACTCATTTGAACTGTAGTTTTCTTGTTGAATCTTGACATTTCTATGCTAATGATTCCTATCATGTCCTAACGCTGTGATTTCCTGCCTGGTTTCTATGAGTTAGCGGCTCTAATCATCATTTCAGCCACTCTTTACTTTCTGCAGTCCATCTGAGTTTCATTTTGTCCAGACATGGCAGAGTTAACACAGCAGAAAACCCTGTGCTGTTAGGTGTGTCGTCACTGAAGAGTAATCAATCTGTCCAATTCCTGCTGTTCACTTCCATCAGCAGATACTGGCCCATCATCCGTAACATCAGCCCTCTGGTGGAGGGGCGCTCTGCTTGTTTTGCCAGTGAGTGTGAGGTAGTTTGCTCGGCCTGTGACTCTGCAACTCGTTTTGTCTTTGTTGATGAGCTGAACTGAAGTAACCAAGCAACCAAAATCTGCTAAACCTCATTTAATGTTGTCTGAAGAGTTGTTGGTGGTGTTTTGGTCCAACATTTGCAACATTTGTCATCTTTTATTTCTTTATCTTTATTCTTCATTTGCATCAGCTTCATTAAAATTTGCAAAATGGAAAAATTAGACTACACAAGGTTACAGCATATTGTAGCACCTGTCAAAATAAATGCAGAGGGTATAAAATCAGAGTTTGAACACCTCTGACAGTTTTGAAATAACCAAGTGAGTAAACTAAAATCACTTTATTCTACTAAACGTTGGATAAACAAATGCTCTTTCACAATAACTGGAAGAAACATGAAGAGCCCATGTTCTCCTTAGCAATGAATAATAAATAAATATAATTTATGTGTTGTATTTTATAAAAATTCTATAAAATATTTGCACTCTGACTCATCAGACACAACCTCTGCACAACAGTTGTTCGTCTACTGTGTGTGTCACCTGATCTGTGTGCATCTGTATTTGCGGTACTGTAAATGCATACCTGCAGTACGTACCTACACATGATCTGTACTATTGCACATGCGCTCATGTGTCTGTGTGTCCATTATACAGCCCTTTATCCAGCCGTCATTAGTACACCACACAACTGCTGTAGCTAAACACAATGGTCCAAACCTCAAAGTGTCCTTGAAAATGACTCCATCTGGGAGCACTGTTGTGTCCAAAGGTACGCTCTGGAACATTCGCACATGTTTGTGTGCAGATGTCTGATGTGCTGGGGGGTGGACAACTGTTTCTGTCATTTAACTCCATTTGTAAGGTGTTTCAGATGTTGTGCACTGTTTCTTTAGAGGACCAGATGAGAGTCATTCTAGATTTGTACAGAATAATCATCTTAATCCTCGACATACACTCACTGGCCACTACATTAGGTACGTCTTGCCAGTACAGTAGCCAGTGAGTGTAGAAATCATTGTACAGGCTGATATCTTGAATGTAGGTGACTGTAGCATGTCCAGAGCTTGTGACAGAGGGCCCATGTTTCTTACTTATGTATAATGAGTGGAGAGTTCCCTCTGCTCACTGAGTGCCCTTTCAGCCATTTAGTTCAACCAGCTGCTGCTCGTGTCAAAAGCTGTCACTTGCTCGCTTCTTTCAAATACCATTTGACCACCAAAGGTAAAGGCAATAATCCCCCCAGTCCCTCAGCTGAGCTACATCCATGTGTTTCAATTACAGTTAGACTGAAGGGCAGTGAAGGACATGATTCCAGAAGGAAAATAAATTCAGCATGGAGTCATACTGGGAGTACCCGCTCACATACCCACAGACCAGGCTTTTGTTGTGATACAATGACTTAATCAACCATCTGACCAAATTAAAGAGGGTCTATAGAGGCTTGGTATTGATCGAAAACGACATGAATGACTCTCTCTTAGGTCAAACAAATATTGGCAAATCATTCTGCCGATGCCTTATCTGAATGCACAATGGGTGCGTATTACTGGTTATGTGTACCCTTCACCCTCAGTCATGGAAACAGCTGAGGTCGGAACAATGCAAAACCCTTAACTGTGTTTTCAAAGTCAAATGGCTCATCCCCATTTAGCACCTCATAAACCACTCACTTAGCCATGCAGCTAATGTGTCCATGAGGATAATGTTTAACAAATGACACATTTCATTCCCACTCCTCTCTGTGGATTTTATCCCCTGTTTCACCATCTGAAATAGGGCTGGCTTGCCCTCCAATGGACAGATCAGCCAAGGTAATTGCTTCCATTAGCCCCTTTTCACCTGCTCCGATAGTCAGGATTAATTAAGTTTATCAGTTTATTAATCCACATGTAATTAAGCACTGGGGACCTCCAGGGTCCTGCTTAACAAAAAGACTATCACCTGTCCTGTTATCAGGCAGTGACATTCGTTCAACATGACCCCATATTCAGGCTTACTTCAAAGAACATTCAGATAGGGTCGCCGCCCTCCAACACTCAAATTAGCCTCAAGTCAAAGAAAACTTTATGTGCGTATCTACTGTTAATTAAAATGCTTCAGAAGTTCGGTTCCAATTAAGAAACAAAATGCATGGATCTCGTGTTTTTATAGTGGTACCCTTCACTGTGACAGACAGTGAATGTAACACTCATCGTCCATGTGCTGTTGATGTTTATTACGTAGTTGATTGTTTAGTGCTTTGTCATGTTTGTTACACATCATAACCTATCTTTCTTAATTTTAACAGTTTTTTGGGGTTTTTATTTTAAAGCAGTAACAAACAAAAGAAGTGTAGATAGTGTAGCAGTAAATATCATCCAGAAAATCTGTAGTTCCATGACTTTGAGTACTGAAGTTTCAAGCTCTTATTCTTCCTCTTATAGTTTTTTTTTTTTTTCTATAATTTTGCTTCAGCACAAAACAGGAAAAAAATGAAAGTATGTTTAATTGCGTCAATATTTTCAGAAATTATTTGTGTGTCCTCCTGGTCAGGTGAGACCCCAGAGCTGACCCAGGACATGATGGAGGGATTATTTATTTTATTTAATTTTATTTAATTTAATTTAATTTTATTTTATTTTTTACGACATGCCTCTTACCTATTCCATGTTTTACGTATGCACCAAACCACTGAAGCAAATTCCTAGTAATGTGAACCCTGTTTACTTACATGGCAATAAACATGATTCTGATTCTGATATCTCTCAGCTGCTCCAGTGACCTGGACCTGGATAAAAGGGAAACAAATGGATGGAATATTTACCTTTTCAATTATGATCATTAAAGTTTAGGTCTTTTTTTTTCTAGAGGATTTCATCCCCCCATATCTTTTATTCTTTTCTATTCATCTTTCACTCTCAGCGTGCAGTCCTGTACTGTACACTAATGTGTTTTTTTTTCTAATACTGTACTATTTCTAATTGAATACCAGTGATTAATTAGTTAGCAATGTCCTTCACTGTATGGGGTTGTTACTTTATGTATAAAGCAACATCAACTTTAAACATTGCTGACTAATTTGTAAAACAAAATGTTAACAATGAATTAATGGATTATTTTTCAGTTAGTAAATAACAATGTTCTTAGTAACAATAAATAAATAAATGAATAAAGCATTGCTAGTGTGACTACAGTGTGAAATACCTCTGTGTTTGTTGTTTGTGTAAGAGGAGGTATTTTTGCAAAGATTTATTTTGTAGAATCATAATGTAATTCCGTGGATTGCATGTTTTAATTATTGGTCGTTCTTAAATTTAATAAGTTGGGAAATAACTTCTCAGTGTATACTGTTTGGTAATTATTCAAACAGATCGACCCATGGAGCAGAGCCTTTATCAACAATACACACTCCAGCTGTTTCAGTCAGTATCAGATGATATCAATATCAGATCAGTGTTTCCTTAATGCAATTAATATTATGGTCAATAAGAAAAGCCCTGGTAATGTAAAGGAAATATAATATAAATAATTAAAAGGGCTGTCAAAATTAACACGGATTAATTATCATCATGATTAATCTGATCGAAAATTTTAATGCAATTATTTTATTTTATTTTATTTTATTTGACCTTTATTTAACCAGGAAGTCCCATTAAGATCAGAAATCTCTTTTGCAAGGAGACCTGGCCAAGGTAGCAGCCATCCAGTTAACCCATCTGCAGCACAGAATGACTCTGAATGTCTCTGCCAACACTTTGGAACAGTTTGTCCAAGTAGAGTTACCATCACGCATGTGTAAATGGACAGTTGATCCGGTAGTGACAGGCAGCAGAACCAACCCGTAAAGGTGGAAGACGCTAAACAGCATGTTGGCCCTCTGGAGGGAAATATGAGGACAAAAAAACCCAAGATGGAACATAAAGTGTTATTCACACGCTGCAGGAAGGAGTTTTCTTTTCACCAAAGCACTTCCATCTTAAAATATCACATTAACACGAAGCATATGTTAGTCGGGAATTCTGCTAGCACTTTGGCTAACAGCTGGTGACAAACACATTAGGAGCGTATATATTCCCTTCTTTCTTGAGTCTGCTCATGAAAAAGGAAACATGATTAATATAGATTAAAAGTGACTTGTATTTAATCGTGATTAATCAAAATTAATCTAAGGCAACCCTGTGATTAATCTGATTTAAAAATGTAGTCATTTGACTACTAATAATATAAAGGTTTTTGTTCTTCCTGCTTCTTTTTGATCATGGCAAGTCTATAAGTATATAGTTTGCATATTGATATGACTGAAATAAACTGAATTAAATGCTTAAATGACCTGAGCTCAAATCATCTCCTGATAAATCATTCTTTCAGCTGTGTTTTCCTTGTATACTATTTGCTTTTGTTTTGTTTTGGTTTTTTTAACACATGCTGCTCATTGTCAGTCAGTGAGTTTTCCATTTTACACCAAACACCTTAGAGCATCATGACATCATGGATGTTTCAGGTGGTCTGTGCACATCCAGCCCTACGAACACAGGCAAATGCCAGGTCTTAACACCTGCAGTCTTACACCTTTCACGGTTGTCAGCTCACTGGTAATCCGGTTAACATTGTTGCTGTTGATGTTTTTCAGCCTCAGAGCTCTTACTGGATTTGTCACATGAGTTTTATGTGAAGAGCTAAAGGTGTTTCAGACAGCCGCCTGTGCTCTGTGTGTACAAAACATGCAGGGTGAGTCACACATGCACCCTGTAACACATCAACAGTTCATTTATACCTGTTTTAAAGGGATTACACGGCGTAGCTGAAGTCAGACCTTATCCTTTCCAGACAGCTGGACCAGAAGTCACTTCTCCTCAAACCCTCACACTCTGATAAAAGTCAGCTCACCTCTAGTCGATTTTGACAAGCCAGTCCAAACAAGCAGACACCAACATTTCATTCAGCAACATTTTTAACATTCTGTGTTTTATTATGGAGCTGTTTCATTTGGAGCCACTCAGAATAAAGATACACAATGCTCTTAACCCATAAAGACCCAGTGCTACTTAATGTTTGCCTCTATTTAACCTTTCCTAAGTGATTTATCACCATTTATTATTATATTACCCTCTGTATTTTGCTTTTTTTTTCTTTTTCTTTTTTTTGCCATAAATTATTATTTTCCTATATTTAATTTAGATGTGCATGAAAACTCCCAGTAAATTCAAAGCTTATATATCAAAACTGAGAAAACTGAAGAAAAATCACTTTTTCAGCAAATATATCCTTTACTGAGCATAAAACAAATGTGTCCATCCACTGTTATTGATTCAACTCCATGGGTTTTCCTGGTGAATCAATGTTGTAGAAGATGGCAATGTTTCCACGGTAACTACGGAGCTTCTGAACGTCTAAATGGGTCATATCTGATGACCATGAAAAGACGACCAACTGCATTTTACATCAATTATTTCCACGTATTGATAGGATTAGTGGATCAACAGGTATTAAACAGTTTAGATCAGTAGATGCTTTTGGTTGCCGGTGGATGTTTGGGTCTTTATGGGTTAAAGATGAATTGGATTCAGAATGTCGTGGTCCTGTTGAGTACGACTGTCAGAGCACTTGTCCCTCCTGGATGAACATCGGCTGAATGGTAGTACTGGCAGCTGGTGTAATAAGATTGGTTAAAGTGATTATTCATGGCTTCATCTGCTTTTGGTTATTTTTCTTCTTAAATAATCCTGCAAAAAATGATGAAGAAATATGGCCAGTACAACTAAGAGACAATAAGAAATAGAGACAAAATGTAAAAATAGCTAGTGGTTGTCCCTTTTACCACTTCCTGTCCTTTTTGTGGCTGTAGGGCCTCTGTCTGTTCAGTGCAATGAAATGATTGGTTATATTATCAGCTGAAGTGGGCCGGCGCTGGGCCCGAGGCGCTGCACAGGCCTCTTTGTTTCATTAGCATCATTTGATTACCGGCGTCTGAGTGCGGAGTATCTCTGGCATCACGCGTCCGTCTGGGTGTGAGTGGGATGCTAGTGGTAGGAATGTGACTCAGAAATATCTCACATCCTGCTGATGTCAGACTGTAAGCTCCTATCTCCACGATGTCAGCTTTTAAGGCGCCGAGAGGAACAAGCCTGTCTTTCAGTTTATCCAGTGAAGAAGAAAAGGTCTGCTTGAGTGCAGGGGTCACCAACTCTGAACGTAACAGTCCGGCTTCAATGAAAACATGGCAATCATTCAAATCGGAGATACAGGGAGATGAGTCATCAGCGGCATAATACACTAGTAGAGAACTGTCAAAGTCGGGCAGCTTGAATGCACACTCACCACAGAAAGGCTACAGCTGAAAAGATTAGTCAGTTAGAGGTGATGATTTTATTCAAAGGTTCAGCGCTTATGTCACTTTAAAAAGAAATGCAAGTTCTTTAGTCCAGGCTGTAAATTGTAAGAATTGTCCATCAAACAGTTTATCTTGGGACAAATGTGAAAAGTCTACCATAAATGAAAAAATAAATAAATAAATAAATAAAATCCAAGGATCTGATCCACTGAACGATTGTGTGGCTTTTGCGACCACTAAACTGGCACAAATGAGATAAAAATCAATCATATCAGTCAGTCTGAACCGCTTTATCCTCAAGAGGGTCATAGGGTGCTGGAGTCTATCCCATCTACCACCACCTTTGTATATACTGTTATTCTTTGTTTACATTTTTGTTGTATTTTGCATATTGTTGTTTTATTTCTATTGTCTTTCTTTATGCTAATACTGTAATGAGGTGAGATTAATTTCATAAGCCCACAGGGTTTTCTGATCTCACCTGCACAAGTTGCTTCTTTGCTTCTCCTAATGTTTGATTTGTTGTTGTGTGCAAAATAAATGAATAAACTAAAACAAAACAAAACAAAATAAAATAGAATAAAATGAAATAAAATAAATATCTGTTTCTCGATGGGGGGGCACTGCCTACCAGGGGGCATTGGGACAATGTCGGGGGGTGTTTGGAATGAGAAGGCTAAGAGGGGGTGTTGAGACAGAAATGGGGGGGTGTTAGTCTCAGTTTGTCATGACAACGTATAAGTATCAGTATCAACCAGCATGGTACTTACTTATGGATCCCATGACATGATGTTGTGAGGGGGTGTTTTTTTTTTCTAAAAAGGCTGAGAAACAATTGTAGATATCATATATTGGCTGTATATATCCTTATTTGTTGTACATTTTTCTTTTGTACATTTCAGCGCTTTTAGTAATACTTAGCATATGTATATTTAATATATTATCATGTAGTTTGCACTTGCCTACATTTTCAGTATTTGTGTGATATTTTTATAGTCTTTTTTTTTTTTTTGCTGCTAAACTGATTTTCATTGTTCCTGTGACAATGGCAATAAAGACCTATGTTGTGGGTGAAGGTGGAGTTCACCCTGGACGAGTCGCCAGTTTCATCGCAGGGCTGACATTAAAAAAAATGAACAACCATTCACACTTACGGGTAATTTTAGCTTAACCAATTAACCTATTAGTACATGTCTTTGGATGGTGGGAGGAAGCCAGAGTACCCAGAAAGAACATGTAAACTCAACACAGAAAGGTCCCTGGTGTTGGAATGGAACCCAGGCCCTTTTTGTTGTCAGGCGACAGTGCTATCCACTGCACCACTGTGTCACCATTTAGTTAAAAAATAATGTGTAAATTACAAAGACCCACAAGTGAAATTTCCTGCAAACTGTGAAACCAAGCAACAACATCCTGTACACTTGCCCCATTTGCATATGAGTAAATAAGAGGAATACAGGGAATATAGGCCCTTATCTGTGCAAATGAGCTGTGTCTAATTCACAAAAGACTAACACAAATTGTCACACTTAGTTACAATGGTGCAAAGCTGGTGTTAACTGTATTAACACTCCTCACAATTGCTCTTTCTTTTTTCCTAGACTTTGTGAGGCTTGAATGATATTGAACTAATAGTAAATGGCATCAGAGCTAAAATCTTCAGCCAGATATTGGGGAGCATCGGGGGGTCTTTGCCTCATCGCTGACTTTGAGCTACGGTACTTAACCCGTACAGACCCAAACAACCACCGACGGCCAAAAGCATCTACTGATCTAAAATGTTCAATACTTGTTGATCCACTAATCCTATCATTCCATGTAAATAATTGGTGTAAAACACAGTTTGTCGTCTTTTCATGGTCATCAGATATGACCCATTTGGACATTCAGAGGCTCCATTGTTGCCATGGAAACGCAGTCATCTTCTACAAAATTGATTCACCAGTAACACCCATGGAGTTGGATCAATGACAGTGGATGGACACCCTGGGTTTTTGTTCAGTTATTGATATCTTTGCTGAAAAATTCACATTTTCTGGAGTTTTCTCAGCTTCATCTTTAATCTGAGCTTTTATGAACATCTGCATAATCAGCAAATGAAATATAGGAAAATACCTGATTTTCACTGGAAAAACTGCAAAATGCAGTGGCTAATATTATAATAAATGGTGATAAATCACTAAAGAAAAGGCAAATACAGAGAAAAAAAAATTTTTGGAACTGCCAGATAAATAGCATCGAGTCTTTATGGATTAAAATTAAAACTGTTGTGACTGCACTGGTGGACATCAAGCTACTCCATTACAAACACCTCATAAACCTGGAGTGTAATAGTAGAGCATACAACACTAATTATCAACAGATCTTGATGATTTGATGCTCACATGCGTTATGGCTCAGCCTCTTTTGGAGTTTGGAGATGGATTTATTAATTTATTCATTCCAGTTTCTACATGTTGCTGCAGTCAGCTCTGAACATGAATGAGAATAACGGTACTCACGCTTGTGTGAAATCTCAAATATTATCAGAAATGAATGAATAGCATTATTTTGTGGAACACGTTTAAAAAATGCTTGTGTCATATTAAGAGCTGCACCCTATTTTGACTGACATTATACCAGACTGTTATTGATATGAAATACCATAGAGGCAAAATACAACAGAATGTGGTTTAGCATTGTCTTGCAGAAATACACACTGGAAAAAATCGAAATCTTACCAAGTGTACTTTTCTCATTTCAGTCCAAATATCTCATCACACTTAAAATAAGACATAATCACCTAAAGAGTAACTTTTCAGTGAGATATAAGAACTGATTTTTAGACAGTAGATCTGGAAAATCTTATCTCAAGAAATTTTACCAAGATAATTTTCACTTGTTCCAATGACAGATTTTTTTTTTTTTGCTTAATTCAAGATTTATTTTATTTTATTTTTTTTTTGCTTAATTCAAGATTTTTTTTTTTTTTACGCAATTCAATATTTTTTTGTTTAATTCAAGCAAAAAAAATAAAATAAAAATCTGCCAGTGTAATAAATGAAAATTATCTTGGTAAGACTTCTTGAAATAAGATTTTTCAGATCTATTGTATAAAAATAAGTTCTTATATTTCCCTGAAAAGTTACTCTTTAGGCGATTATATCTCATTTTAAGTGTGATGAGATATTTTGACTAGAAATGAGGAAAAATACACTTGGTAAGATTTTGATTTTTTCCAGTGTACAAGGCCCATGGGCACTAATGCACCCCCATACCATCAGAGATGTGCTGGTAACAGGTCAGATGGTCCCTCTCCTCTTTAGTCCAGAGGACATAGCAATCATGGTTTCCAAAAAGAACTTCAGTTTCCAATTCATCTGATCATAGAGCAGTTTTCCACTTCACCTCAGTTCATTTTAAATGAGCTTTGGTCCAGACAAGACAGTGGCATTTCTGAGTCGCATATGGCGTCTTCTCCATATGGTAAAGGACTTTAACCTGCATTTGTGGATGGCAAACTCTGCTCATAGATAGTGACTTCTGGACGTGTTCTAAGACAGAGCAGTGATTTCCATTACATAAACATGCCTGGTTTTGATACAATTCCACCAGAAAGCCAAAGATCATGAGCATCCAGCATTGATCTTCAGCCTTGTCCCTTACATGCTGAGATCTTTCTCTTGATTATATAATTTACTGATGAGGATGTGAGATATTTAAAGTCTTCACAATTTTAAATTCAGGGACATTTCTCTGAAATTGCTCAACAATGTTTAGACTTTTTAAGCTTTTTCTTTTTTTTTTTTGCCTTTGTTTATCCTTGTCCATTTTTGGAAATGGGTTGTTGCAATCAAATTTAAAATGACCTTACTTTTTTCTAAATATGGTACAATTCAAAAAAGCTTGGTAAGATTTAGGTACAATTCAAAAAAGCTTAAATTTTTCTTTTACATTTTACATAATGTCCCAAATTTTTTTTTGCAGTGGGTTGTACATGAAAGTTGATTTTCATTATGGAGACATGGGATTGAAAGGGTTGTACTCTCTGCAGGTTTCATTATGGACTGATCTGTGTTAAATGTGGAGAAAAGCCTGAAACAAACAGCGGTGTGTTTGGAGTGGAATATCATTACCACAAAATCTTCTATGAATAGGTCCTTCAAATGGAACATATTGTGGGAGCAAATGTAGCACAGTGCACAGTGGTATTAGCAAGTGCAATCAATTCTTTATTGATTTCCCCCTAAGTGTATTATCTAAATATATCTCCATTTATTTGTTGTTTGTTTGGTGCATTTAGAGTTTGCATGCATATTAATTTGAAAGGCTTTCAGATTAAAAAAGGTTGGGATCATTTTCACTGAACATATTTGGCATCGGTGTGTATTTGTTATGTGCAGAAACAGGTGGTTTTTAATACCACAGTACACAGACATACTGCAGAGTTTAGGGCTTGAGATATTGACAACAAGTAAAGCAAAAAAGAAACCGGAATGGAGCTGTGTGTAGCCCTCTAAACGCAGTACACACACGGACCGCCCCCCCCTTTAGGCACACTACACAAGAACATGTCCATCCTTTCCGGCAGAATTCTCAAGCAGACATAGTTGAAGTATTTAAAGCAGCAGCAGGATCGCGCTACATCCATCAACCTGCCAGAGAGGGTAAACACAGCAGCTACGCACGCAGCTCGTAGGCAGCCGTGTTCTATAGAGTGAAGCTGTGCCAGGCCAACAAGTGACTGCTGAGTGCTGAAATAACACTCCCATACAGAGACAGAGCCATGAAGCGCACACAGCAATGACTGTGAGAGTAGTGACCTAGCAGGAGATACAGAGAAACAGGAGGTCACACAGGAATTTGTGAGCATCAGACAGTTTAGATGTGGATTTTAGAGGATGGTTAAATATCTTAAACATGTGTATGTGGTAGAGTGAACTGCTTATTGCATTGGGAACTGTAAAAAAATTGTGTGCAGTCTTTGAGGAATTGTATGCTAACAACATGATGCAATATAACATATAGACTGCTGCCACATGATGTCAGGGGTCTCGTGATTTATATTTACGCAGCCATTTGGAAGACAACCCACAAGCTAGAACCAGGAGCGCCAGGCTTGTTAGACAGATAATTGTACTTAATAATTGTCGTCATGGTTAACTTTTACGCAGTAATAGGCTGCTCAAACAGAGTGGGACATGGTGAAAAGAAATCTTTTTACAGGATCCCCTCTGTTTTAACCAACCAGGGAGACAAATATAAGGAACTCAGTGCCCAGAGACAACAAGCAGATAGAGACAGAAGGTCAGCCATGCACTGATTGGTTGACCGATCCATGTGACTACAGTTCACGCTTCCATACTGTTTATATACATGTACACGGTACAGATGAGTCAGGCAACAAAACTAAATAAACTTGTCCCCACAAACTCTTTTGATTTAAACTAATGCTCCGACTAAATAGAGCTTGTTGTTTATTTGCTTGGTTTCTTGATTTTCTCAACTTAACCGGTATAAACTGTTTTCTTTTCCCCGATCTGTTTTTCATGTACAGAAGTTGTGGTTATGAGCTGATACGATGCATGGGAGTCCACATGGACATGAACATTAAAACAGACATCCATGGTCAAACATCCATGCTACGTGGTATTAGTGAATATCTACTATTGCACGTGCATGCGCATCTATCTGATCACACAGCTAACATACAGGTGACATAGTGGTAGAAAACTGTAGTTATCTATTTCTATCACTGTGGTCATGTTCACACTGGAAACGAACCGCTCCATGGAACAATTGCAGCCGAGCTGAGACCACTTGGAAGAGGTGGTCTCAGCTCGGTTGTTTTGTACCGGAACGGGGTGCGATTACTGCTTTCACAAATGCACAATTGAACTGAGCCAAAGACTTGTTCAGGAACAATGGCTCCAATCGATCCAGTTGTGAAAAACACCCTTAGATTTTTTCTTTGGTACTTTTCTTGTTTTTTTAAAAAATCTGATTTTGTTTGTCAAACTTCACTTTTAAAGGAAGTCTATCTTGAAGCGTATAGTCACGTGGTGAATAGTAGGGATGGTACAGGTTATCCACGGTTTGGTGCATATTCTTGGGTTATGGTTTGGCTGTGAGGGCCAGCTAGGGCCGGACGCAAAGCACGAGCTGTGCGCCGAGCCCTGGGGCTCAAACAGGGCTGGGTGAGGCATGCAGCTCCAGCCAGCGTCTGGTGTTCTGGCTTGACAGGACACCGGCACCAGCCGGCCTCTGCGTCCGGGCAGTGCCATGAACCATGACTCAAGAGCTGCAACAGGTGACTGTAGGTCTGCTCTAGGTAGTGGTAGTGATATGTTCTTAATTTTAGGTGTTCCTGCTCCCACTCAGCGCGTGTCTTATTAAGGGTCAAACCCATCAGTCACAGTCTGTTTCTCATACTGTTGCTTTTCAGCAGGGTTCAGAGTTTGAAAACAGTCTACCCTATATAAACCATAAACTGTTAATAATAACCCATTTAAGATATCCTATCACTAATAAAGCAGCTGCTAAACACACTGTCTGTCACTCTTTTGCCTCCACTCTTGTCTTCCAATATGGCGGTGTATCTGTTTATTTCCGGTATTGATGACGTAAGTAGCAGCAGTCTATACTTTTGTTTAATACACTGATACTTAAAAGTGATTTTAGTGGAGTAATAGAATGGAGTTGTTTATTTATTGAGACAATCTTTACCACTCCCACAGTAGATCATTTGGTTGGAGGTCAGCCTATGTTTTTTAACCCCTTTACGTCGACTGTCGCAAAATTGCATCAAACCATTTCAGTTACAGAATCAGACGAGATAGTGTATGTATTCCCCCAATGTTGTCATATTCGATACAGACTTTGTCAGGACACTCAAAATATCTCATCTCCTTAGACAGGGCAATCTCTTTTATTGCTTTTTCACCACTTTTGACCATTATGCCTGTTTTGGAAATTTGCATCATACCTTAATTTCTACCTGTTTTATGTGCTATAGTCAAATTAACAATTTCCACTTAATTTAGCATCTACTTGAAAGCATAATCACAAATAATTTAATTTCTAATATACCTGTATATAAATTCAGACATTAAGGGGTTAAAGGCTGATATAATAATTATCGATACAATTAAATAACTTAGCTGTTTTTTATTCAATAATTCCAATACTGTTTATTGGATTTTTTTTTTTTTGTATTTTGTTTTTTTTTTTGTTGTTGTTGTTTTTTGCACTTTTTTGCAATTATGTTGTACTGCTCCTACAGTAACAATAAAAGTATTCTATTCTATTAAAGTCTGGTAAAGGTTCACACTGCCTTCCAAGTACAACTGTGTAGATAATTCACTTAGCAGACAGAAGTAGTTTTTACCTGGTTGACTAATTTTGGCTACTTCCCGACGAAGGCTACAGGAAGTATTCTATTCTATTCTATTCTATTCTATTCTATTCTATTCTATTCTATTCTATTCTACTCTATTCTAATATTGATTAGAATCATGTATGTATGAAATAAAAACAGAGTGACTCAAACTGTACACAAGTCAATGTAATAAATACCTACAAATGTGTGAATGAGAATGTCCACATCTGCTCATTAAAGATAATAATTCTGTTGGAAATGTGGCTGATGTCAAGGCTCAAAAACACCAGACATCCATCCTCCAAAGGCGGATGGTTGTGTTGCAGCGGTGCCGGTTCAGGGTACTTGGGCTAAAGTCTCATGCTGCTGGTGTCCCCTCATCCCGACAACTGTCTCGGCTGCTGTGGACCACCACGTCACCACATCTGGTCTGAGAGTGGTTTGTGTCATCTCAAGTGGGAAAACTCAATTGGTCCAGATCAACACACGTCCCATGCCTTCCCAGGAGTAAGCCGAAATGTTGACCTTCCTGCTGCTACCTTCAGATCTCTCTTGGCTTTACAAAGGGCATTACCTGTCGACAGTGACCTGAGGAGTCATGTGCTCCCTCCCTGCTTTTCCAGTTCTGCTGTAACCTGACGGTGGTCTATGTTGTTGCTGCTGCCGTGGGAATTTGTCTTCACTTTGATCATTTTAATCAAATTCAATACAATGGTTTCAGACTCAGAAAACTGTATTATGTGCAAGACTGAGACCTAAATACACTGTATATCATATATATCACCTCCAATAAATCAATATATGTAAATGCCTTGTTTAATTTCCTTGTTTGATTTCAACATTGCACAAAGTTAAATGAAAGCTGCAAAACAACAGGTTTTTTTTCCCCACCAATGGGTTATTCTGGTATTTTATTTATTTATTTATTTTTTTTAATGGATTAATGGTTCAATCTTTGCTTAGAGTACTGAAACCAAGCAACAGGCAAACATCTCTATGGCTTTTGTTCAGGTTACTTACAGAATTAATTTGGCTACAGCCTCAATTATTAGATTTTTAAAGTTCATTTCTGGCTGAAAATGTCCAGACATCTGAATTACCACCTACTGCCATCTATAATAAGTGCATTTATTCAGACTGATACACTGTTGTGTCCATTAACGGCTCCTGGGGCTGACAGAGACATCATGTTACTACACATCAACTGTACTTGCATAGAAAATATTGACAAACAGGATTTAGTTTGCAATTCATTCTAATCATTTCATGTATTTGTTTGATTGAGAACAGCTCCTACATACAAAGATACCTCCAGGACAGAATAGAAGTAAATAAATTCAAGGTAAATACTTCATGACTTAAATTGAAAAAGGTTTATTGTGCACCAAAAAAAAGCCCTTTAAGCTGCTCCAGCTTCTCTTCTGTCTCTTTAGTAAATACCAAAACAAGACTTTTTGGGATTTTAAAGGATGAGCCAAGTCTGACATGAAAACCCTAAGTGCACAGTGCAAAACAATGTGGAAATACCACGGCAGCTCCTGCATTCACTCCACATCCTCAAAGTGTCAGGAGTTGCTTGGCAACAGGCTCAGAGGTGAATCGCAGTGCTAAAATGGTGGCATCTCAAAAGCAGAAAAACCAACCTCTCTGTACACAGTGATGACTCTGCTCCGAAGGATTGAAAAAACAATGAAACAGAGGCAGTTTCACTCTGAATGCTGCAAAGATCGCTTTGGGTTTTGAGAGCAAATGACAAATTAATGTTTTTTTTTTTTTTTTAAATCAGACGCTCGAAACATGCGTATCGGCTGGAACACAGGCTTCTTGGTGCAGACTGTTTCAGATCTTTACTGCATGTATTTAGGAGAGCAACTTAGGACTTTTGAATTTATTAAATGAACTACAGTTCTGAGATATGATACTTTTCAAACAAGTAGGGTGAAGGCCAAAAACACAGACAGAGTTACTTTTCAACCACTGACATTTAGGTTCAATGTTATATCTCCATGTTTTCATGTTATCGTCTATCATTCATAGATGCATGAGCTGAACATCAGTATTAGTACGTTGAATGTTATCGTCCTGTCTGCACAAAAGCAGTGTGCAACGTTCATCTGATGAGTTGTATTAAAGGTTGTTTCATTAACCCTTTCAGACATGACGTCCACGTATAGACCCTAAGCAACACAATGAAAAGAAGATGAAATGAAGTTTTAGAATTTGGACTGCTCTGTGATCTTAAGTTAAATATCTTCTTAATAAAAATATATA
>JAPQRP010000005.1:39738740-39751332 GCA_037367295.1 Apogon hyalosoma | reverse complement strand
ACTTTCTTGGTAAATTCCACTGGCAGTTTCAGTTGAATAACCTCTGCACATGAAATTTGACATCATGACAATGTGGCCCTATTGTTTATCTGTTGCCAGGTAACCCTCTTTATTGATAATTCTACGATTATGGGCATAGCAACGTCATTGTAAGGCTATTGTATTCCAAAATTACTAATATCTGGTCCTATCAGCTTGTTGTTTCCACTAGTCTCTTCCTTGACTAAATATACATAAATATGCCAAACTGCAGCAGTCAGCTCTTTCCGGATTTTGTGTGACGCCTGAGACACACACACAGAGTCCACTTCCCTTTTATAATATAGATGAAAAATCCTGTTGTTTACTTTTAGATTTAACTTTAAATCACCTAAGCAAATAATTTTCTTTAATAAAAGCCAGCAGCGATTCACTGCTTTATTTATAGAATCTAATTTTGTAAAATGCCTTGATAAATATAGTTAGATTAATCATGTCATGAACTAAATGTAAATTAGAGCCGAACTACACTGACCGTCCAGGTTGAACCCTGCCTTTGCCCATAGGTAGCTGGGATAGTCATCAGAACCCCTGCGACCATGGTGAGGATAAAGCGGTTCAGAAGATGACTGACTAAACTGACATGAGCCTTTGAAATCTGATTAATGAAAAACTCTAGAGCACAGCACCCTCTACCTGTAAAATGACACAGTTGTCCTCCTCGCCACAGACACTGCTAGAAGTAAAATTCAGATTTGTGGTAAATGTATTCAGTGACACCTTATCGGTCTGACCTCTGTCGACCTCTATCAGTGTCCAGTGGAAACAGATAGAATCAGAGCGGTCACTTGTGCCTCTGTGGAGGTGAAGTAATAATGTGATGACAAATGTCTCAGTCGTAGGAAAATGAAAGAGACTCAGTATTCTTCACCTTCACAGAAGCTCCGTCCACGTCTCTTGTGTTTTCACATTCAGTTCACTATTTCCATCAAAATATTTCCATAGAGTGTTGACTTTTACGGCCAAGTTTCCAGTTACTATTTCAAAGTAGATACAATTAAATGAAGTAAATCAACAAATGTTTATGTACAGGAGTATTTATTTATTTATTTATTTATTGTTTGGTTTGTTTAACAGAGACAGTCCACTTTAGGTTACAGGAAGGTTGTATTCATGTCTTTAAGTTCTTGCTTTTAATACTTTTACTTAGTAACTATGGTTTGATTGGGTTGAGAAAAATTCTGAACATTGTATTGTCATTGCAGGTACAGTGATGGAGAGGGCTGTAAGATTAATCACCACAACCTACTTTCTGCCTAAAAGAAGCACTGAATTACATGACTTTCTATTACAGCAACTTTCCTCAGGGCACAGAAACCTTTGCAGGAACTTTGTTCATCTGCTTGCATTTACACCTGATGAACCTGGGTGTATTATCAAGTGAGAGGGAAACGGTTTAACCCCACACCCCCCTAAAAGATCCCTGTTCTGAGGTTAGTACCATCTAAAGGTTCCAGAAATTTTATGCCGAACTACGTAACACATCTGCATCATTTGGTAGTCACTGAAAAATAAGATTCCGTCTGTGTATCGGCATCAGATTTCCATCTCCTCCAGATTCACAACATTAATTTTGTTACACTGGGTAACAGGAACCATGAGTTTCCAACAGAGTGACGCTACTATAACTGTTTATTGCCACCTCGACTTCCTCTGGAGGTTAAAAAAACCCTGATAACAAGTTACAGATACATAGACGTTACTGACTGAAGGAAAACTTCTTTGCTGGTCTTGGTTTTTCCATAGGATTTGCTGAAAACATCACTGGACGTATCTTTTACCACCGAGCAAAAATCAATTAGTTCAACCTAGTTCCCTGCCCTGTTTTAATACCTGTTTGAAAACGGTGAATAAGTGGAAGAGATGAACAGCAGCTACAAGGATGAGCTAACTTTGCTGGAAGACAGGCTGTTCAGAGTGTCACTAAAGGACAAAGCCTTTTATAATGTGTCCTATCCATGAGGTCAAAGAGGTGTGTGAAGGACGGACAGCTGGGGGTGCTGCAGAGCTTCCTCTAGATGGATAATTGTGTTATGGTCTAATCTTGTAGTGTGACTTTGTGACTGAAAAGAACAGGTTTCTCCTTGTGTGTGTTACACAAGCTGATCACCATCCATCCAAGTCCAACAGTCGTATCTGCCCTGACGCTATTTCTGACAAACCCTTGACTCTCCATCCGTGAGCCTGTAGGTAACTAGCGAACACGTCAGTCAAGTGTCAGTGATAATTACATTTAATGCAGAATAGAAATCTCCTAATGACTATTGCAAATCACTGAGTAGAGAGTACAGAGGTTTCCAAGAGCTGCATCCAATACTTTCAACTGTCTGAATCACCATGATTTGAGTTCAGTCAACATCATAAGAATTTACTAGTAGTAAAAGTGAAACTCTGATGGGTCCTAGATATGAGCCCTGTGGAGTGTATTTTCTATAACTAGTGCTCGTTCATCATGGGTCAATGTCCAGAGTCTTTGTTTGTTTGTTTGTTTGTTTGTTTTTAACACTCTAGCATCAAAAATATTCATTGAATTCATAACAGATTGGCTTTATAGATTGCCAGTGACCCAGAATATATCTGATTACATTTTGGGAAAAGTAGGTCAATGTTAAAATTTTGTATTAATTTAAAAAAAAAAAAAAAAAAAATCCCCAATTTGCTTATAATGGGCAAAATTTCAAATGTCTGTAGCAGCAATATTATTGGTAGAATTCATACCAAATTGGGTTTATAGATTGCCAGTGATCCAGAATAGATGTCATTACATTTTGGGAAAAGTAGGTTGAAGTTCACATTTTTTTTGAATTTTTAAAATCTTTTTTCTTCTCCCATTTACTTATAATGGGTGAAATTTCAAGTGTCTCTAAAAACATCAATTTTGTTTCAATTTACTTCAAATGTGGCACAGATTTAGAGGCAGTTGATATGCTGACATCAGCACATGTATATATATGATGACATCAGCTGGATTGATGCCAAAATAAGCTACAAGTGGGGCGGGGTTTGTTGTGCCTGGCACCTCTTGTTTTTTGTTTTTTTTTTTTTCATTAAGTTGCAAAATTCTCTGGTCATCAATGCTTCTTTTTCTTTTATTCAAGCTTCTGTGTTTTGAAGGTTGAGTCCCAAACAGCAATCTGTGTTTGGCTTTCTCACTGTCATTTTAATGGAGGGCACTTTAACAACACTGTCATAATCTACTGTTACCTACTATTCTAATTTTCTTTTTTTTTTTTTTTATGATAATGAAGCATAATTAATAGTAATACATCATTAAGAACGCTTCATGTCAACACCAGTCACATTAGTGGAATGATTTTTTTCCTCTGCTGTCACAAAAGAGACACTTCAACACAGCAGCCATTGGGTCTAAACAGAGAAATATGAAGAACACAGTTTTGTAGAACTATACAATCAGGTAATCATCATTGGGTTTTGTGTTTTTGACTCAAACAAATAACTTCTCATGGTTATGTCCATTTTGTCTTGAATACTAAACCTGCAATCTTCTGCCAAACAGGAGAATGGAATAACCAGTATCATTACAAAATCGGTTATCAGCAAGAGAAAATCCTGCAATGTCCCGGTACAATAAGAACTGTCTGTATGTGATGAGTTACTAACCACATTCAGCAGCACAGCCACCACACACACAGTAAAAGTGTTGCTCTGTGACCTGTCATGATCACAGACTCCAAGACCCAGAATCTGTATCTGTAGTATCTGTCGCTCTTCAACATAGTGTGAGATGGAAGTTGTTATTGACAGTGTGGTGTGTGAATCACCTTCAGTAAGGACAGCTCAGTGTTCTAATGCGTCAAGATGAAAGACAGCCCTCCTGCTTATCCATCATAGTTAGAAAATAAATGTCAGCGAAGGAAAATTTTCAGTTAATCTGACCCCTCCTCCCTAAAGCTCCACAAAGGGGGCAGGTCAATTCCTGTAAGTCAAATACAAAACGCTCCTGTCCTATGGTTCTATGAGAAATGTCTCAGCAGGTGATGACTGCTACTATTACTTATTTTCTTACCTCTCTCTCGTATTTTTATTAAATTGATTCCTGGTCGGTGAAATGAAAATAAAATTAGAGATGGTTAGATATTTATGATGGATGCCACTGGGATCACTGGTTGTTTGTTGAAACACACTATCTGAATTCCGTAGGAGACTTTGTACAAAGTATAATGTTTTACAGAGTCCAGTTGGTGTTATAAAGCTTTTTCTGCTCTCTGTACACCCAGCACTGTCAGGTCACGCATTGAACCTGGGTGAACTGCTATTGTCACCACTGCACCACTAATGCCCCAATACCAAAACAGAAAACAGAGACATCAGTTCATACAATATGTTCCCAGAGCTGGGAAACTGTGGCTCAGTAAAGGTGCAATACTATTTAACATTCACACTATTAGTTTAATAATTCTGCAACACTGAGAGCTGACCAGGTTTCACCAGCCACAACAAGCAACACATGACAATCTGCTCTTAAAAGGAGAGGTGCAGGGTTAAGTTCACGTCCGAACAGCCCCCACGGTGGAGTGTTTTAAGTCTCGTCCTAAGATCCACTTTTATTCTCTGGCTTTTAGCTCCGCGTGAGTTGTGTGGTCCTCTGTGTCTTTTATTTATTTATTTATTTTTATTGATTTTATTACTTTTAACTGTTTGATTCTATTGTTTTATTTAGAGCATTGTTGTAGTTCTGTGTATTTATTTATTGGTTTTAGTTGTCCTTGTAATTTTTTAATTGTTTTTATGATGTGCAGCACTTTGGAAACATTCTTGTTTAAATGTGCTATATAAATAAAGTGGATTGGAGTGGATTTGAAGACTTATATATGGATTTTAAGTTATTTCCTTAAAGGGGTCATATTTTGCTAAACCCACTTGTATTAGTCTTTGGTTTATTTATTTGTGTATTTGGACGGTAATAGTTAAAAAAAAGTTTGAATTTGAACCCTCCAGGTGCTGCAGAACTATCTTTGTCTATTTTGGCAAAAATCGAATGGATTTCTACAACCCGTTTTAAATCCTGCTAAATTTTCATGCAGTGAATGCTCGATGCTGTATACATTTAATTAATGTAAGCAGTGTATCAGGTGAAAAGGATAGGCAAAAAAAATAAGCTTTTGCTTCTAGCCTATTCCTTTTTTGGTTTTTGTGTTTATTGGGATCGTTGTACTGAGTGCAATGATTGATATACAAACCAAAATAAATTCATTCATTCATTCATTTGTTACATTTTATAACTAGTTACGTTACGACATTTGCATGTATAAGGTCAAGACTTCCAATGAACATTTCTCCGAGTACGACATAATTGTTTGTCAGCAGCAGCGGTTGTAGTCCATACTGAAAATATGTCCAAACTTTGAGCCAATTACCTAAAATGTTCAGTTGTTGGTTGAACGGGACAGAGCAGCACAGCTAACAACCAGAAAAGGTGGGGTGTGAAGTGGCTCATTTGCATTTAAAGGGCCAGCACTCAAAACCACCTTTCTGGTGTCATTCCTCAGAAATAGGATTGAAGATGGACCTGTGGAGTTGAATTAATGAAGAGTTCCAACCCAAGCTTAGCATTTACAGTTTATGTAGACCACCAGGAAATGTTTGAAAATGCATAATTCCATTTAAAAAAGCTAAATATCACTCCTTTAAATACTTAAACATAACTTCTTTCTTGTTATATAACTGGCAAGTCCCACTGATGTGAATTGATCACACTGGGAAATGCTTGTGTTAACTTTGGCCATGAGAAGCTTCTTCTTCTGACACATCAATATTTAACATCAACTCCTTTTGTAACTGATTTACATCTTCTGGGCTCTGGGTTAGTACAGATAAGTCAGTTGCAATAAAAGTTTAATAAAGGCCAAATTTATAACAAGTTCTTCATTATTCTACTCATTACATTCAACAGTAAAATGGCATTTGTTGGTGACTGCTCTGTGGTTTATTATATTATTGACGATCTGTGTGTGTCACATTTGACCTTTTGCACTAAAGACATCAGATGTTATCTTAATGGATCCTGTTGATACATGACAGTGTTCACTTCAACTTCTGCACTAATTAACATTGTGATAAAGATATTGATGGGATTTACCACCATTATCTGCTCTCTCCTGCTGTGAGTGTCGGTCACTGCTCAACTCCAGCAGCTCCAGCATGTAAGGCTGGAAAAACACGTGCACATGTTCTGAAAGATGCAGTCATCATGCTGGTAGAGAAACACATGCAGAGCGAGCTCCATCAGGTTGAAATATAGGTCATCACCTACCAACTCAGCATGGCTCTATCACTTAATTTCATGGATCTATTAAATTAAGTGCATTCTCAAAAAAAAAAAAAAAAATCATTAAGTTCATGGGACCTTGCAAAATCCTCCAACTCTACTCTGAATACTTGAATGAAGTTATGGAGTTCAGTGCTCAGAGCTATATTTTCACCACATTTATATGGATTTTAAACTTAATTAACTGCAGACTTTTAACTAGACTTGCTTGAAATGTGTATGAGATTAGTGAACTTACAAGAAACCTGAATAATATATTGCATTACATGTCCATGTACAGTATATAGCTGAAAATCCATGTGTTTATTTTTATTTTATCTTATCTTATTAATACAGTTCATCAGATTTTTGTGCTGATTAGGACTGAGTCTGACATTGAGATCAATCTTCATTCATCTCCTTAAGGAAAATTCAAATGATATGATTTCAGCATCATTTTCTTTTATTTTAAGGCTTTGTTCAATGGTGAAATTGACAGCTATGGTTCTATTTTCTTTTTTCAAATAATTTTTAAGGTTGTTTCTTACAGGTTCTCATGTTCAACACTGCCTTTGTGTTATACTGGAAAAAATCAAAATCGTATTATAATTTTCACTTGTTCCACTGACAGATTTTTTTTTTTTTTTAATTTAAGATCATTTTGCTTAAATCAAGCAAAAAAATCTGCCAATGGAACAAGTGAAAATTATCTTGGCAAGATTTCTTGAAATAAGATTTTCAAGATCCATTGTCTAAAAATCAGTTCTTATATCTCAATGAAAAGTTACACTTTAGGTGATTATGTCTTATTGTTAGTGTGATGAGATATTTTGACTAGAAATGAGAAAAATACACTTGGTAAGATTTAGATTTTTTCCAATTTAGTGTTTAACACCATGGACGATCAACAAAGTGACTCCCTACTCCCTCTAGTGTTCACACACACACACACACACACACACACACACACACACACACAATGGCCTGTGGTTGTGAATAAATCCCGAGTATATTTCTACAGAACAATAATATCTTTGAAGAACATCAGACCCCTAAAAACTGTTATAATAGCTTTTGCTAACTCTACAGCATTGTGAAGTAGAAATACCACATACAGCACCCTTAATGCCTTTATACACATATACACAGGGAAATAAACCCATAAGTAGAATCAACAAACACTCACATATCTATTAAACATCTGCACACACTCCACCACTCCCCTATTCTTGTTTTATTACTCCATCTAGCTCCATTACAACGTGTCTCCTGCTGTGGAAGTCATCTGAAGGTCTTCTTTAAATCTCTCTACTCGATTACCTAGAGCTAGTGACGACAGAGTTCAATAGATCATTATTATCTCTAACAGTTTGCTTCACAACATTTACCAGCCACCCCGTTCCGCTGGCTGCCTCTGCTATTATACTCCACTCATTGTTCTCACATTACAACTGGAGCGTGGTGATATAGGTGAGGCCGTGACAATCTGTTTAGGAGAGCAGCAGGAGATGTACCGGGTTAATTTCATGTCGACTGCTGCTGCTGTGCATACCTTACACAACACATCTAGAGCGCTGATATAGTTTATTTTGCTTCTATTTGTCTCGTGATGAATATGACCTTTTTGCAAATGAAACCTGGAGGAGAGAAACGCACAAGATGTACACCAAAATAAAAAGTAGTTTGGATAAAAACATTTTTTGAACTAATTTTAGTGACCATCAAAGTCAAGCACTGATCACATACAATCATGAACATTCCTTGACAACAAAGCTCATTTAACAGTGTTAGTTACTGTACCAATTAATGTCCAAGTAGCAAAGGAAAAGAAATGAAGTGTGCAAGTCCAAGCTAAAGAGGGGAAGAAAAAATATAAAACTAAATGAAACCCAAAAAACCCCAACAAAAAACATATAGACAACAACCCCCCCCCAAAAAAAAAAAAAAATAAATAAATAAATAAAACATTCCAATGTAGATATTCTGCTGTTTCAACAGATATCACGATACAGATGTCCACCTACGCATAAAAATATCATTTTTCAATTGCAATTGTGCCATCATTTTTTCTATAATGTACATTTGTCTCAGTCTTTCAGTCCATTGTTGCACTGAGGGGGGGGTTGATTCTACAAGTTTGGACAAACATTTATGAAAAAGAAGAATATGCAGTGGAAATGTGTACACATAATGCATGTGTTACCATTTGTAACAGTAAAAAAAAATAAGCCCATTGATGGAGTTTTAAATGCAAAGCTACGCATTAGTTCAATATTTATTTGGATTGCAGCTAATTCTACTAATTGTATGCACCTAAAAAGTGTAATAATGCAGAGTGTATATTTGTGTATCAAGAAAGTTGACTGATTCAGGAAGTGAAACAGAGCAAAAGAGCAGCTTGTGGTTAGTTTGTTTCAGGGATGATGATGGGTTAGTATCATCAGTGTGGAATTCATTTCGGCTTCTAGATCGGTTCTGCAAATGTAATACTGCCCATATTAGTGGATCTGTCACAGTTTCTGCACAACCACCTTATCACAGCTATTTGAACAAATATCAATTGTACTATTTCTTTGTATATTTCATTACTGGGAGCCATTTTTATTCATGTGCTCAGTATTCACTGCCAATAAATGACTCTTCTTCATCAAGTGTATGTGTATGGATAAACTATAGGCTAAATGTAAACTGGTTGTATATAATGAGCCGGAAAAAACTATTAGTATTAGGAGGTAATTTTTTGTAAGTTTGAAAAATAAGAAAGTAGAAGCATTTCAGAAAGGCATAAAAAGCATTATTTTAGTATTAAAAGAACAAATATTGGGGAACATCAAAGGGACTGAATGTCACCCACGCATATTTGGTTCATGAACTTATGTCTGTGATAAACATGTGCCTATTTGTACATGTGAGATGTAATAGGACTTGTGATGACAACAATATGTGACTGTATACATGTAAATACAAATAAACAGTGCAAAATTATTCAGTCTGATTGTGAAGAAATAGAAACTGTAACATGGTGAAACATTGTATGTACTGTATATATACTATCTGTAAAACAATCATTCATGTATATAAAACATTTGTAACAGACAGTGAAGGACAGTTCATTTGTTAATCAGAAATATTTGAACAACATTGAAATTGAAATAGTTTATTTCCTCGTGTGTGTGTGTGTGTGTGTGTGTGTGTTTGTGTGTGTGTGTGTGTGTGTGTTTGTATTTGCGTTCATGGTGGGACAGTAATGTGAATAAGGTGTGTTTTTAGTTTGAAAAATAGCCTTATTGTATAACTGCCAATCATATTTTTTTTTTTAGGTTATAGCAAATGATGCAGTGGTAGGAGAGTAAAGTTACACAGCGATCACAGTTTGACCAAAAATATGACTTAACCAATTATGCTATAAGGTTAACCATATAATAATAATAATATATAACTAAATATATATAACTAATACATAACCTGGCAGCACGCCTTATTGTTTGTTGTTGTCTCAGTAAAAATTTCTAAATAACTAAACAGAATTTAAGAACATTTTAAAGAAAAGACAACCTTACTGTGTTTATCATACTGTACACCAAGTACAGAAATACAAAGAAACACACACATGAACGTCTCAAAATGCCATTTATGTACATTTCATTTTTCATTTCTCTCTGATGAGTCCGATATCACAGCTCATGGTATATTACACATGTATGTAATCAGTAAAGATAACATGAAGGCCATAGCCATTGTTAAGGGATTGCAGACAGAGACAGCTGCACTCACTACTGATGCAGTTCAAGTACGTGTCTACATCATTTTATTAGCCATAAAAGGATGCATATATTGATTCTATTCAATGCACGAATGAGGCTCATACATATGTGCCAGACTGTTCGGATCTGTGAAGCAGACACAGCTATAAAATCAGACAAACAGTGTTTCTATGACGATTCAGCACACACTGCACCATTTCTGTTGGGTCATTTCTGAGGAAATAATCCAGACCTTTTCAACCTCAAAGAAAAAACTGTAGTTCAAGTCTAGATTGAGAAATGGAGACTTAGAAGAAAGAGCAGCACAGTCTTCAAATAGTTTAATCAAAGCAACTGCAAATGTCCGATTGATTCATTCGCCTCAGACCCAACATCTACTTGATCATGCACAAAGAGCGACTGTAGCTCCCAGAGCCTCACATTTCCCTGCAGACTCATGAGGAGGGGTCTGCTCTGCCCGAAGTAACTAAGTAGGTTACAAGAAAGTACTAGTGTTTACTGAAATGAGAACTTTAATAAGCCAATATTATCTTATTTCACATTGTGCAGTGTTTGTAACTGATTTCTGTGAAGTTCTTTTTTTCATTTTTTTCCTGATTATGACAAGTTAAGTAAAAAAGAGTGAAGAGTCCGAGTCATGATATGAGCACAATCTACTAAACTGTTAAAAACTAATGTGCAGGTATTCAAATGACATAAGCCAATTTTCCACCGTAGGAACTTTTACTTTACCAGGAACTTTGCATTTCCACTGAAATTACCCGGGTAAAAAACTTTCCCTCGATGCCAAATCTTCCCGAAAAAAGTTCCTAGTAGGGGGGTGGGACTTCTCAGATTCCCCCGGAATTCTTGTGGGCGGGGCTGCGTGCAGAAGACAAACCGATCAGTGAACCACATTTGAATTCCACACTTAAATTCACCCACTATAACCAGTGTGTGGCTGCAAACATGATTATTCCGTTTCCACAAGCACTTCGTTTGTGTTTTGAACGTTTGGAAAATAGAGCAAAAGAAGAGAAGCTGCAAGAAGTGGACGAAAGACAAGGACCATTTGCCAAAAACACTATTCGGCTAAAGCGGCCCCTATGAGTGCATTACAGTGATCCATCTGTCCATCCAAATACACTCTGGATAATAAGCCTGGACTTGGTCAAACGTACCCTGAATACACCAAAAGAAATTCAGCTGGACTTTGAGCAGTTGGTGGCTAAAAACAACTGAGCCTCATTTGAATACATTTTCAGGAACTTTGGGGTGCAATGGAAACGCAAAGCACACAGAATACCAGGATTTATTTTTACCCAGATAAATAAATTCCTTGTAATAAAAGTTCCTGGGAATCTGATGGAAAAGGGGCTGTCGTGAGTGTTCATGTGTTTCTGTCTGCTGTGGAGATATATTAAATTTGATAATTTTGCAGAATTTTAAACATTATGCAACTAATTCACTCTGTAACTTTTAAGGTTGAAATGAAGAATCTACACCTTTTTATTTTGCTTTTTGTTTGCGTATTACCAGATACTCTGAGTTTTCCTGCACTGTTGAATTCTCACAAAAACAAAAATACATAGATGCACCCAGAGATGGATGCTATGATCAAAAAGTTCCCATTATAATGATCAAACAAATATCAAATCACTATTACGTCACTTTGGCGTCCAGAAATGAGATGGTTATTTGTCGCTTTTACTCTTTAAAATCTGATGTGTCATCACTAACACACCTTGTGCACATGCAGTTTGGACGGCTGTAACTCTTTCACTGTTTGCGCAATTGAAAAAATTCCAGCGATTTCTGAAACCTGAGACATTGCACTTTAAAGGCTTTACTGGCTCATCTTGGTAATTTCACTCACGCTTGTACTAGAAGCTGGAGAACAAGCTGTTTTAGCAGAATTATAACATGCATCAAATTGTAAATGACTTCTAGATTTTGAAAGTTCTAAGTGATCTGAAAAAATGGGCAAAAGGACTCACTCACAGCATATTTTCTAACCTTTTTTATGATGAAAATAAGAGAAAAAACATTTTAAGCCAAGGATTAAAAGGGTTAAACTCCTCTAGATGATCAGAGTATGACAAACACCAAACAGCAGAACATTTCAGAAATCTAGACATAAATATTAAAAACTAAATGATTCTCCAACATCCACATTAGGAGAATGAATTAGCACCCCAAAACATTTAAACAGTCTGTGCATTTATCAACAAAATAGAACCAAAAGACAGAAAAAAGCACAAAGTAAAGTTGTATCACACTAATTCTCCTTTCTGTTGAATCACCCAACATGAACCCCTGATGTCTATTAAACTTAAACAACCACAAAGACCTATTTGGATATTTCTGAGGCATTGCTCCTGCTTTTTCACATTTATTGTCACTTCCATGTACTGCATAACTGTGTGAAACCATGACCTAAATACACTCTAGTCTACGCTCTAAAAGTACCTTAAAGGGGTCATATTTTGCTAAACCCACTTTTATTAGTCTTTGGTTCATTTATTTGTGTATTTGGACCCTA
>JAPQRP010000005.1:39680239-39703798 GCA_037367295.1 Apogon hyalosoma | reverse complement strand
CCTCTATTGTTTATTATTGTAATATTATATAACAAACACTTAGAAATTACTGGACAAATACTTTATTTTCTTTTGAATGTCTTTAAATACAAAACTCTTCCATTGCCATTAAAGATCCTATTGGTAATGGTTTATTTGCCAAACCCAGGAATAATATTAAGAATAATGGCAGTCTGCCATTGTCAGTTTGTCCACTTGGTGTTGTGTTTGATACACAGCAGTGAGGTTGTTCACTTGAGCCTCAAGTGCAGTGGAGGAAAACAGATTTATTTGGGGATGAACACACAATAAAAGTTTCAATGGCAAAATTTAAGTTAATTTACATACAGCTGTTGTTTATCAAATGTCTGCTTTGTTTTCTTCTATTCCTCTTGGAAGGATCATTTATTTAACACTGTACTTGTGGAATATGGAGTGTGTGTGCCATCTAGTGGGCATACTTCAGTGTTACAAGAGCTTTGCTTTCAGTCAGACATGGTTTAGTAAGGTTTACAAAATCTGACAATTCATTCCAGTGACCCATGGTTTTTAATATTTAATCTCTGTCCTTTCTTAAACATATAGTTTTCAGATGGTTTAGGTGCTGTCTAGGTTCTAGAATTTTCCCCAAGACTGTGCAAGACTTAGACACATAGATAGGGTAGAAAAAGTTCAAGTTTTTCATTAAAGAAATCTGATTTCAAATTATTTTGGACCATTATTATTTGCATATCTGTGTACAACATTCGGAAAACGAAAACTCAGTGAAGAAGTCCCCTGGGGACTAACTGTAGCTGTTAGATTTAGCAAAAGTCATTAAAAGTTTCACGCTTTCCACATTGATTTTAGATTTATTTGGCTGAGGTGCTGCATCTACACCTTAAAATGTTACAGAAAACACAGTTAAATGTAAAGTTGCTCTTGACAAACAACACTGAAGTGTGCACATTTAAAAAGTACTTTTACCTGAGACTACTTTTAGATTCCAGACACAGTTGCACAAATCAAAAAAAACATCATGAGAAATTGAACAGTCACTATTCAGCAAATCAACAAGGGAGCATCACCATTCAGTTTAAATGCTTCAATCACTTTAAACATAGTCAGAAATTGATTTTGAGGCAAACAAAGCATTTGTATCATGAAAAAAACTTTTCAATGTCTTACTGTGGTGAAATCTACAAACCCATGATGTATCAAACAAAAACTCTAAACCTTTGTTATAACAAGCTCTCAATTCACTTTTAAGGGGGAAATAAATCAATGACAATCAGGTGCAGTCATGTAATATTGAGAGACATACTTGTACAGTGCTTTCAGTGTCATTTAGTCTAGAAAGTCTTTATGTGGGCTTTCCAGAGTTCAAGGAGCAGAAAGACTCAGAAAACCTCCAGGTCTGTAGAGTTGTAGACCACTGGAGTCTCCTCAGTGCCCACAGCAGCTTCCTCAGGGGCCTCCTCTTCCTCCTCTGCTGCCTCCTCCAGTGACTCCAAGGCCTCGTTGGTGTCACTGGCAAAAGTCTCCCTTGAGACATCATCATGCTCCTGCAGGTTCAGCGTGCCGATGGCCTGTTTCATCTTTTTGGCTAGGACATGCCTCCTTCGCTTCTGTGCAGCCTTTTTGCTCTTGTTGTCTCTCTGGTTTTCGTCCAAGAATATCTGCTTGATCTGGGCCTTAGATACACTGGGTGTGTTCTTCAGCAGGTTCAGATACACCCCTCCAGGGGTCCGCCGTCTGCTGCCATCCATGGTGTACACACCGCCAGCTTCCTCCAGTGTGGCGGTTTCTCCCAGCAGTTCTAGTGCTTTTTTCTTCCCAACAACTCTAACAACACGCTCTATCAGTTCTATTTTAGGCTCTTGTAGCCGGTGTGCTATTTCATCCACTACTTTGTCATCAGGGTCATCCTCTGTGATCTCATACCGGCCCTTGATGTCCATCTCAGCTCTGGGGCCCAGCCTCTCTCTGACAGGCCTCTTCCTCTTTGCATCCCCCTCTGACCCCCGGCCCTTCATGTACTCCTCAAGCTGCTCGTCCAACATGCTCACCTCTCCTCCATCCTTCAACTGTTTCTCCATCTCTCGCTCCTTTTCCATTATCTTACGGGCCAGAACATAGTTATAAGTCTCTACATTTCTGCTTGCCATGCTAACCTCTCCTTCCATGCCAAATATGCCCAACTCTGCTGTTATGGCATCCTGGCACTGCTCCTGGACCACAGAGCCCCAGATGTTGTTTATCTTGCGGCCTCCCACCGCCGTGGGAACAGGCATGCGGGTTGGTCCAGTTGTCTGAGGAGCGTTGGACACTTTCTGGCGTTTCCGGCGCCAAACTGCCGCCTCTTCGTCGGATGAGTCCTGGCCGCTGTCACTGGACTCCGCCGCCCTGCCGGTGCTGCGGTAGGCGGCGGCGGACGAGTTGGAGGGGGCTCTGTTCTGGAAGGACTGGCCGCCAAACGCCGGAGGTCGAGCCTGTGCTGCGACAGTGGCTCCCATCTCAGAATCCGAGCTGGATCCGGAAATTTCTCCATCTTCCAGATCTCCGTCCATAAGATCTCTACTATCCGCCATTTCTTGTCTGGAAGCCACAGCACAGATAAAACGGCTAAAGCTAATGCTAATGTATTTAATGTTTACTGCTGATCAACACTTGAGCTAGCATGAAGTTTAGGACATTTCTACAGAGCTACAACACTAGGACAAAATAAAAATTAACCCGAGTTAAACCACAGAATTCAGGGCTAAGACACAGATGAATAGTAGCTGACACAGAGGCTACTCGTGTTCTGCATAAACTTAAATGTTCACTTTATCTCGGCTGTTTGACTCACTGCGATCTGACAACAGGCACAAACTTGAGACGATGTTGAAGAATATTCGCGCGAGGCTAAAGAATACTTCCTGTTCCTAAATGTCAGAGCCTTTCAAAATAAGAGTTACATCGCTCATCTCCCTGAGCACGTGACCCCCTTTTTTTTTCATTTGGTGTAGCTCAAGTGTTGATTAGTTAAATTACGTTTCTCGACAATAAATAGTCAGTTAAACAGTTAAATTATATGAATTGCAAATATGATTGGAGTTCAACTGTCATCAAACTAGTGCAAAAATAAAAGTGTCTAAACTAAATGTGGTGCCCAGCACTGATTACACTTATATTTCATCTAAAATGTATGTCATTCAATAACAAATAGCACAAGGAATCTCATCACAGAGACACTGGACTTTAAATTAATTTGAACAAAATTGAATATTTTACAGAAGTGCTTCTTTTCATTTGCCTGTTTAATAGGTAATATTCAGGTAATATTTACCTTTTACATAATTTGTGAGGGTGAGGAGATGGAATGATTGACTGCTGCGTTTTCGTCTCATGGTGTGAGCAGAAGCATCTACAGCTTAACGTGTTCAAGGTTCCAGACACCTGTGACTCCTGTTTCCATCCATAGGGTCAATGTGGAAATAGAGGAGGATTACAAATACCTAGGAATGCACATTGACAATAACCTGGACTGGGCAAAGAACACATCATCACTCTACAAAAAGGGCCAGAGCCATCTCAATTTCCTGAGGTGGCTGAGGTCATTCAACATCTGCATCAGAACATCAGGATCTTCTATGAGTCTGTGGGGGTCAGTGCCATCCTCTATGTTGTTGTAGGACGAGGGTTGCAAATGAGAAACTGATTCAACACACTGATCCACTGGTTACATTGTGGGGATGGAGCTGGACTGAAGGTAGTGTCAGAGAGGTACATGTTGTCCAAGATCAGGACAATACTGGGCAATTCCACTCATCCACTCCATAATGTGCAGGTCAGTCATAGGAACACGTTCAGTGAGAGACTGATGCTACCAAAATGCACCACAGTAAATCATTCCTGCCTGTGGCCATCAGACTGTTCAGTTCCACCATATAACCTCATAATTAGTATTACACACAGCAATACTTTTGCATTCTCATTTATCTTTTAATTATTATTTTGAATGGAATGGAATGTCTTAATTGCCATTGTCTGTACAGAACAACGAAATTGAAAGTACAGTCCTTAAAGTGCATTTTAAAAATAAATAATAAAAACAACACACACCATCTACGACCAACAAATATATATCATATTGACAATATTTGTGTAGTATATGTATTCTACAAATTGCTGTTGTTTGTTTTCCTCTTTTTAACTTTTATTTTTTAATAAATGATTTCGTCACCTGTGGAGGATGTTACGTAAAGGTTGCGTCTGCGAAAATCTGCGCATGCGCTGTGTGTGGCTTGGTCAATATGGCGGCGTGCTTAAAGCATCTGGCATCTGTTGGGAAAAATGTCGTACAGAGACATTTACTGAAGACTTATGCTTCACCTAGGGTAAGGATATGTTTACGGACATGTGTGGGACTTAAGAGGCACTGGTTGGATGAGCAGTCATGTGTGTTTATTGTCAGAGTGGGAGTGGGGTCAGTGGCATGGCCTGTCACTATGTAATGTGCTGCGACATTGACAACTGTTTTTATCAACAAGTCCTTTGTAAATGTAGGAAACTGTTCTCTGACGGGTTAGTACAGTAAAAGATAAACACCTGAGAGTATTGAGTTGTTGCTAACATGAGACTGTGTGATGTAATGTGTAAATCTGAAGTATCACCATGACTGGCAGTTTTGTTTTGGTTTTTTTCTCAGGGTTTTAATGTTTGTCGTCTGCCTCCACAGCTCACATCCGGACCCCACAGACTGTTGGCTGTTCAGGCTCCACAGGTGGCTCTCAATGTTCCCGAAACTAAGGTGACTGCTTTAGAAAATGGGCTCCGGGTGGCTTCTGAGGACTCTGGGCTTCCAACCTGCACAGTGAGTATAAGAGGACCCACCAGCACACAATATCACCAACCTGATGGCGAGTTTATGTATAGTTTTAATATCTTTTAACTAGGGCTGTCAAAATTAACGTATTATCGCAAATTAATCCATCATCATGATTAATCTGATTAAAAAATTGAACGCAATTAACCCATCTGCAGCGTAGAATGAGTCTGAACGTCTCTGCCAACATATTTGGGGCAGTTTGTCCTAGTAGAGTTAGTGTTGTGTATGTGCAAATGGGCAGTTGATCCAGTAGTGACAGGTTGCAGAACCAACCCATAAAGATGGAAGACACTAAATGACACGTTGGCCCTCTGGATGGAAACATGAGGACAAAAAAAAAAAACTAAGACAGAACAGTTGGTTCAAGTTGTTTTGTTGAAACTGTTGAAGGTGTTTAATGAACACGTTAAATGCATATATATTCCCTTCTTTCTTGAGTTTGTTTGCTCATGCAAAATGAAAATGCAATTAATATAGATAAAAAAATATATATATATTTAATAGTGATTAATCGAAATTAATCCACAGCAACCCTGTGTTTAATCTGATTAAAAATCTTAATCATTTGACAGCACTACTTTTAACCCTTGTACATCCCTTTAATCTACTACCCATTGGGAATCCTTGAGCCAAAAATGTACAACTGCTATGAAATCATCATCTTTTTTTTTTTTTTCTGTATCAATCTCTCAAACCACTCTGGCTCTGCTCAAAACTACCAAATGTTCAACAATTTTCAGGATTTTAGTAAGTATTATTGCTAACCTTTGACATGTTCAAGTCTGGTATAAAACAGTGCAGCATCCCCCAGCATGGAAAATATCTCATATTTTGTGTTGCTTTAAAATAAAACAAGTGGTATCATGTATTCAAATTGGTAAAGTATTTAATATTTGGTAGTTTTGAGCAGGGCTAATGTGCTTTAAGGGATTTATGCAGAAAAACGCAGAAAAAAAATTGATATATGATGATTATAAAATTATTGCAGATTTTTTCCATGTACTTTCTTGAGGGTCCCCAGAGGGTGCAAAAAGTGTCAGTAGTTTATAATAGACCTGTAAGAGTAACTGTCATTAAATTAGAAAATATGTCAAATATATTCTTGCAGGATTTTGTACCATAAACTGTAACAAAGTCATAATGATTACCACATTTAAAAAAAAGTCCAAAAATGACCTGAACATTCGTAAGGGTTCAAACCTGTGGTGTGTAAATTGTTGGTCTGCCTGAAGGCCTGTGTTTATCATTTTGATTAGATGTATATTTACACATAATGTATTTTCAGGCCTAGACATCATTACCTCAAGGCAACTAATTGTTAAAAACATCTTGACACATGTTAATTGAATTTTATTATAAACATTGAGGTTTAGATGATGTGCTAAAGATAAAGTAGTCCTGTTTTTGCCTCCTGTTTTTGTTCAGAATATGTGGATATTCAGTCTGAGGCGGTTATTCATCATTCGTTTCTTCCAGGTGGGCCTCTGGATAGACGCTGGCAGTCGCTATGAAAATCAAAGAAACAATGGCACAGCACATTTTTTGGAACACATGGCTTTTAAGGTGAGGTGCTAAGAGCGGAGATGTTTTAATAGGTCTGATTCTTTCCTCTAATGGTCACATTGGCTCAGATATGTATGTTTGTGTGACAGGGAACCAGGAAACGCTCCCAGCTGGATCTGGAGTTGGAGATTGAGAACATGGGGGCCCACCTGAATGCCTACACCTCCCGGGAGCAGACTGTGTATTACGCCAAGGCTTTTTCTAAAGATCTCCCACGAGGTACTGCAAAGCACAGGATGAGCTGTTGTCTGATATGAGCGATCATATTGACCTTATTCACCATGTAAATAAGTGATTTAAAATGGCAATAGTGGATCAGATCTTTGATGGAAGTGACTAATCACAGATCATAAATCACATGTTTGTTGCCTGTTTTCTTTGTCCATAAGCCGTTGAGATCCTGGCTGACATCATCCAGAACAGCATGCTGGGTGAGGCAGAGATTGAGAGGGAAAGAGGGGTGATCCTCAGAGAGATGCAGGAAGTCGAGACTAATCTGCAGGAGGTGGTCTTTGATTACCTACACGCTACAGCGTATCAGTCCACAGCGCTGGGACGGACCATCCTGGGGCCCACAGAGAATATCAAGTAAGGATGGATTTGAAGAATTAATGTTAATGGGAGTTCAGCCTTTGTTGGTGACAGAGGTGGAACAGAAAAATCTGATGTCACTAGTGTGAATCATATGCAGTGACTTTTGCTGTCACTAAATCTGGACTCATTCAGATACCAATCAATTCTTAACTGATTTATTTGACAGCGCTCTCCGCCTTCATCACCATCAAAACAACAAATGAGGGAATTTTTTTTTGAGACTGTTCATTCCTCCAGTAGAACCATAGACTTGTAGAATCAATGCTAAAGTGCACTAATGCTGTTTTAGTGACAGGTTGATTTTTCTTTTAACTGGTTCCTCCGTGTATGTAGAAATCACCTGTTTGTTTTCAGACTCATGAAATGTAATCTTGTTTGTCTGTGATACAGGACAATCAACAGAGGAGACCTGGTGGAGTACATCACCACTCACTACAAAGGCCCCAGAATAGTGTTGGCTGCTGCTGGAGGTTAGACTTTGATTTTATGAGACACTCCAGTTTGACACTGGGGACAAAAGCACATCATGTTTAGTCTATTCACAAGTCCTCATTTTTATTGTTTTCACTTTTTTGTGTGAAAAGAACTGATATTAAATTCTATAACTTCTCTTCTACACCTTTTTTGATCAGGAGTTTCACATGATGAACTCATCGATCTCGCTAAATATCACTTTGGAAAGCTTCCTGGCAGATATGAAGGTGAAGCCCCTGCTCTGCCTCTTTGTCACTTCACAGGAAGTGAGGTAAGTAAGTCTTCAGTCTCACTCGACCACACATTATGTCACAGTGGAAGTTTATGTGACTAAGTTTTCCACGTTGACTGTTTCACTCAGATCCGTGTGCGTGATGACAAAATGCCACTGGCTCACATCGCTATCGCAGTGGAGGCAGTGGGATGGTCACACCCCGACACCATCCCTCTCATGGTGGCCAACACACTTATTGGAAACTGGGACCGTTCATTCGGTGGCGGTGTGGTGAGTGTTAATCATGAATAATGAGCCGTGAATTGCAGGCTTCAGCAAATGAATAAATTTTTGTATGAAATTACTTCATTTTCATGTAATTGCCAATAATGCTGTCTCAGATTTTCTTGTGGTAACACCATTTCCTTTATTAAAAATAGTGAAACTGGCTAATTTGTTTCTATTTCTGCATATTGCACTGTAAAAGTTTCACTTACTGTTAAGTGGACTCATAATAAAACAAACTAGAGCCACTCACAGTACATCTAATGGACTTCTATCTCGGTCTTCCTCATGGACCAGAATCTGTCCAGTAAACTGGCTCAGATGGCCTGTCAGGGAAACCTTTGTCACAGCTTCCAGTCCTTCAACACCTGCTACACAGACACAGGACTGTGGGGGCTCTACATGGTGTGTGAGCCCGGCACCATCAACGACATGATGTACTTTACACAGATGGAATGGTGAGTCCACCTTTCAGTTGTTCAGTGTTTCTCGGTCTTCTCACAGGGGTAAAACTAGATTCCAGGTTATTCACTGGTGTAAATATCTTATTTCATATCAGGATGTCTCTGTGTACAAGTGTGACGGAAAGTGAGGTGGTTCGAGCCAAGAATCTGCTCAAGACCAACATGCTGCTGCATCTCGATGGTAAGACAGGGTCACATCTGGCAGCACCGGTCAGAGACCATGAGGCTTTAGTCTTCAACCAAATGCTTTTTGTTTAACGTCCATCAGGCTCCACCCCCATCTGCGAGGACATTGGAAGACAGATGTTGTGCTACAGTCGTAGGATCCCTCTACATGAACTGGAGGCCAGAATTGATGTGAGTGAAGTCTAAGGATGAGCAATCTGATTAAAACTGACACTGGTCTGTTTTTGATAAGTTGTCATTTATGTTGGAAGAGTCACAGTAAACATGTTAAGGATTGTATTCTCTTTTTTTCTCTTCCAATAGGCCATCGATGCTAAAACCATTAAGGAAGTTTGTACCAAATACATTTACAACAAAGCTCCTGCAATTGCAGCAGTAGGTATGTCGACCTTTGGCTTTTTTTCGATTGTATAAACAGCAGAAAGAGGACCCTGGTCTTTGTCTATCTGTAGTGTTGATTGTCCCTGATGTTCAAAGCTGTATAGGTACCATTTGGACCTGTCTGTACTGTGTAGTCTTATCTTTTGACCAAATGTTATTTGGTACTTTGAGAATGAAATGTACCAGTTATACCTCAGAGGTTCATGTTGTAACATGCGCTTCAACACTTTTCTAGGATGGTTGTTGAAGTGCTGCTGTAATCTGTCCTGGTCATAGCCTCCCTGACAACAATGGAACTATTCTTACCCTCAGCTTTAAATAAACTAGACTGCATGTGCCTTTTTCAGATCTCTACCACCATGTAGAGATGAAGCAAACACTTAATCTTCCAGGACTTGATTTAACATAAATGTAGTCAAACTACTTCTAATTACAAGGTGAGGTTTGTAATTGTAGATTTGCTGTTTATCAGTTATATTTGGTGTCAGACAAGTTTAAAAGAAACTTGCCATCAAATCTAGTCTTAACATCACCTGTGTTCCACTGTTAGTGAACACACACTGAACTGTATTAGTGTGTTATTATCAAACAGAATCAGTATTATGTGAATCTAAGGTAATACACTGTAGCTTTGTCAGTGATATAAGTGCATTGAGGATATTTGTTTTTGTTGCAGGTCCTATTGAACAACTCCCAGACTACAACCAGATCCGCAGTGGGATGTTCTGGATGAAAACCTGAAGAATCCGCCATAGACACACAACTATAAACTGTACAGTATATTCACACAAACTCTATTTAAGTCTCCAATGTAGTATTTTTCCACCTTTAATCTTTTCTTATAAAATAAAGACCAACACAATAATTTTAAAATAACACAGGTACTATTTGTTTTTGTGGTTCTTGTCATTTTTTACTCTTGGCCGCTACTTGTTCTTGTGCAGCTTTCTTGGCTTTAACCATCTCCACCAGTTCCTGTGGGAGAAAGAGAGAGGATGTCAATATCAGAACTAAAACTGCACGATTAAACATGAAATGCACTCGATCCGTATGTACATAACTTATGCGACAGCCATCCACAGGGCTATAACGGTTATTTAGATTTGAAATTAGTACTGTCATACAAAGTGGAATCAAGGCTTTAATTGTCCTTTTTTGGTGCGTTATACACGTGAATTAAAATAATTATGTAATAACTGTGACAGGCCTATCCATTCACTGTGTAGAGGCTGAGGTTCAAACCAACCTTGTATCTCTTCATACAGTCTTTCTTGCTTCGTCCAGGGACGGAAGCAGCGATTTTCTCCCATCGCTCAGGTGTGCTGACTGGGTAGGTCTTCAGCGCTTGTTCCAGGAGTTTCTGCTCCTCCGTGGTCCAGGGAGCAGCGTTACCATCACTACCCGAGGCTGAGGGACGAGATAAGGGGATGAATAAGAAACTGTTGCACAACATGTTTAATTGTGCTTAGCTGGTGTGTAATATCTAAGTGGACATGACATCAAGTGGTCGAGGTGCTCCTGTTTCACAGTTAACACCTCTATACACATTAGCATTCACTCAAAAGCAGAAAGAGAACCAAGTAATTAGTGAGCCTGTTTACATACACACCAGTACTCGGATCATTATCCGATTTCTGGAGTTGTCAGATTGTTTAAGTGACCATGTAACCAGGATAAGCGACAACAGGAAGTTTGAGTCTATTGTCACTACATACATACGAATGCCAAAAAGAAATCCGATACTGGACTGGAGCGTCTAAACCAGAATTTTTGGATTATCGCATTTTTTAAGTGCGTGTAAATGCATTAGATCTGATTATTACAATTATCAGAATAGTCCCAGTTATTAGAATTTTATGGTCATGTAAACAGACTCATGAAAACCCACACCCAACTGACCTGACACTGTACATGTACTTATGTCAGATACTTCTATTTTGACTCACCATCAAATCTCTCTGACGGCACTGCATTGTCTATGGTCGGCGGCACGGCAGCGTGCTCCTTCTTAAACTTCTCAAAAGCTTTTCTGTTGATTTCATCTTTCTGTACTGGGTCTGAGGACATAAATTAAAAATGGACAGTGGAAACTTGCACAGCATGGTCAAGAACTGCGGTAGAGATGCTGTAAACCCTGTTCAATAAGCTTGATATTAATGTTTTCATAACTTTGTAAATGCTCTAATGGAAATCGCAGCCCTGATGACAGTAAACGCTATAAATTAAACAGTCTCTCCATTGTGAACTCACCAAGCCGTTGTAGATTCTTGGCTTTGTTGATGACATCTTTGGCCGTTCTCTTCATGCCGCTGGTCGAGTGTATGTTCATGTAATTGGCAATAACTTCCCATCTAGAAGAAAACAATCCCGAATTTTATATAGAAATACACCACAAGGGTTCAACTATAGAGATTAGAAAGATCAGTCTAAATAAAAATATTTCTGATTCTATCACAGCAGTCATATTCTAAAAATGCAAAAACACACAACTCCACATGAATTACAGGGTTTCTGCAGGTAACAGTAAATCTAATTTAATGCTTTTTAAAGCCACTTTAAACTAATTTAATGCCCATGTCCAACTGCAGACACAGTTTTATATACAATTATATGATGGTTTACCATCGATAGGCTTTAACCAGGTTCTAAATAATTCTTCCTCCAATCACTTCTGCTGAAACTTGCATTTTCCCATTTTTCTGACATTTGCCCTCTGCTCTTTCCTCACGGTATGAACATCCTCACGGCATGAGCACCCTCACAGCATGTTACATTCCAAGCATCCGGTGTTCTAACTTTGTATCATATCATAAACCATAGTCAATTTAAATGGTTCCGCCAGTCAATCATCAACACTAAACTTCGGATGAAAATTATTAAATGTTTATATAATCAAAATAAATCGTGAATAGCAATGCTTTTTTCCCATCAAGTGTATTTAATTTTTTAATGCCTATGGACATCGAATTTAATGCAATGTAAGGCCTTAATTTTCACAAAATCTATTTAATGACTTTTAATGCTTTTTAATGACCCACAGAAACCCTGAATTATCTGGAGGTAATATACAGCAGAAGTAAAGCTTCCTCATTTCTGTTGTGTGTTTTGTTAACAGGTCTGTAAGTGTGTGTTTTGCACAGAGTTTTGTCTCAGACAGAACTATGCTCTGAGTAGAAAGCAGAGAGCTGTTGGTTTTTATATTGTTGTGCCAAGAAATGTCTCAAACACAGCAAAACAAGAGGAAAATAAATGCAGAGAGCATGATCTCTGCACATGGATAGTGTTTGAGGATTATTTTTATATTTAACAATAAGGAGGGTAACAACATTCAACCAAGTTTCCTATTGTTTCTAAGGATTCACCAACAGATGGTAAGAGGAGGAAATACTTGTTGTGCTAGCCCTGTTGTGTCCTCACCCTGAGGAACTGTTAATTAGAGCAGAGGAGCTGCTGTTGCCACCCGTTTACCTGGCGTTGGTCCCAGCGGGGAACAGGTTGACGGCCTTGATGAGCAGCTGGAGGTCTTCCTCGTTCCAGCCCTTCCCTCCTCCTCCTCTGCCTCCGCTGGCCTGCTCGGCGCTGCGGGCCGCCTGTCTGGCCTGGACCTCAGCCTCCTTCTCCTTCTGCAGCTGATCGTTCACCTCCTGCACCTAAATAGGCAAACACGCACATTTACACACTTGACATGTTACACTCATTCCCTGAGATGCTGGTAGGTGTGTGAACTCCTGGAGGGTTTGAAGACAGATATTTACCTGCCTCTCCACAGCTGCCTTACTCTCCTCTTTGGAGCCTGAGGCCAGGACTTCATTCAAGGACTGCAGACTGACAGACAAGCAACAAAATGTTAAACTGTAGTTCTTTACTTAAAATACAAGTGGCTGCACTAACCTCCTAATCCTAAAAGTTGCCCCTTCAGAAAAACTGCCACAAATAACAGGAGCTTCATACTCATTCATAATTATGAGATTTGCATTTTGGTTCATCCAATCAGGGACAGAAAGAAATCAATACAAATGACAATAAAAAAAGTACACAGAAACATAACAAACAAATGTGTTGAAAGAAAAGACTGTACCAGTTTGAATATTTAAATTTATTCCTGGATCAAATATTTAAGTTCCTTCCCCTAAAGAAGCTACAAATTAAATATATACTTAAGATTTTTTCCCCTTTATTTTATACTAAGAAAATACAAAATACTAAATTTTAGAGTAGGTACCTAAAATAAATATCATGGTTGATTGTAAAAACATTGTCTTTGTTTTCATCATTTATTCCTCGTCAGGTACGATATATTATTATTCAGATTTAATTTGTCACCTTTTTTCTTTCATGCTTTGGGGCGAGTCGGGTACTAACATGATGCTCATATATTTTACAACAGGACTGTGATTGAGAAAACATGTATTTATTTGCACTAACTGACCATCTGCTTCACCGTACCTTGTCAGCTCCAGACGATCACAAAGCTTCTCCACCTCCTCCAACATTTTCACACTGTCCGCTTCATTGTCAGCAAAATAATTCCAGTTCTGTCAAGTGAGAAGAAAACGTGTAGCTCTTAGACATGTGCAGATTGTCAACAATGTCTATAAATTCCACATATTCCACTCTCATAATCTGAACCCCCTTTATCCATACTAGGGTCACAGGAGTCGCTGGAGCCTATCCTTATGGGTGAAGGTGGGGTACACCCTGGACATGTTGCCAGTTCATCACAGAGCTGACATGTAGAGACAAACTCTCACATTCACACCTATAGGAAATTTAGATTAACCAATTAACCTATCAGTGCTTGTCTTTGGATGGTGAGAGGAAGCCAGAGTACCCGCAGAGAACCCACGTAGACAAGAGGAGAACATGCAAACTCCACACAGAAAGGTTCCACCCCCATCGACTGGTGTTGGAATCAGACCTTCTTGCTGCGAGGCATGAGTGCTATCCACTGCACCACTGTCACCCAAAAATTCCACATACACTCACAAAAAAAGTCAGAATGTCAAACCTTGCAGGTGGTCCTGAGTTTCTGCCTCTCCTTCTTGATGGCCTTCTTCTGGATCTCCTTCTCCTTCTTGGCCAGTTGAGCTGCCTGCTTAGCCTCCTCTTCCTCCTTCTCCTTCACCAAACGAGCAGCTTCGAGCTCTGCCTGTCGAGCCTGACGGACACAAAGAAAACGTATTATTTACAGGTTGGTATGATGTATGACTTGTCACTGTTACCAGTTAAAGGTACATACACGCTCCTTCTCCTCCTGTTCCCTCTTCTTGGCTTCAGCTTTGGCTTTCTTCTCTGACTCTTTTCTGGCCTTTTCGTCATCTTTGAATTTCTTTATTCTAGGGTCACAGCTGTAGGCGGTATCTGAAACAGAACCAGGTCAGTGATTAATGCGACTAACTACATGCAACGAGTCCAGAACATCTGTGATGAGGCTTTCACTATGGATTAGCATGAGTTTGTCAACCTTTACTAAATACTTAACACTTAATGGCCTTTTGAAGTTTGTGAGACTTTCTACTTAAAGTTTGGAGCTGTTGGAGTGTGTGGTGGCTCTGAGGAACTGTACCAACTAGTGTTCGTATTCTGTTCATCTCTTCCTTCTTCCTCTGAGCTCTGGAAGCGCGATTTTGCTTTTCAATCCATCTCCTCTCATCTCGACTGCAGAAACAAAGTGATGATGCATGAGGCTGACAATAAATCAAAGCAAAACCCCTGAATGAGCTTCACTAACTTTTGTATGGGATTCTCTGTAGCTTACCATTCAGCTTTTTCCTTTTCTTCTTCATCCAAATATGAGAATTCCCTCCATGAATCAAAGTTGTACCTTAAAAAGAAGGAATTGAAGTTAGAAGCTTAAATGTCCAATTTGACATGTTCTAAATTCAGTATTATTAGATTTCCTTAAAGCTTTTCTTACCAAAAGGAGTAAAAATTATCCACTTCTTCAAAAGAGGACTCCAACGTTCCAAGTTTTGGGACATGCTTTTTGGAAGACCATCTGGCATTTCTCTCAAAGACAGGAAAAAACACCTCAAAAAAGTTTTCTTTGCCTTCGCTCTTTGAAGGCACTGCATTGTCAAAAGTGGGATCTACGCTGTCAAACGCTCTCCTCTTCACAGGGTCCGACAGAATTTCTATAGCTGTGGTTCAACCAATGACAAAAGAGGAAGGCCAGGATATAAATTCAGTACCTTTAATAAAGTATTTAATTAACTCCGTAACAAGTCTTACCTTTAGTTATACAGGTAAAGTAGTCATTGTCTCCTTCTACAATCTGTTCTCCTGCAGCTTTTCTTTTGTCAGGATGATGCTTCAGTACGATGGCCTTGTCTGTTAAGAAACAGCAGAGTACGTGACCAAAACAAACAGTGCATCCAACCAGAGGAATACATGTGTAAATACAGAGCAGGAAACTCACGGGCAGCTTTGATCTGCTTCTGTGTTGCTTTGTACCTCAAGTGGGGGAGTCCGAGGACAGAATAGTGATCTTGATTCTTGACACAAAAGTAATGAAAGAATTCTCCATTAATGGATTAGTTTATAAAATGCAGAAAATGTCTGGGTCATAGACTGCTGGTTGGACAAAAATGTGGATTTAAAGACTTAACAGACTCGTGAAAGAACGTTTGTACTTTCTTAGATTTCATGATGAGTACACAGTCAACACATTAACCTGTCATGAAACTAAAGAATACTAGCACTAAAGAATACTTTACTAGCACTACTAGTCCTGTCCTACTGTGTCAGAATGTGTAACCATCAGACACTTTACTTTCCTACAAGGCAGTGTTTTTCAACCTTGGGGTTGGGACCCCATATGGGGTTGCCTGGAATTCAAATGGGGTCACCTGAAATTTCTAGTAACTGATAAAAATAAAAAAAGAACAACTTACTAACAAAAATATATGGTGAGTTGAGAGAGACAATCACAATCCATAAAAGATGTGACAAACTGAAGCTGAAGCACTGTGGTACTGTTTATCTGTCAAATGTTCAATGTGATAGGTTTAAGATGCAGCAGCTCTTTCATAATTCATAGTTTGAGTTATTGTTTGTTCAGTATGAATTGTCAGCCTTGTAAATACAAGCTGAACTGACTGTACATATCCTGACCAAGGAAAATCAAATTCTCCCTTTGTGCAGTAATCTACACCTGGCTTTTCTGCCTCCGTCCATAATAATATACATTATATAGACTAAATGTCATCTAAAATTAATGTTTATTTGCAACATAGTATAGTGAACTATTACATGATCAAAAATAAATTAGTTTTAGAAAAAAAAATCTATTCCATGTCAGGTCTGGCATCGAAATGTGGTTCAACAAAGCTCATAATAAAGACAGTAGAATATCAAGGGGAGCCTCATATACATTACAAAGTTTCCCTTGGCAAAGCAAATTTGCTCAGCACCAAAAGGCAGCCAGATTACGATTCAGCTGTTATGATGCTGGACAAGACAAGTTTAAAAAAAAAAAGAAAGAAATTTGAGATGTTATAATGGGGTCATGAGCCAAAAAAGGTTGGGAACCACTGCTACAAGGGCAACTCAAAACTGATCAGCTGTCATTTAAAATCAAACGTTATTACAGTATTGGATCCCCAATATCAACCATTACCTTCCAGTCTTTAGGATCAAGTGTTCTGAGCATGGGGTACTCCTCCAGCTGAAACTCTTCATCCTCTGACTCTTCTTCAGACTCCTCCTCTTCCTCCAGCTCTTGGAAGGAGGCCGACACATTTCTGTTCCTTCTCTTCACATAGGCCTCGAACCATCGACCCACCGGCTCCACTTGAACCTGCACAGAGGCTGAGGCAGAAAAAAAAAAAAGACAAAATGCCATGGAGTGATCAAAATATCATGTGATGACAGAAATATAAAAACCGATCATAAACACTGAGTTCTTTCAGCTTCAGTCTAAAAAAAAATGATAATGACCTGTTCAGAACTGAGTTGAACTTTTTACTTTGAAAATCATAACCTCTCAGTGTGGTCCTTTTTATCATCCAAGCAGGTTGGATGTTACTTCATAACCTTGCTTTCAGATGTGTCTATACCTGAGCAAAATTCAAAGTGGGGAACAAACTCCTTTTTTTGCCGATGTTGATTAATTACTTGTCTTCGACTGAGGCAACATATGGCACCCTCAATACAGTATATTTATCATTGTATAAATGTATATCTATTCTGTTGGGAAAGGCATACTGTTATGGAGGCCTATGGAGTGTTGTGTGTCATACATTCTGTATTTTGGATCTGTTATGTTATTTATTTGTGATACAATGACATTTGCTTTTGTAAGATGCTATATTAGCATTAAAATTGACTGTACTAAAAATGATGGCACAGCTGCCTTTATGCAGGTAGTTGTAATTGCACCAAAGGAAGTCACTGTTTAAACCACGTACAAGTTTTAATATAGTTAGAGATGACTCTCCCTTTGGAGTACAAGCCACTGTTTTCTCAGACTCAGTGGAAATAATCTGACTCACAGAAGGTACAGCAGGTGTTCACACATTAGTTCACAGCATGGTAATAAATGCTGAACATGAGCACTAACGAAATGATGCAAAATGTAAAAGAGGTCAGTGTGTGTAAAATATGCAGAGCTGTCAACCTGCCGGTGTACCGCTAATGTCGGCGGAACCAATAAATCAAGGCAACCACGAGTGGGCAGCAGCTCGGTAACATTATGCAACACAGAATCAACCACCATAAGAGTCAACTGGAACTAAAATGCCGCATATGTCCACCATAAAAACCGCCCGCTAGTAGTAGCTCAATCATGACTGTGTGCTTCTAAGCGGCATGTTAAAGAGTTTAGTGCAAATGTCTGGTGGCAGTCTTAATATAAAACATTGGTAGCTTAGCTAGCTGCCATCCTCTGGCCTCCTTCAGCACTTACCGGCAGCGGGTTTAAACACCTCCGTCTGGTCAACATCCAGCGCTTCTAACAACATCTTAAAGACGTTCACTACGCGAACATTCAAGTGCAGAAATGATCAAGTGAAGACTTTCTAAAGTGCTAAAGTGTGTGGCCCGCTTCTTTCCACACCACATGGGCCTCCCTTTACAAGTGGTGCCAATACGAGAAGGAGCTGAGGTGTCACACCGTTAAGAGCCCTCTTCCCCACATACACACACGAGCGTTCCGGGTCAGGACTGTCGTTCTGCCACATTTAATCTCCGGGGAAGTTGTCTTTTGCAGCAGTTCTTTGCTAAACCCTGTCACAGTAATCTAAACTGTATAGATTTAGTCTGATATCAATAACTAAGATTTACAGCAACTCTATCATAAGTTGCGAAAATATTATACGCATTGTACGTTCTCAATAACAGTCCGACTTGTGTTTCCGGTGTCTTGCTTACAGCAGCGGAAGCGCAAAGCTGCTGTGTAATTGTACTGTTGAACTGCCGAAGCAGGTCTGTTTTTGTCCTAAGTGTTTCTCCCGAGTTTAGCCATGCCGGATTATTTAGGTGATGACCAGAGGAAGCTCAAGGAAGATGAAAAAGATGACTCACCTATCAGAGGTATACTTAAAATGTCATAACTGTTTTAAACCAGTGTAAGAAATAATATCGGTAGCTAAATGGGAACATCGGTATTAGCCGTTTAGCTAACGTTAGCTCAGGTCGGTAAAACAAACTACCTTTTTACTTGACTAATAACAGGCCCGTTGTTGAGTAGGATTATTATTCACATTGTTACCGATGAAAGCCAAAGAGAAACTGAAAGTCTGAACTATTAAAATAAACATTGTTGAAGGGGCTTGGGATGCTAGCGGCCCACTGTTGAAGTGCAAACTCATGATGTGTGTTTTTATCTTCGTCAGCTTTGGATGAAGGGGACATAGCCCTGCTGAAAACATATGTAAGTATCTGTGCTGACAATCAAATATGTTGCAATTTCCTCTTTTATTGATTTTAAGTTTTTGTAGTTAAGGCCAGTAGATTTAATTCGGTGTTTTCTGTTTGTTCAGGGTCAGAGCACCTACTCCAGACAGATCAAACAAGTAGAAGATGACATCCAACAGCTGCTCAAAAAGATCAATGAGCTCACAGGTGGGCGATGAAGCTAGAAGCAACGACATAAACATGCCCCACATTTTCTCAGTGAACTGTGGACTTAAGACTGAGTTGTGTTCAAGGTTCTGTTGTGTCGTCTTACAGGCATCAAGGAGTCAGACACAGGCCTGGCCCCACCAGCGCTCTGGGATTTGGCTGCTGACAAACAAACTCTGCAGAGTGAACAGCCGCTGCAGGTGGCCAGGTAATGCAAGCCCTGCTTTAGGACTGTGGAGGTCCTATGACATTATTAGACTAAATATGTATTTTTGCCTAGTTTTGGACTATTTCAGTGTTGAAGTTTATATGGAATTACAGTTTTGCAAGTAGCAGACAACCCCCTTTTTGCATTGTCTTTTGGTAGCAATACAGTGAATTTGTGTCAAAGATGGTAATGAAATCTCAGCAGAGTTGTTCTATTCCCTACCTAAGTCTTATGGAACCCATTCATTTTAGGTGAGGGAGAAATCCAGTATCTTCTGAAGTTAAAGCATTTATATTGTCAGCTCAAGAACAGACATAACAAATCTAAAACATAAAAGCATAAACAATGTTATTAAGAAGTTCTTGACAGTTTATGGGTTTATAACAATAGTGAATGCATTTAAAAAGAAGCAAATATGGTACATGAATAGCATTTCTAATAAACTGACATTCAACTTTTAACATTTTTGTGATATTCATGTTTTTAATCTTGTGGGAGTGAATGTGTCATTGTAGTTGAGAATTATTTTTTTATTTCTTTTTTATCTACTAGGTGCACGAAGATTATAAATGCAGATTCGGAGGATCCCAAATACATCATCAATGTCAAACAGTTTGCTAAGTTTGTGGTGGACTTGAGCGACCAGGTGGCCCCAACTGACATCGAGGAGGGCATGAGAGTCGGGTAATGCAAATACATGATTTAACTGTATTAGACGCAGATTAATTAATTTTTTTAAAGCTGCTGTGGCTATGTGAAATCTCCATATTTAATGATTTTTAAAGCTCTTCTTTTGTTACTTTTGTTCTTCCAGTGTTGACAGAAACAAGTATCAGATCCACATTCCTCTGCCTCCTAAAATTGATCCAACTGTCACCATGATGCAGGTACGTGTATAAGAATGGACTTACTCATGAAGAGACAACTATTCATAAGCCTGTAGGAAAAACATCAACATCAAGGCTGAAAAAATTAAAAAACTTCTGGTATCATCTCTGTGCCCTCAGGTGGAGGAGAAGCCTGACGTGACCTACAGTGATGTTGGTGGATGTAAGGAGCAGATTGAGAAGCTGAGAGAAGTGGTCGAGACCCCACTGCTGCATGTGAGTGCTCATTACTCACATTCATTATACGGACATACACATACATCCTTCATTTCCTGAGGGCTCTACCCAAAGGATCTGTAAAGTTCTATCTAATCTAATCTAATTATACATTATCCAGTTTTATAGGCTGAACTCCTGCCTGTCTCATCTTTGCCTTTGACATCTCTTCTCTGTCTTTGTTGCCTTTCAGCCTGAGAGGTTTGTCAATCTCGGTATTGAGCCTCCTAAAGGTGTGCTGCTTTTTGGGCCTCCTGGCACAGGAAAAACCCTGTGTGCTCGAGCCGTAGCCAACAGGACTGATGCCTGCTTCATCAGAGTCATCGGCTCTGAGCTGGTGCAGAAGTATGTGGGAGAGGTGAGTGCACAGAGTTGCAGCTGCACAGACTGTGAATGTTAAACACTAAATTGTTGTCCACATTATTATAATATTCATTGTTCACAGGGAGCCAGGATGGTGCGAGAGCTGTTTGAAATGGCCAGGACAAAGAAGGCCTGTCTCATCTTCTTTGATGAAATTGATGCAATTGGAGGTAAGAGTCAAACCAGGCATCCACTGGTGTTTCAATTTATTTCCATCACATTTTACCACTTGTCTGTTGTCCTCTAAATAACAAATATCAGTGAATGCTATAAACATATACAGGAGTTCCTTGAAAAGTCTAAACACATCACACTTTGTAAAAACTAATTGAACTATGAAATTAATGTTACCTTAAGTAGCATTAACCAGTGAGTTTTGCTTATAAAAAAGTGACTATGCTGTAACACAATTAAACCAACATGAGATTATAAAACTCAAGACAGACTGTGTTCAGCTCAGTCAGAATTTATTCAGAACACTTCCAGATAGCGTATCGAGACATGGTGTGTGGGCTTATGAGACATTGCCTGTTATTTTCATAACACACATAAACTACTCACATTCACACAGTTCCATACAGTCATTCAGTTGAATGTCAATAAATTGAATATGTGAGTAGATTTTGCTTTATATGCTATTCAGTCTAATTCATTTATAAAGCATATTTAAAAATAAAATTCATAATAAGAATCCTAATTTTAACAGGTGAGTACCTGAAAAAACAATGAAGATAACATGAACAGCTGAAGCCTGAATCAAGATTTATCTAAGAATTTTATTTTAAAAAAATGTTTAGTAAGGAAAATTAAATGTTGAATAATTATAATCCCCTGGTAACACATGCAGCGCTTGATGGAGTGCATAAAACATGTCTTTTGTTTTCTGAACCTGTCAGGTGCTCGTTTTGACGACGGAGCGGGAGGAGACAATGAGGTCCAGAGGACGATGCTGGAGCTCATCAACCAGCTGGACGGCTTCGACCCTCGTGGAAACATCAAAGTACTGATGGCCACCAACAGGCCTGACACACTGGACCCGGCCCTGATGAGACCAGGTCGTCTGGACAGGAAGATCGAGTTCAGTCTTCCTGATTTGGAGGTGAGCTGGACCCATTGTTGTTATGACTACACCAACACACAATTATTAGACACAAGTCACAAAAGCATATTTTTTTTACTTTGCCTGTGTCAGGGTCGCACACACATCTTCAAGATCCATGCCCGCTCTATGAGTGTGGAGAGAGACATTCGCTTTGAGCTTCTGGCACGTCTCTGTCCCAACAGCACCGGTAAGACAACACCACAACGACTAGTATCTGTTTTCAAATCCTGTCCAGCCAACACACTTTTCTTTTTATCATTTTGTTATGATCGTTCCAGAGTCATAGGAACATTTACAAAGTATTGAACATTTCTAAAGAGTACTGACTTCTGTTTTACTTGCTATAAATGCTATTGGTGTAGTTTCACCATACGCACTGATGAAACATATATTTAAAGCAGTTGGTTATATTGAACTTTATCTGAAGGTCAACATCAGTGACACCAACTTGTTACTGTTGCTGCTGAGGTACAACCCCCCCTATAAATTTACCTACTATAATTTATTTGGCATTTATTGAAGCCTTTGAAAACTGATTCACATGCTAGAATTAATCTGTAAGTAAGTTAAAGAACAATATTTTTAAGTGTTTTTACCCCTGGGTCAGAGGATATTGTTACTGTTTTGTCGTCTTGTCCATTCAACGATGTAGTCACATTATGTGAAGAACACATTGAGATATCTGCACCAAATCTGTACTGTGAATGCATCTTGTCATGGAGCAGAAGCTTATTGAAAATAGGTCACCTTGACCTACTTTTTCAAGGTCAAATGGCAACATGTCTTTCCAATGATGTAACAGCTATATTTAGCAGAGGGGTGTTAAAAGTGTGCAGCACGTTATGTTAGATTTATATTCTACAAAAGCAAATTTCACATCCTGAAAACTACTTTGCAACACTGACTGAAACAATTTGCGACACATTTCCATAACACATAGACTCATTAAGGTCTCAGTGCTGCAGTTTTAGTCATGAATTTCCAAGATGTTTTGTAACCAGGATCTGTGTTTCCTGCCAGGGGCTGAGATCCGCAGTGTGTGCACGGAGGCAGGCATGTTCGCCATCCGAGCTCGCAGAAAGATCGCCACAGAGAAAGACTTCTTGGAGGCCGTTAATAAGGTCATCAAGTCCTACGCCAAGTTCAGCGCCACCCCAAGATACATGACTTACAACTGAGTGTGTGAGATTGTCCACTTTGACTTTTTACTGTAACAAGAAGCAGAAAACCGAGGCAAAAATATTCTTTTCATTGTCATTACTTAAAAATAAAGTTTATTCCACATATGATTCTCTGCATTGAATATTTTCAAATGTCCACATGGTGACTGTGAAAGGCATCCTGTGTTTATACATTAACATTAATAAAGCTTTTTAATAAAGGGAAACACTATATTAAAACATGTCCATCTACAGAAAACACCTCAAACAGCAGTGCAAATGTAGCCACAATTTTAACAATGATGTGACACTGCAAACTGACTGGTAGTTTGGATACACAATTACATTGAAATACAGCTAAAAATGGAACGCACAAATATCCCACAGGTTTAACATCTCAGTACCTAAGAACATCTGATACCAGTATGGCACAGAGAGGCAAACGTCTCTGCAGTTTCCAACACAAACCAGATTCATAAAAGTCCTATGAGCATCATTCAGACAGGCTGAACACAGAATTTCACAGACACGCACTAAAAATAGTTAAAGTGCCACTTGAAACAACCCCA
>JAPQRP010000005.1:39669193-39680227 GCA_037367295.1 Apogon hyalosoma | reverse complement strand
CTGGATACACAGGGGTTAGGCTGTAGGAATGTCAGCAGGAAAGTCAGTCCTGATTGGCTACAGTAAAAATATAATAAAATGGAACTTCTTTAACTGGAGTGTTAAATGAGGAGGAAAACATTCATCAACTACAAATGCTCCTGTATTCAATATGAAGAATTGTTCGCTTCATCTCCAGCATGTTAGCTAAACATCCTAGGGGAGAAGTTCAGCATTCAGCAGCCGATTGCATCAGCTTTGAGATCTGCTGTGCACATCAGGATGTTACTGCTGCCATCGCCATGGGAACAGCAGTTGTGCATCAGGTGACTGGAGCAGCTGGGGGGCAAGGATGTGAATGCTGACAGTGCAGCACGGCATCATGGACAGTCGGGAACATCATCTCTGGGGTCACAACCCCAGTGAAGAACTGTAAGGTGTCCAGCTCAGCCAGAAGACTTCCTTATGGATTAAAGAAAGGACAGGATCAGTTTAGAAGATTTCAAAAAAAAAAAAAAAAAGATCACTTTGTGTCCTGGCTCAGGGAATTTAATAACAAAAACAGGCCCACTTCATTTCAGAATACACTATATTTCAATCATTGTGCTTTATATTTCATGCTGGTGGAGAAGCCGTAAAAAAAAAAAAAAAATAACATCCTGTTTTGGACATAGAGGGTACTGTAGACTAGGACAGTACAGTACCACAAAAACAAATATTTCAATGAAAAAAGTGCAAACCTTTCTAGAAATATGGCAGCATGGACAGTAAGAGTTATACAAAAACAATATCCTACTGAGTCCCAGAAAAATGAAGGTTTTGGCTTTTTTACATTAATTAATTGCCTTGATTAGAAACAGTATGATGCAATAGTTTTTTTTGGATACCATATTATTTTATTTTTATGGAATATCCTTTGCAGCAAACAGCGTTTTTGTTTTATTTTTTGTTTTTTTAAGTAAAGCTGTAAAACTCTTGTCCCCTATAGAGGACAAAAATGAACTGCTAGATTTCAGGAGGATATATTGTAAATGAAAAAATAAACCCCATAAAACAATTAATGTCATTAACAGATTATGTACAAGTAAAGAATGGCAAAGTCTCTACTATCAGTAACAAGTGGTGCCAGGCACAACAAACCCCGCCCTTCGCAAACGTTTTACCCTATCCCTTATCATTGCGAAAACACATCTTTGGTGACCATCTTTGGACTACCTCGCACCTTTCTTGAAAATTGCATGGAAATTCCTCCAGTAGTTTATGCGTAAAGTTGCTGTCAAACAAACAAACAGACAAAAAAAAAAGAACCAAAAACAATACCCTCACCTCCTCTTCAGGGGGCAAGGTAATTCAAGGAGCTGAATGTAAGAATTATATTCCCAGTAATCATAAAATGGCCCTGACAGTCACCAGACATTAAGAAATCCTGTTCATTTCAAATACTGATATCACTGACAGTAGTAATCCAGCCAGAATATTTGCATTTGAAAAGCTAAGTGTCAGCTCACAAGTAATGTTTATGTTGTCATTTTGTGTTTTGGTTTGATGCTCCACCCATCACCTATCTCCCAGTCACCAAGTCAGTAGCGTTTGGGCATCCAGGTTGCCAGTTTCCACTGAGCTGAAGCTGAAACATTTCTGGTCACAAATGTCTGACATTTCTAAACCTAAAAGGCCTCTTATTATCCCCAAATACGTTGTGACAAAGTGAGAAACAAAACAAGGATATGTATAAGTGATACTTTTCAACCGTGAAGACGGCTGAAAGCAGAGAAGAATTTTAAGACTGACGCCGACTCTCCTGTGGTCTCCCGGTCCCGCTCTCTTCACCTGGGCCTGGGCCAGGAGAAGAGCCTGGGACCGGGAGACCACAGGAGACCTGGGTGAAGAGACTGTGGCCCAGGTGAAGAGACCGGGCCCAGTATAAATACCGGTGTAGGACTTGTCGCTTGCCATGGTAGCTCCTTGTAGTAGATGCTCATGCTGGATCTGGCAACCCCTAGTCTTGGGGGGAGGCGGAGGAGATACCACACCCTACAGTATTTTGAATGTGATCGTAGTACCAGTTTTGGCCACAGTCCTACAAACAGCTGTTTTAATCCCCATTATGTCTCTGAAGACCATATCCAGTGTCTACAACCCTGCTTTCTTCAACACCCCACAATGCTGTATGTGTATTTTTGCTCAGCTACACTCAGAAAAACTAAAGAGACAATGTTCCCACGTCAAATAAAACTTAACTAAAGCCTTGGACTTACTGTTGCAGCCAGCTATAACCACTTGAACATCCACAGCTGCATATTCCTTTACGACCTGCAGGGACAGATACACTCAATGACTCTGGTGCAGAGATTTAATAGAATGTAAACGAAAGAGCATCAAAAAAAAAAAAATCACCTGTTTGATGGCTTTGGCTCCCACAGAGTCGATGAAATTCGCTGCTGTCCAGTCCAGGATGATGAAGCGGACAGAGTTGACGGGTTCAACAAAAATGGTCTCCTCAGAGTCGGACTCGCTGTGTCTGTCTCCCAGCTGGCCGTTCTTCTGATTCTCCGCCACGTGGTTGTAGGACAACAATTCATGCGTCACACCGTGCAGTTTGTCCTTCAGCCAAACATTAAAACCGTGTTATGATGAGGGGATTAAACAGACCACTAGTCATTTCTGGAAACAGTGTGTTTTTAAAACTACCACTGGGGGGCCTCGAAGATCTACTAATCTAAATAATCTATAAATCTACTAAATTCCACCAAGAGTATCTCACTGACAGTCATTAACATAGTGAAACTCACTGTTCTCTGAGACATTACTGATTAAGAGATAGGTCACTGTCCACAAAAAGTAACTATGTAAATATGTAAAAAGCAAACAGAAGAGACGGAGCAGACACAGAAGGTCTGAGAGGTGAGACTGTAGTGGACTTACCTCTACACTTTTCTTCAGAGGTGAACTCCGGTTGCTGTTCGCTATGTGTTTTTTATGAGCTTTCCGGAAAGCTTGTATACATTCAGGGTTTACACCAGTCTGTTAAGACAACACCAACAGAATGAGTAAATACATCATTGGACCAAGGGAAAAGATGCCCTGACCTTTACCTTTTTCAGTTTTCAGATATTTTGCAGATATTCATTTGTTCAGAATTGTAGAACATTCAACATGTTAATTTACAGGAAAATGCTTGTCCAGTGAAGCCCTATCTAAAACGCTGAAATCGTTTTTTTATGTACATGTATGTCTCTAATACAGTGGCACTGGTAAATTCTGTCTAACTTCAACTGGTATAAACAGCTTCATGGAAAAGTTGATGTAAATGTAACCTGTGCATAAGTTTATGTACAAGCTTTATGATGAAACTGTTGCACAGATACAGAGGTAACATCCGCTTTTGCACAGAAATAAAAACAGGAAGAGGAAAAGCCTAGAAACCAAGCTAAACTTCTTGTTCCTCTGTTTCCTATTTCCTATAAAGAGGATTTTGTGTTGCGTTTTCTCCACTGTATTGTAGTGTAGATGTTTTGAAGAGGACAAATTACTACGTGCAATAAAATCTTTGGTGTTACATATACAACCTAAGACTTGAAGATACAGTATAAAGCCAGTAACAGTATAAACATAAACTGTTTTTCATCATTTATTTGTAACATGCCCCTTTCAAACCCTTGATACACCACTCACACAATCTAAGTGGACTGGACACAGAATTATATTTTCCTGTCATTCATATTTGGAGAGTGTATTTCACCCCATAAAAATGGCTTCACCCACAGTTCTTCTGTCACATGCCTCTTCACACACACTCACAGAGCAGCTAAGATTACCTTCTCCTTGAGACTATTCACATAAAGGTCACTGTTGGCAAAGTAGACTGAAGAGTTGGAGTGGAAAATCTTAATCCCCTCACATTCACTGGCCTGGGAACACAACACAAGACGCAGGTCGTTACAGCAGCACTTGCTGGGAAAATCTGCAGCGGGACAGAAATGTTTTGTCTTCTGCCAAACTCACCTCTTCATACTCATCCACATCAAAGTACAGCCCAGTACCGGGAACATGGCCCAGGATGGCGCTTTTAGGACTGAAAGACAGGTAAACACAACACAGAGTTCACATCAGAACACAAAGTGTAAAGATTATCCTGAGGAAGGTTATAGAACTGGTCAGTTTATTCTATAGTAAACTGGTTTTAATGTTTGTACAAGCAGCTGAATTGTCATCATCTGAGTATTCTCTGGCCTTTGTCAACCATGAACAAGTAAATAAACATGAATTTATACAGCATGTGTTATTACAGGTGGAAATGTGATTGACTGCGGAAAGCATGAGGTAGCATGAAAGCACAAAGTCGCAGCTAAAATTAAACAATCCACTGACAAACATTAATAATATAAAATCTAGACCCTCAACTGACCTTGAAAATTCAGTGATAAATGATATAGAAAAAAACTATAATACAACATCATTAAAGCGGCATGTGACTTTCATCGTACAAATTTTTTCTAATTTGTAAAACCCCAGTGATAGCCTAATTATCACTAATCCATTAGTATTTCCGTGCTTTCGCAACTGAATCACTTCCCTCACGGTGAACAACACTCCATCTTAAACACAGTCCGCTTGTTTACATAAACCAAAACGTCACTCAGGCCTTTTCAGAAATTTTGTCACGAAGTGCATTGTGGGAATGGGAATTCCATGCAGGAGCAATTTCACTGTCTTGTCGAGCACTGAACCCAAATGTGGCCTGTGCCTCCATCCACCGATTATACTCATTCTGTAAAACAACCCTGGAGGACTGGAGAATTTTACATTGTAGCGATCTGGCTCATTTTCTTGCCGAATCTGTGGTCGCTGGGTGGAATTCCAATTCCCATAATGCACTTTGCTACAATTTCCAAGCGGACTGTGTTTATGATGAAGTCATAGTTGTTCACCATGAGGGAAGTGATTCAGGTGCATAAGCACAGAAAGACTAATGAATTAGTGATAATTAGGCTCGGGTTTTACAAATTAAAAAAAAAAAAAAAATTGTGCTGAAAGTCATACGCTGCTTTAAATAAGTTGATAAATATAAACAGTGGACCAAGATTATAAGAGGAGTAATAACACATAACATAACTCCCCATTACCTCTGTGTTCTGTAGACGACAGTGAGGATGGTGAATATGATGGCCACCAAGAGGCCATAATCCAGCCCCAGCAGCACAGATGCTATGAAGGCTGTCATCCAGATGGTCTGAGAGAAAAAGACAGCGACATGAAAACCCAGGTGTCAGGTGTTAGAGGACACAAACTGCAACATCCTCTCTTCCTGAAACGTTCTGACACACACTGACACCACTGGCGAGTGACTGATGTACAATGTCAATATACAACACACTATCCTGAACTGGGGAGGACAGTTCTCCAGCATTTTGCTTCATAATACTGGAATGACTTATCATAGTTTGAAACTAGAAACTATCATAGTCCACTGGCATCTACTTCTAACACTCCTAACTGTTTTAAATAGCTTTTACTAATTCTGTATCTATGCGTGCGTGTGTGTGTGTTTACTGGCCTGTTTGATTGATCCATTTAATAATATGTATGTAATTATATATGTTGTAATCTGGTCTCTACTGCAAATGAAATCTTGATCAAAATGAGACCTCCTGGTTAAATAAAGAAAATGAACAAATAATCTCTGATAAATGATACCTCCAGTAACCACCATTAATATGACACATTAATAACGCAATAACACATTAATGTTTATGGCCCATCCACACAAAATGATGCTTATCTTTTTGAACAACAGCCTTTGCTGTTTTTATTACATCAGTGATCCACATACTAATTTATATATTTATTTTCTAAGTGCAATTGATTTGCAGTGCATGGCTTGATGCACTGACCAGTTCGATCTTGCTGGTCCTCCATAGAGTAGGAATGTCTCTGAACTGCTTAAACATCCCCAACAGGTTCACCATGATGATGGCGGCAAGCGCCGTCTGAGAAACACCGAAAAAACACAAAGGATAAACAACAGAAGAACACAAGATGATCAGTATCATCATTAGTTTGTTTAGTCCAAAGGCGGGATAATGAACACATCCAGACAAGAAGCTGCGCAGTCTGTCGTCAGCTTCACCCACCTGAGGGAGCGGCTCGAAGACGAAACCGATGGCCACCACCACTAGCAGCACCACTATGGAGGCCAGCAGCCCTGCAATCTGAACACATGACGCACAACTGTGTCAATATTATGTCATTATTATCCTAGTTTTACAGCACCAACTAATGTAATGACAGGAGATAAATCAGTCACACATGCAGACGAACTGAGTGGTCTAAGTGTTAGAATGGGTTTGAATAAGGGTGAGGGTTTCAGTTGTCATGGTTACACTGAGGGTCAGAGGCTAGAGAATGCCTCATGTCCTAACAGAGGTGTGTTGGTGTGTTTGAGTATGACCTGTGTTTTTCCTCCAGTGCTCTCCTGCACCAGACTTCTTGACATGGAACAAGTGATGGCAAAGGTTTGGAAGAAAGAGCTGATGAAGTTACACAGTCCAAGGGCGATCAGCTCCTGAAAGCAGGACAACAAATCAGAATTTTTGGTAATGATCATTTAGGGTAATAATCATCGTACACAGAGGAGTCTACCATAGATGATGGACAGAAGCTATTTCCCTGTGACCTCCTACTGCGTTCTACATTACTTCCTTTACTTATCATCTAGTGTACTGCAAAGTGAGCCTACTATCACATTTGGTCAACCTGCTTTTCCCAGGACAGCTCAATGTTTTCATCTCTACAGAGACCTGAAGACCCAAATCTTCCAGAGTTTCCCATGGGAGCAAACTTCAAAAAAAAATATTAATGGCTGTCAGTAGTGAGAGACAAATAATTGTTTTGATCCTGTTTAATTGTGCCACCATTTACATGTGATAACTGTTCATTTAAAAGCTAACATTAAATGTCATGAAAGTTATGTGTGTGGCAAAGATATTAAAGAAACATCTAGTTTTGTGCTGAACAGCTGAATGGACTGTATCTAAGGTCAGACATGATACACATCACCAACACCAACATGGCCCCTGGATTGGCACATTACCTTAATCTTCCAAAGTTTGGTGAAAAGTACTAAGAGGTGAAAATCACAACAAGTCTAGTCATGTTGAACCAGCAGAGACAGGTTCAGTGACTGAACAGATTGTGGAGAGAGACAATTATAAAAATCACTCAAGTGACTTTCTGGTATGTAAAAAGGTTAAGGTTAAAGGTCAACTCACTTTGATAACTCCATAAAGAAATTCTATCTGTGTATTTTACACATACAAATACACACAAAGTACCTAGCATTAGCATTAGCAATTACCATTAGGACATAGTACACATTGGGAACAGTTAACTGCCAGTAAAGATAGTCAGGGACCAACTCCAGATCTTCATCATACCTGATTTTTTTTTCATGGGTCTTTAAATTGGATGACCTGGAGTAATCCCACATGGTGTGGAGAGAACAGGTAAACTCAACACAGAAGGCGTCTGACTCTGTTCGGACTGAGAATCAAACCAGAAACCTTCTAGCTTCTAGCCACCGCGCTGCCCTTCAGTAGTCTTTCAACTTAGGTATTTTCACCGTTTTACCACAGAATGTGACTTTCTTGATTTGAAAACTTCCCTTTAAATTTGCCACACATCATGTGTATAAATTAAGGTATAATTCAAACAGGATCAAAAAGCAAAAGACTGTAATGGAATTGTTTTTTCAAGTAATGTTCCATGGGGAACAATGGAAGGGACAAGACTTGGACTCTCTCTCAGTCAGTCCTTTCCAGACTCACCTGGTTGCCATCCACACTGTATCCATGTTTCAGGGCAAAAATCTTGGCCAGAGAAATGTCCATTGAGAATCCTACAATTGCTACAGCAAAGGCATCTGTGACCAAAGTGGGTAACAGAGAGAAGTCTGGGATGGCAGGAGGGAGAAGCCTGAGAACAGATAAGAAAGAACATGTCCAACCCACTGTGTGATCACATATCTAATCTCTGAAATGTTCAGTTTGATGTGGAGACAAAGACCAAAACTACAACATTTGAACTTTACCCTGTTGGTATGTTCCCGACCACGTCCACCTTGTGTACCCCTGACAGCGACAGGCCATATGAGACCCCTGTCGACACAATAACCACGATGATCTCCCCTGGAATTGGAATAGGCAGTTTTTTCTTAAAACGCTCGTTGAGGTCTTTGATCACGTACAAGAAGATGAGGCACGAGAGGCCAAGGAGGAGGGTGGTGACGTTGGTGCTAGTGATATCACTGAGTACCGCTTTGACGCTCTGAAGCAAGAGAGACAGAAAAGTGACACTGTAAGAACCAGAAAGGAGTAGTTATCATTTAGTAATAATTATAATGCTTGGGACTCTTTGTAGATGCATCCACACATTTCTATAAGGTTTGTTGGTCTGATCCTTAGTTCTCATCATGTCAAATGATTAATTCACTTCTCTTAGTTTCTCAGATTAATTTGAAACTCGAGCTGTAAGTTGTTACAAGTGAGATACCACTAGTGCCAGGACAGCTGTTGCATCATTGCACTTATAGTTCTTGTTTCATCTTCTTTATGTGTCACACAAACACTTGAGGAAAAACTAGACCTCATGGTTGTGACTATGTACTGCAGTCAAGTTCTAGTTTACATCTATCTCTATCCAGAGTCATGCACTGTATCATTTATGGGGAAGATTTTGATGAACTTAAATATAAAAATATATGATGAAATAGAAGTTCTCAAAACATCCTCTTGAGAACCAGCAATACAATTTCATCCTCTGTACGGAACAAGAGTTTCACAGCTTCACTTAAAAACAAAAAACGCTGTCCACTCACTGCAAAGGGAATTCTACAAAAAAATTTAAAAAATGTAAAAGAAAAAAAGGGTTGCGTTATGCCATTTCCAATCAAGACAATTATTTAATGTAAAAAACCCGATATCTCTGGAGGATACTAGCATGAATAAAATACATGCTGATTCATATAGTGACCCAAAAACATAACTCTGGCTATCATCAGTGTGGGCCTTTAAAAACACACAAAAAAGTAAATTCTGACAATTCCAAAGATACTCTATTACGCCCTTATAGAGACAATATTTTTATGTTCCCACGAGATACCCCTGGTGGCATGAATTACATACTGTTATATCAACACTCACATAAATAGCAGAGAGAGGCCCGCTGAAGCGCTGCGTTTTCACCCCCAACAGGTACTTGAGCTGCGAGATGACCACGTGCACGGCCGCTGCAGTGGTGAAGCCTCGTACCAGTGGCTCTGTGAGGTAGATGGCCACAAAACCAAACCTGAGAAGACCTAAGACAAACTGAAAAAAGTAAAAAACAGTAAAAAAAAAAAAAAAGGTAACAGCAGGCCATTTGGTTTGTTTCAAATACAAACATAAATCAAGGTGTGGATGCATCAACAGATTGTCAGGAGTCACGCTGTCTTGACTAAACAGTGATTTCTGAGCGTGAGAAAGATCTGTATAGTCATACTGTGATGTTTTAAATTAACACCAGCTGCTCGGTGAGGTTGGAGGCAGATGATAATACAAAACAAACATGTTCCTGCACCAAAATACTAGTTTCTGTGTCTCTACCTTGGCTGAGTGTGATGGTGTTTTGAGGCTGACCTGAATGATTCCCACCAGGGTTGTGAGCACTACAGCCACCTGGACCCGCCTGGCATCGCGAGTCACCACGTCCAGATCTGTGGTGTTGGATCCATTTACATGAAGCGTGTTAAACATAGAGTCCGGGGCTTCCCTCACCGCAACGCCCCCGATCATCAGACTTATCACAGCAAAGGTACCTGCAGGACACACAAGAACACAACCCAGTGTCATCTGTCTTTTTTTTTTTTTCCACCTAAAGCTGCAGGCACCAGAAGGGGGGGGTACATCCCTTCCTTCTACAGTTATGCTCTCTCTAACTGAGTCAAAACATAAACTAGATGACCTGACACTGTCTCATGCCGCCATGGAAAAGTGACACCAAAATATCACGGTTATAGGAGCTACCATGCTGCTTCTGTGTGTAGCAGTAACGTCACATTGAGATCCAAGCTGTCAATCACATATTTAACCCCCATACTGCTCTGATATCACCTTTGTTTGGCTAAAAATATTGTTAGTATTGTTCGCCTATAAACACTTGTTTTCTGTCAGATCCTTATAATCACAACACGTTGAAAGGTAACTATGCAATTTTACCCACAAATACCAAGAAGTACAGTGCACTGAAGCTTTAAATTAAAGCACCGGCCTCCCGTTGCATGTTTCAGACTGGCTTTCAAAGTTTACAGCTGATATAAAGGTTTGGATTCTTTCTAGGTTTCAGAGTAGCCAGAACCAGATTGATGAGAGTAATCCTGCTGAACACATCAAGTAAGGACAAAGAAAGTACATTAAAACATCGTATGATCCTGATCAGAGTCAAACAGTGAATTATGAGATAGTTAACTGAACTCTCTGTGAGACAGAGGTAGGCGGCATTTTGAGCTCATTATGGTGTCGATGTGAGATCATTTCAGCTATGTGTAAAGGCCACTGGCTTTAACTCAAAACAAGATAAACAGTAACAAATCAAACATAACACTGGCCAAACCCCAGGATTAAGTAAAAGAAATGGAGAAAAAGGCTGAAGGATGGTAATCCTTAATCTCCAACTGTATGATGGAGAAACAAGAAAAGGGGAACCACAATGTTGGCATAGTAAAAATACCAAACACTTGAATCCAATGTCCATGTTACTACAAAATGAGACAACTGTGTCTCCAAACTGTTACTGAGAATCAGTCTTTGCTCTGTACAGACATGGTCAACTGAGCATGAGGTCCAGGATTGGCTACACACTATAAAAACAACTGTGTCATTCACAAGATGTGATGTGCAGGCATATTTTAGTAGTTACAGTGGCGGAAAAAAATTATTAGACGATCAAAAGTAATCAAAAACAATGGTTATGCAATCCAGTACTAACTCCTGTGTGTATCATGTGACTAAAACAGACAGA
>JAPQRP010000005.1:39655961-39667544 GCA_037367295.1 Apogon hyalosoma | reverse complement strand
GTCCAAACAAATGTACCTTTAGTTGTACCAGGCATTAAAATGAACATGAAATTGAAGAAAACAAGGGTGGTCTAATAATTTTTCTGTGATTGTAAACATAAACTACAATTAGTGCCTCACAGTTTTATGCCACCAAAATCAATGTCTGTCTTGGCTCATATATGTAGTCAAGTGTTCAGATTAATATAATAAAAGATATCAAGTGTGAAAAGCATGAGTGTTTTAGATACAGTGTCTGTGCTGAAGTGTAGTTGTGTGTCAATAAAAGGGCCTAAAATTTTTGTTCTTACTTTTAAAGCTTTAAATGGCCAAGCCCATGTCTACATTTTAGAGTTGCTAGAATTGTACAACCTTCCACAGGTTCTTAGATCCTCCAGTCAGTGCCAGCTGGTTATCCCCTGCACTCACCTCAAAAATAGAGGGGATCGAGCATTCCACACTGTGCCACTGTGAATGCCCTGCCACTGGCACTTTGCACTTTAAACTTGAGTGAGTCTTTTAAAAAGCAACTGAAAACCTTCTTGTTTAGAATTTTAATTGTGTGTGTGTGTGTGTGTGGGGGGTATCACTACTGGCTTTTATGTTTTTATGCTTGTGTCTGTGTATGTAGTTGTTTCGTTTTTTTATACCTGTGTATTTACTTCTGATTTTATTGTAAAACCTTTCTGCAAAAAGTGTTATATAAATAAACTTTATTATTATAATGGTAATACTTTATACACTATAAGTAACAGAAACATATGGTCTTAAGTTATACACTGTTTTAAAAAGAGGAGAGGGTGCTGAATAACAGAAGTCATTTTAGAAAATATGATAATTGTGATATTGACCATTTGGCTAAGCTTCATTATTTAATCCTATTATATTTATATATGCCAAGTGAATCTTATAGCCAAAAGTGAGTAACGCCACAGTAACTCTGACCTTTTGCCAAAAACATCTCATCATTCTCAAGACCAAGTTAACATTTGAGACAAATTTGAAGAAATTCTGTCAAGCCACTATTAATTACAATACTTAAACCATACTTAATTTCCTGGCTTTCATCAGTGCAGAGAAATAACTAATGATGTAACTGTATGAAACACTGCATTTCATATAAACGCAAATCTCTTTACAACATACTACACTCAATGGATGGCAATATGTGCATGCACCATGTGATGACTTGACAACATGTAAATCTCCAGGTTTGCAAAGATAAAATCACCACGTCCATGGAGCTCATGGTGTCAGATTCAGGTCTTTAACAAAGCATTATTTATATATCTGCACAAGATTAGAAATTTTATACATGTGTTATCAGACATGTTTTAAATCAACAAACTGGGACTACAATCGAGCAAGTTTCAAAGACCTCGAAGTTACAGAAGTAGAAGCAGACCTTTACTTCCACAACCTGCATATTATGCTAAAAGCTTCACTTAATATGATCAGTCATCCAGACACAGACTCTCTTATCAGTGTTGGCTTTTACAGAGCAACACCAAACCAAACACCACCTTGCCCAGTCCGACTGGTTTGTCCACACACTGCTCCTCAGCCTCACTGGTTTTCAGTCTAACTGCTGTCGGGTGTCCGAATGTCCACTGTATCTGTGAACTGTAACTGGAGCATGGGTGTGGGGTCATGACTTTATCAGTGCTTGAACAGCAGCAGCCCCATTACTCCCCCTCACTCTCTGCCAGAACTCCATGGTCACTATTACCACTACAATTTATGAGAAATTCCAGTCAGAGTCCAGTTGAAAGTGTAGACAACAGTGTCCTATTGTTCAGTTGAGATCAGTTCTTTTGTTTAAAAAGGTTAAGCGGGTCTGGTTTTATCGTGCCTTCTGTCTGACAGACTTAAAGGTTATGGCTGACATCTGAGATGACTTAGAACCTTCTAGGAAAAGAAAGGAGCTGGATGGATGGGATGAGGGGGGGTTTGGGGAGGGTTAGAGTCAGTGAAATTTCACACTGCTACTCATATCAATGCGTACAATGATCACATATAAGCAAAAAAGTTACTAAACATGCCTTCTCACACACATTTGTATTCCTCATGATCTATGTTAGGTTGTGAATTGGAAACAATGTCACCTGTTGATTGATCATATACTCGTGGTACTGCATGTGTCTGAGTTCACATGAAAATAGATTCTGAACCCGAGTGTGACTTGAAGCTGTAAATACACTCTGGAGAGGCTTCTACAGGGTGTTTGCTCTTTATCGAAATAGCAATTCCAGACTGTTTCTAAATATGCAAACCCCCCCCAAGACTTTGACTTTTTTGTACTTTTATATATGCATGCATACCTTTTTGGTTGAGATTGCACCTGTTGTGTGGAGTAGAAAAGTTCATTTTAATAAATGTATGACTGTATATCTCACAGTAAGTTAAGTTTTACTGACAGAAACTCTTTCAGAACATATGAAAATTGCAAAAGTGCATGGATATCACACTCGAATCATTCCAGTACCGACGGTTTAGTGAAATCATCAAATTTTTTATATGTTTTATAAGTGTTATAAAGTTATATTTCCTCCCACTTCTTTTTGAATATACAAATAAAGTCGTGTGTGTGTGTATGCAATAGGATTACTTTGTTTTTTTACATATTCAAAATAAAACTGAAAGTAACTAACTTTTTTCCATACTTTATTAAGACTTTCATACAAAATTCCAGACTTTCAAGGTCTGGAAAACAGTGTTTCAGAATTCCATACTTTTTAAGACTTTCAAGACCTGTGCAAGAACCCTGCTTCTACAATGAAAACAGAAGTGGTATCTTTGACAATATTTGGGACCCTGCACTGAGGTTTTCTCAAGGTAAGGGTCAATGTGGTGTATTGAAGCAGAATTGGTTTCTGTGTACATTCCTCTTTGTCTCTGTTGTTCTTAAAAAACATTAAACACACATTCCAAAAAAGCATGTTTCATCATGTTTGCTACACATTTGGAGAAGTTATGTGGCATAAAAAATAACAATGAAGCAGTTTTAATTTTTACTGCTTCCACAGCTATAACTACAGCTCTTCAGTCTTTTCACTCACCTATGGAAATGTGTCTAGATGTCCCAAAGAAGGTATAGAGAAGCACGGGGTAGAACGATGAGTACAGACCATAAACTGGAGGCACTGCCGCCAGCATAGCATAGGCCAGACCTGCAGGCCAGAGGGGAGAGTGCGGGAGATGTCAACAAACTTTCAGAGTCACAGATAGAAAAACAAATACAGCATGAAACACAGCAGCCCCTCAGGAGTTGGCAGAAGGCCCAACACACCATTAACCCTCATGTCATTCCAGATGCCTGGTTTAGTTCGTGGCTACTGTTAAACAGCGGTGCTGTTGGGACTGTGAGACTGTGGGACTGTGGGAGCGCTGACCTTGAGGGAGTTGCACAACTCCCGTGCTAAGACCTGAGACCACGTCCTGGAAAAGGTACTGCTTCACGGGATACGAGGGCAGCCATGTTAGAATGGGAAGGAAACTTTGAACAGCTGTTTTGGCTCGCTCTGATGAACACCTTGGAAAAGAAAAGAGACCAGGCATTTTTTATTTGGTTAGACTTAGTATCACATCACCAGATTTATTAAAGTTCAGGAAAATAAAACTTAAACTAAATGTAAAAAAACTAAAAAAAAAACAAAACAAAACACAAAACGAGTAGTGACAAGCAATAACTAAATAGCATCAAAGAACAATGCACCCAATACAACTTTAAAAAGCAGAACACATTAAAATCATCTTCCTTTTAGCCCCCACCCCCAGAAAAACTATTCTAACAATTAAACTAATTAAAAAAGTAAATTAAAAGTAATACTGAAACTAAATAGAAGCTAAATTAAAATGAATAAATTCCTTAAAACGAAACAAAAATGGCTCATGTAGTCATAAAACTTACAAAAATTAACCTGAAATCAAATAATGAACCTGAAAGACTAGATAAAGCATAAAAATTCATTACTTGAATGAGAGAGAGAAAGATAGAGAGGAAGAGAAAGAGAGACAGAGAGAGAGAGAGACAGAGAGGAAGAGAAAAAGAGAGCGACAGAGAGAGAGAGAGAGAGCGAGAGAGAGAGAGAGAGAGAGAGAGAGAGAGAGAGAGAGAGAGAGAGAGAGAGAGAGAGAGAGAGAGAGCGAGAGAGGGAGGATTGATTTTCGTTGTTTTAAAAGACTATATTTGATATCCACATTTAAATTTTGTTCTCATACTTTCCTTGCCCAAGAGAGTACTGGTTTATATCTCAACCTTTATGATTACAGGGTTTAAACATTATTTATACTTATTCACTTGAAGCATGATATTGGGATAATATTAAATCATTTGTGCTTGACAGATCATTTTGATTACCAACCTCGAGGACCAAAATCACTTTACCCTACATAAGCAGACTTCCCTTCATATATCGATATCCCCCAATCCTAGACCCATTAATTTTTTGTCACCAAAATTGCAGGAGTTGCAGTCAACAATACACCTGACACTATGGTAATGTTAATTTTGGCCACTTAAGTGAAAACAGCAACTTTTGATATGCTGACAATTTTGCCAATTTTTTATGTTTTTGTTTTTTTTTTTACCCTACATAACTGAGATGTTTTTCACAAAGATTTCAATGCAAATGGCTGAAATTGACAAACATCTTTGCATGGCCTCAAAGTACTAGAAATACCCTTTCCATCCATGTATTACACTTTTATGCCAGGTAAATTTAGGCCAACTCCTTATCATCTGAAAATATGTTTTACCTTACGTAACCACTTGATCATGCCCGATAGCAAAAGATACAAATAATAGTTTCTTTGACACAGAAGTCGTACAAGAGTAATCTATCCTACCACCATAGAAACTGGAACCAATGACTGGCATATTTATCCCATAAATAACTGCAGTTATTTACCAATCATCAATACTGTTGATAATTGATAATATAATGTGTGTTATCTATGTATAGATATTTTTTCAATATATATGCATATTTTTATTCATCAGTGTAATCAGCGCACACAGACTCAGAGCTCTACTGACTTTCTGCACGTTTAATTACTTGTTCTCTGACTTTTTTGGACCACAATAAACAGATTCAATCACATATTAACAACACCATAATGTGGTGAACTTACTGGAACTGCTGTGCCAGCTTCTGTCGCAGTGTAATGGACTCCTTTTCTTTTCGATGGAGAAGCTGCGAGCGGACAAAGGGTTCATCATATACAGGACGCTCTATGTGATATGTGAGCTCTGATTGTGCGTTGTCCCCAGCTGCTGCCTCTTCTTGCTCCATTGTATCAAGTGCAATTCTGTTTCTCAGGTGTGACTGAGTATTTCTCCCTCTATTTCCTGTGCATCATTGTCCTGGCCGGTATATCTTCATTCCATCCCCGATGATCAGTGTCGCTTGCACTGCTTCAACCTGCACAGAGGGAAAAAGAAAACAAGACCAGGCACATTATCCAAACAAAGCATGGTGACTTCTTATCTCACTGCTACGTCATCCTACATTTGGAAATCCAGAAGGGGAGTGACGGTAACAGGCCAGGTTTGTGTTTGTGCATTTCTATGCTGATAAGCCAGACGTCACTTGTACATGCAGGGCTTGGCTAGACATTTTATCTAATTTTTGATCAAATATTTGTTTTTTGGCCAGTTAATGTGAACATGCTTATGTATGTTACTGGGACAAAGTTTGCAACAGACGTCTAGGTCCCTCAGCTCAAATCAGATCATATAGTTGCGGAAAAAATTATTAAACCATCAAAAGTCATCAAAAACAATGATTATGCACTCAAGTACTAACTCCTGAGTGTATCATGTGACTAGAACAGACAGAAAAGAAAACATGGAATGCCTAAAAGCATTGTTTTTGTCAGTACAATGTCATAGCTACTGATGTAAAAACTAAAGTGATTTTAGTTATTATCAAGAAAACCATGGAAAATGGATAGATATCAGCTCTGAAATTAAACTCGTATGAGCTATTTTTGTTGGTATCATTATATTTGTCCAAACAAATGTACCTTTAGTTGTTCCAGGCATAAAAATAACAAGAAATTGAAGAAAAAAAAAAAAAAAAAAAGGGTGTTCTAATAATTTTTTCCCCGACTGTATATTTTGTCAGTCAAATCTCCTGCAACTACATTACATTAGGCTGGTTTTATTCACTTTCATGTGGCACCAAGACAAACGCACAAAATCAAATAACATTCCTGTCTTGTTAGTTAACAGTATAATATGTATACAGTGTGAAATGCTGCCTTCAAAGTCATGGGAAATCGTACATCTTGCATAAGTGTTAGTGTATAACTTGAAAAAAACTAAATAATATACAACGCTCCTAATGAGTACTGTGATGCTGTAATAGTAAGTCATCTATGTGTACAACTACGGGAATATTTCGCAAAATGTATTTTCATTGTATAGGATTAATGTGAAATGATATTAACATGCCCTTTTTGATGTTAACTGTCAAATTTGTCACGGAAACAGAAGCCACTGAAAGTAGCTGCGTTGATGAACGATAACCCCAGTTTCACCGGGCTACTGATGCTACTGTAGACGTGATAATCTGTAGTGGACACACTGGATTAGGAGGATATTTTACTATTTGCATTTTTCTTCCAAACCACACAGCTGGTCACGTTACATCAGCCACACATTTCCCACATTTCTATTTCACAAGTGTGCCTTCAGTTTTCTCCCACCCGTCGCCTTTCTGCTTCCCGTTTCCTCTTCACTTCGTTAGCTAGCTAACATGATTTTAATAAAAATCAAACAGTAATTTAAGGGTTTTAATTCAAATGTGAGCTAAAACGGTTTGTTTTTCCGGTGATGTTGTGGTGTCAGGACTCAGTATCCTCAGCTCCACTGTCTGACAGGAGGCTTTATCTGTGTCTTTTATCTTTACAGTCCGTATTTACAGCCGACACACAGATGCTAGTAGCATCGAAGCTCTTACCTCCGTCCTCCTCTGGCTTCTGAGTCGGATGAAGGATAATGTGGATTTATTATCTGACCTTATCGGTTAAAGTTTCACCGCCGACACGTCCGGGAGATCCTGCAGATCCACATACAGAGATGTTCTGTGCGGCAGATGAACCACTATTGTGACTTTATTCACACCAATGTTCAAGGGCGAAGACGTTCACGCATGCGTGTTGAGGCCCTAGTGAGGCCTCTGTACTCCCAAATAATAAGATTAGTACTGTATGTTTCCTTTCTTGTTTGGAAGATGTCTGACTTTCTTTGACCTAATGACTAAGTTTTTTTTTTCTTTGACATAAAAAAATTACAAAAAATAAGGAAGAACTGGGGAAAAACTAATTAGGCTGGCAAGAACTGAATTTTTGCCACTATCACAAAATAGAAACACAGTTCACTCTGATTCCTCTGATGTCTTAGTCAAGAGAGCACCAAGTTTCACCTCTTTGCCTCTTCATACATTGGGGCAGGGGGGTAGAAATCATCTTAGTTCAGGGGGTGTACATCCCAGTTCCCAGCCAGCATGTCCATGTGGGTCCCAGAAGGGTTATATTTGGGCTCCACATAAGGGTCCCACATGGGTTTGTCTGCAGTTTCCATAGTGGCCCCACTTGTGTTTGTCCATATCAGAATCAGAATCTCTTTATTGTCATTGTATCAAGGACAATGAAATTGAGGTAGAGCTCTCAGGTTCAGTGCAAGAATTTACAGACAGACAACAAATATCAGTAAAATAACAACAAATATCAGTAAAAGGCACAGGTATTTACATTAAAAAATAAAAAGTATTGCAAACTAAGATACTTGTAAAACAGAATTTAAGTAGTGCAAATAACATGAGAAGTAGTGCAAATGACATGAAAGATAAATATGGTGGGATAAACAGTGTGAAAAATAAATGAGATATTCACATCTCTGATTCTGATTCCAATATGGGCAAACACATGTGGGGCCACTATGGAAACTGCAGACAAAACCACGTGGGACCTTTATATGCAGGCCAAATGTAACCATTCTGGGGCCCACATGGACATGCTGGCTGGGTTGGATCTTAACCCATAAAGACCCAGCGCTACTTTTGTGGCAGTTCGCAAACAAAATTTTCTCTTTATTTACCCTTTCTTATGTGATTTATCACCGTTTATTGTAATATTATCCTCTTTATTTTGCATTTCTTCAGTAAAAATCAGGTCTTTTTCCGTTTAATTCACTGATCATGTAGATGTTCATAAAAGCTCAGATTAAAGTTGAAGGTTATAATTTCAAAAACAGAGAAAACTGAAGAAAAAGCAACTTTTTCAGCTGAATATATCATTAACTAAACATAAAACAAATGCCTCTGAATGTCCAAATGGGTCCTATCTGATGACAATGAAAAGATGATGAACTGCATTTTACACCAGTTATTTACATGTATAGATAGATTTAGTAGATCAACAGGTATTAAGCAGTTTAGATCAGTAGATGGTTTTGGTTGACGGTGGATGTGTGGGTCTTTATGGGTTAAGTGAGTCAGACCAGTAAAAAAATATTTTATAATAGTCTATAAATAATGACAAGTCCAAATTTTTCTGTTTGTTTTGGCGCTAAAAAGTGAAATTAAATTGTGAAAATGTACATTTCCAAACTATCCTTTCACCAATAATGTGAACAACCTGAAAAACATGTAGTTTCTTCAGAAAAACAAGCAATTAATACAATATTGTGCCTCAATTTGTCATTTCTACATGTACATTGCACATCAAAATGAATCTTTAAAGGCACAAAACACTTAGAAAGATGCATAATATTGTTACAGATTTGGAGTTTGGAACTAAAATGAGTTTGACACCCATGACTAATAACATCTTCACTGTAATTTTTGCACTTTGCAAATTCATCCCGGGCCATATTTTTGACACCATTGCTTTAGGGGAATTACCTTCAAACATATCTGAGGTGAAGTGTTAACTACGTCAGATTTACTGGAAATGTTGAAAAAGCATACAATCAAAACATGACAGTAAACCATCAACTGTGCAGCTGAATTTATTGTAATGACTTTAACAGTGTAATAGAGAATGTTTTGTTAGCACCTTGTTATTAACGTGCCAAGGGGAGTCAGCATCCATTGTTGAGATCCGAGTGAGACCTCTTCACCTCGTGTCGCTCTCTGGCAGGTTTGGGCGGATGGTGAGGCAGAGCTGCCATGACGTCACCAGTCACGTGATTTCATTTTAGGTTTTCTGTGCGTGATTAATGTCTTCACAGAATCGCAGACACGGAAGTCCACGTGAAGATTGTGCGGTTGTCACATTCATGAATGAAAGAGGTTTCACACTCACTCTAATGGAAAGGTCAGAATTAAAAGGTCAGTCACGATTCACTAGAGTTCATGACATTAGAACCACCTGTTTGCAAAATCTGGGTCGTGACCCTCTAATGGGTCGTAGGAGCGCTGGTTTGGGTCGCCAAATGAATGTGCATTTCTAGCTTTTAAAATACTTAAATGATTATTTTAATGTCCTGATAACTGTACTGAGATATATAAGAATGAATGTAATGTGAAAGGTGAGTTTGCATTGTTTTACTGATAAAACTAGTGCCTGTAAAATAAACCTAAATGTACTTATTTAATAATAATAATAATAATAATAATAATAATAATAATAATAATAATAGTACATTTTATTTATAAGCGCCTTTCAGGACACCCAAGGACACTGTACATCAGAGGATGATACGGACAGTGCATAAAATACAAAGAAGTAAAATAAAATCTCTGATGACCATGAAAAGATGACAAACTGCATTTTATACCAATTATTTATATGTATTGATAGGATTAGTGGATCAACAGGTATTAAACCATTTAGACCAGTTTTGACAGTGGATGTTTGGGTCTTTATGGGTTAAGTGAATCAAACCAGTAAAAAAAATATCTTTATAGTCTATAAATTATGATAAGTCCAAATTTTTCTCTTTGTTTTCGTGCTAACAAGTAAAATTAAATTATAAAAATGTACATTTTTTTTTTTACAAACTATCCTTTCACCAATGTGAATAACCTGAAAAAACTGTAGTTTCTTCAGGATAAATAAACAATTAAAGCAATATTTTTGTCACAATATCATGTTTTTAATACCTAAAACTAAGATGTGGTTTACCATACATATGCCTTTTCAAAAAAGCTAATACAATACAATATAAAGTGATGAAATAGTTGATAAACATGGTTAGGAATGTTCATTTGTCCACATGTTCACATTTGTCACAGTTTGTGTGTTTTGATGCTTTGTCATTTGTAAAACCTGGAGCTCACGAAATGCTAGACTGTGGAATTGGGATAGTCATTGAATTCATTATTTTTTATTTATTTATCCCTAAATTTTTGACTCATAAATATCATAAGAGTAGTAACATATGTCTTCAAATCATAAATTGTTAACACAGAATACAAACAGCAGTTTATCAGTGTGGTAGAAAACTTTGAAAAGCAGAAAATGTTCACATTTGTCAGGCTTGGAAACACACTGGCTGTATGATGTAAATAGCTGCTTAAATGTTGATTCTTGATTTGGGTTCCTTGTAGTTTAAAGCAGTTAGTTATTAACAATTAAAAAACAAATTAATCTTTTATCTATATGTTACTTCGTGTTAAAGTACATGTATAGAGTTCAGTCAATGTTTCTGTAATGACAGCTTGTGTCCATCAGAGGGAAGCAACAGCCAAAGAGTCGACAGCAGAGATAGATGGAAATCTAACTAGATTACATATATATTTATACTGTATGTACTGGTTAACATAATTTATTTGGCTTATATAAATATTTTCCAACAAAATAACATGTGAAATGTATTAAAGAAGGATTCAAAATAAGCTTTACATCTATACCTCTGTTATTTTCTATCTCTGGGACATTGTTTGAGAAATAATATATGTATGTTCGATGTTATGGACTAGGATATTTCAGGGACACTGACAAGAAAAGAGGATAAAACTAAAGAAAAAAATAACATACTAATATAACATACTAATTAAAGAAAAAGTGAATGAATGAATGAATGAATGAAAAGAAATGAAAAATACTACAGAAATGAATAGCTCAAACTTTAACCAATGGCATAAAAATATAACTGGCAAACACTTAAATGTTCTTCAAATACACAGGAGATCATTGCAGACCGTTTAACTGCCGTGTCAGTGACCTCAGTGATAAGACAACAGTCTGGGTCATATTCAATAAAGGCCTCAGTAAACTTTGCATTTGGTCGATAAAAAAACATGTGCTACATCCAGCGTCTGTGTTGTTTACAATCTTGCAATGACCACATGATGACGTGGGGGATATTTTGTACCCAGGTACAAAATAAAGCATACGGTTTACAGTTTTAGTTATAGGTTAGAGCTGTGTTTTTCAACCTTGGGGATGGGACCCCATGTGGGGTCGCTTGGAATTCAAATGGGGTCACCTGAAATTTCTAGTAATTGATAAAAATAAAGATTAAAAACTTACTAATAAAAATATATGGTGAATTGAGAGAAACAGTCACAATCTGTAAAAGACACGACAAACTGTGAAGCTGAAACTGAAGCACTGTGGTACTGTTTATCTGTCAAATGTTCAAACTGAAGC
>JAPQRP010000005.1:39628877-39654372 GCA_037367295.1 Apogon hyalosoma | reverse complement strand
TCTCCCTTTGTGCAGTAATCTACACCTGGCTTTTCTGCCTCCGTCCATAATAATATACATTATATAGACTAAATGTCTTCTAAAATTAATGTTTATTTGCAACATAGTAGAGCAAACTATTACATGATCAAAAACAAATATATTTTAGCAAAAAAAAAGTCTCAGTTTTTAAATGCCTGGGGTCGCCAGAAATTTCTGATGTTAAAATGGGGTCACGAGCCAAAAAAGGTTGGGAACCACTGGGTTAGAGTTATTTAGATTATAATGTTTTGCTCTGTTGGGCAGTAAAACCTCTTTAATTAGTAGATATCGTACCGCCTTTTCCCTCTTTGTTTTTGCCATCTGGTTGATCAAAATGTCACCACAAAAATACTTCAGCCATTTCAATCCTTTTTCCTCATGTCATATTATTTCAGGTTGGACAGTGCTGACCTTCGACCCATATAGCTACTTCCTGATCCTTCCAGATGAAAGTGCTGATGTTGGTGAATAGACGATGAACTGGGAGACCACTGCAGGATGGAGATTTATAACCACAGTGCTCCTTCAGACTATTAAAAGCACCCATCTCACTATTCAGTTGTCACTCAGGCAACATGTTTCTTATTTTTTTGTGTGGTATTAATTCATTTTTCCAGAGACAGCTTTCACACAGAGTCCGGCGCCACCATTGTCCCCAGCATTTCAAAGGCACTGAGAGCTCTTCCTGTTTCTTGTTCTCACTTTTGAGCTTTTTTTTTTTTTTTCTATTTCTGATTGCATTGTCGTTACTGCTAAGTAATACAACAGACAGGCAAAATGTGCTGCCAAAAACAATAAGAACAACACAGAAAGTCAGTGAGTGCATTTCATTAAATAAACAGCTGTGTTTATGGCTCAATGGAAGTTCCTAGTTCTCATTTTACCTGATATGTTTATTAACATAAGAGGCGTTGCATGTTTTGTAGTCTTCCGTGTGTTTATGAATCTTCCTCATGTTGCAGGAGAGTCACGTGACATGAAGGAAGCATGATGATGGATAAAAAAAAAAACAAACAGCAGCATGATCCCTCCTCTTTTAGCTCGGTGATGCCTCGTGGAAACGTTACAGGACTCAGGCGTCTGGAGCGATGACCGAGAGTCATGGAGTTTCAGCACTGGCACAAAATTAGCCCATCCGTTTAGATTTTAACTGTATTTAACCTTCAAATTACTGCTGAACCTCTATATTGGTGTCATTAATTTATTTATTTTCTTTTTTATATTATACTCTTAAGTCTTACTGTTTATTTTAACATTCAAGGCAAATGATCAGATTCCTAGAAATAAGGGTGGCAAGAAAATTAGTAGTGAACACATTTGTAACTGAAATTTTTTTTGGTTATTTTTGGGTGTCAATTCGACACCTAACATAGAATTTAGATAATTAACAGAGGCTGTTTATTAATGCACATATCAATATTTTGTTAAAATTTTATATACAGTTTCACACTGTAAATGTAAAATAAACTGTCATTAATTAAAATGTTTTGTTTTTTTAAAAGTTGATCAAATGTTCTTAATTGAACCTCAGTATTTAATACACTGTTCCCAATAATGCTGGATGAAACATATTTTTACTTCTTCTCATGGAATGATTGAGACAATGTGATTTATTCTTGACAGATAAAGTGCAACTGGGACTCAAAATGCAGTCGCTGTACCTGGTCAAAGATGATCACTGATGTGTATAAAGTAGTGGTGTCAAATGATGAAAATTTTGAATCAGATTAATCACAGAGTTGCTGTGGATTAATTTCAATTAATCGCAATTAAATCTAATTAATTTTTAATCTTTATTAGTTGCGTTTCATTTTGAATGAGCAAACAGACTCAAGAAAGAAGGGAATACATATGCACGTAACATGTTTATTAAGCACCTTCAACAGTTTCAACAAAACAACTTGAAACAACTGTTCCGTCTTGTTTTTTTGTCCTCATATTTCCATCCAGAGGCCAGCGTGCGGTTTATCGTCTTCCGTCTTTATGGGTTGGTTCTGCTGCCTGTCACTACCAGATCAACTGCCCATTTGTTCACACATGATGGTAACTCTACTTGGACAAACTGCCCCAAATGCGATGGCAGAGACGTTCAGAGTCATTCTTCACTGCAGATGAGTTAATTGCGTTAACATTTTTAATCAGATTAATCATGATGATGGATTAATCCACATTAGCTCGTTAATTTTGACAGCCCTAGTATCAATAAAAAGAAAGAAAAGTATTTGAAATCAAAATGATTCCAACTTTGTGCACAACAGTGTATGAGCACATTACTATCACATGAAATGGATTCATACTTGGAAACTATTTCTCAAAAATGTGCGTTAACTGCTCTTGGACACATGTTCTGATGCTCTTACTTGAGAACATTTCCTGCTATCATTGGATGTTCTGAGTCTTCAAACAGATGCTCTCATCTAGATCGAGGTTGACCAACCCCTGCTTTTGTTCAGCTGGTGTTCTGCTGACCCCTCTGTTCACCCGTGGGTGCTCTCTCAGCTGCCGCCGTGTTGTTGCTGACGGCTGATGGTGTCCTCTGACCCTGCCACAGACCCGTGAAACCCCAGCTCCTGGTGTTTCGCTCTCTTCGTCTCTGAGCCTCTTCATCCTTCATCCTGCTTAGCTCCAGTTGGACGGGCTTCCCTGTTTCTAACACCAGGATAAGGTCTCATTGAGTACTGGGTGATGTATGGTGGTATATTTTCAGCTGCTTCTCCAGTTCAGCTGTCACCACCAGTCGCAGAGCTCCACCTGATCTGCTCTTGGGCCTCTTTTTTGACTGATCTTCCCCCCCTGACTAACTTCTTCTAGTTCTTGTTTTGGACTGGGTGTATCTGCTTTCTCTGATCCCCTTGCTGACAGTCCATGTGTTTGGTGGTCTGGGGAGGATATCATAGACCCCTTACTAAAGTCTTGATCCTCTGGGGGTCCTACTTCCACATGTCCTGCCAGGTGATGTCTGTCCCATAGCCTCTTAACCCTTTATAGTTCACTCATAGAAATACTCTGAAATTCTGAATTTAATCCTTAGTGTGTTTAAGTAGAAAATCAAGGTTAATGAAGTTACCATATTTGGTTTCTTACCAATAAGTGGCAAAAAAAAATCCAAGACGTATGTATAAAAAAAAAAAATACAAGAAAAACACATATAAGGTGAAAGGAGCATGTATTTTAGAACATTAGAACATAATTTTTTAGAACGTTAGACCAATCTAAGGGCTGATCCAGACCCCTGTCCACATCCACATGATCCCTTTGAACATCATTCCTTACATTAGTACCATTACTTCATGGTACCTAACACAGCAGGTACACTCACTGTTCATGCAGAGGTGGACCTTAAAGACCCTGGAGACCACACTGGACCTGAGATTGTTCACTCACTGTCCTCACTGGAACTGTTGCTGCCACTGTCTTGTAATGTACGCTGAAATTACCAAAAATAGTCATTTGCCCAATGAAGGGTTGAGCGCAGCCACAGCTCCCACAGTTTGACACCTGTGGCAAAATACACATGCTACACATTTATATAACTAGAGGAACATCACATAAAATTTCGACAAAACCAGCTTACTTAAGATTTTAGATTTAATACAGCTCCACATAATGTTTCTTACATTACCTTGGATAAATGTAATGTCTAAACCTCCTGAGACCCTTGAAAGTAAACATTTTGGCTTTTTTACATTAAATAATTGTTGTGATTGGAAAAGGGTTTAAGATAAAGACATTTTATTATTAATTATTTATTAATTTATGGTTTGTCCTTTGCAGTGAACAAATTCATGGAAAATAAAACATCAGGATCATTCTGTTTCCTAATGATAAACTCCCATCATGTCCATGTTGTTCATAAACCTGAGTCCTCAAGAGGGAGATAAAGGACAAATGAGAGGGGACGGCTCTGATTTCCTGTTTTCGGCAGCAGGTGCTTGAGTCAGAAGTATTTGATACACTGAAAGTCTTTTGTGCTGATAGTGCAGCAGATAACAGAAGTGGTGCTAAGTACTGAGGTACTAGTAACTGTGTGACCTTTGTGCACTAGCTGTGATTTGGGCACTACAGTTATGGAAAAAATTACTAGACCATAAAACGTCATCAAAAACAATGATTATGCAATCAAGTACTAACTCCTGTGTGGATCATGTGACTAGAACAGACAGAAAAGAAAAGATGGAATGAATAAAAGCACTGTTTTTGTCAGTGCAATGACATATATATTGATGTAAGAACTGAAGTGATTTTGGTTATTATCAAGAAAACTTGGAAAATGGATAGATATCAGCTCTGAAATTAAAATACTAGGAGCTATTTTTGTTGTTATCATTATATTTGTCCAAACAAACATACCTTTAGTTGTACCAGGCATTAAAATGAACAAGAAATTGAAAAAACAAGGGTGGTCTAATAATTTTTTCCGCGACTGTATGAAATTCCACATAAATACAGTTTCCTTTTTCACACCAACACAATCTCCAATTACTTATCCAGCTTCTATGTTTTCATTTTGTTGTTGAAGTAGCTGACACTCAGTACTTATACAGAATGTTTCTGTGCTCCATGACATTATTTTATGGTTGAGTGTTGATTATTGTCGCAAGATTATAGCCCAGAGTCTATAAAATTGTGAGTGTTTCATTATGAGTCACGTGTTATAAAGCTCATTGTAAAAAAAAAAAAAAAAAAAAGCTTCATGACTTTTGCTTTGTATTTTAATAGCAGCTCCATGAGAATATAAGGAGGCACATTTCCATTTCCAAATCAACAACCTTTCATGTTTCTCATATGGCCCAACGAAGTAAGGAGCCACAAAAGTACATACATGATACATACATCTACAGAAACCTCTGAAAAAGCATTCATTTTGTTGTAAAATTTGTACAGAAAGAATATGTGCATGTATCTCTTCTGTTCTTTTTTTCTCAAATATCCAACAAAAATCAGCGTGTCACACATATGCAGACCAGACTGCCCTTTGAGACAAAACCAGGCATTAAAGTGATTATTTGTAGTATATATATTCCAGACTCTCAAAATTCCACAATTAGCAGGTGAATGGTGTGTACCAGAACACACTTAGTTCTACCAAAACTAAAATGAATCAACATTATGTATCCACAGACTGTATCACTCACTCCATAAAGTATAAAGCTCATTATCTGCATTATTACATCTGTATTATCAAGTTGTCTTCAGACAAACACTCAGTGGATTATTCTGATAGCTGTTTTATAATCTTCACCTGCTGCATCAGCTGATAGTTTACATTATAGCTCTGTTAGCTTAGCTCTGTTTTAGACAGAAAACAGCCGCAGTAAAACCACAAATCACCTCTGCTTTCTGTATGGTTTGTGTTGTCAGTAGCTGCTCTACAGATCTGTTTGGAACGGTCCAAAAGAGGTCAGAACTGTCACAGTTTAGACTGAACCATGGATCAACAAACAGCCAACTTAAAGATAATGAATTTTTATTCATTGATCCTCTTTGTGCTGGTTAGCACATAAGGCCTTGACCAGGGAACGCCAAAGCTGTTTGTTCTGGGCCCATGGCTGGATTTCTCCCCAGATCCATCCTTCCTCTTTCATCTCTCTTTCAGCTGATCTTGTCCAGGTTTGTCCAGGTCTGCTTCTTTTCCTCTTTCCAGGTGGTGTCCATTTCATTGCAACCCTCGAGATGGAGTCTGGTTTCATCCTATTCAGATGTCCAGTCCATTGCCAGCTCTTCTTGATCTGAAATGATAGTGGTGTTGAGTTGGTCTTCTGATAGAGTTCTTTGTTGAGATGGTTGTTGGCCAGAAGATTCCTAGTATTCTTCTGAGGCATCTAGTTTGGGATACATCTAGCTTTTGTCTTACTATTTGGGTTGGCTTTCCAGGATTCTGCACTATATAGATGAACTCCTAGAACGCTGCTCTTGAAGGTCCTTATTTTGGTGTTAGTGCTAATCTTGTTAGACTTCCAGAACTTTTTTAATGATGCAAACGTCCCTCTAGCTTTTATAATCCTGGATTGTATATCTCTTCCTGAAACATAACATCACATAATTACTTTATACCTTCATAAGCCTTATAATTAAACTCACCTGTGTGGAAGAAACACTGTGATTTCAGTATCAAACTCCAACAAAAGCACTTTTCACTTTTATCACTTTGTCAATTTCTTTGACTGTGAAAGTTGTTTCTATTCTCAACCCATTCTCAGCATCAGTTTTCATCATCATGGGACACTGGCAGAGTGACTCACTACTCCCTCTAGTGGTCACATAGTCACAGTAACACATCAGCCTGTGGCTGAATATATTCACTTCAAACATCTATGATACATGGACACAACTCTTTATTCTAAATACGAAGGATACTTATAGGTCATTTCTGGGTATTGTAGAGTAAAAATAGTGCCTGTAGCTCCAACAGCATAAACAGGTTATTCTTTTGAACAACAGCAGAACGCAGCAGCTGTAATAAAATTACAAGAGGTGGAGGAGGCTCAAACAGAATGACTTCATAGAGGAGGAAACACTGATTGAAAAAAGTGTTTTGGGAACAAGAATCAGACCCAGGAGAGTTTCCTGGTTTAATAGTTCAGCTGGCAAAGACACTTGTTTTTCTTTCTCAAAACATGCCAAATCTCATTGAGACCAAAAACACAATATCAACTATTGTTTGAGAGGATTCACTGCCTCATACTTGTTTTAAACACTTACTGTTCTTTATTATGAGACTGCTTGGATATCAATTTCTGCACTGTTTTAGTCTGTGCAAAAGTCTTTTAACATGGAAGCTTTCAATCCTAGACCTTTCAAGGTGTATACATTTGACCTAAGGTACACAAGTGTAGAAAAGGAGATGCTGTGATTAATATTATTTGTCATTTGTACAAATCAAAGCAGAGGCAGTTGTATCTGTGAATGGGATGTTGGAGCTAAAATTTCAACTGTCTGGATACAAACGGTTCAATAATTCATTCATACACAACAAACCGCCAAACAGCATGAGAATGATAAGTCAGATATTGGTAATGCTCTTATAATACTACACCTTTAAAACAGCACCTAATGAAAGAATGATAGAAAAAAGGAATAATTAAACATATGCAAAAGTTATGAGATACAGTTTTCCCATAAGAAACTAAGGACCTGTTGTACAGACCTGTCCAAAACTGTAGGGCCTGAGTGTAAAGTACATCTGATGTACAATTACAACATAATTTTAATATAATTTTTATAGCTACATGCAGTGGACTGGAGTGTCTTGGACATCTGCTATTCATCTCTTAAATTATCTGCACATATTCCTATTTGTTTTATTTCTTTTACTGATTTTTTACCAAACTATTCAACTATTATCAAATTTATCTTTTTTTTTTTAATTATTATTATCTATGGCCCCTGATGGGATGTACACTTTTCTGAATGTGACTTGACAACAGTTCTGGTGAAAAATGCTTGGTGCGTCTGAGAGAATTTTCCTTTTCGAATGTCTTTCCTCAGTGAGGGAAAGGCATTGATCGTCCTCTTATGTAATACTGAGAACCTCCGAACCATTAAATGATCAAAGAGAGTAAATGTTGAGCAGTGAGTCACAGATGTGTTAAAACTATCCTGGATGCTTTATTTTTAAACTGCATAAAATGTATGAATACTAGTTTCATTGTCTCATATTTTACATTAGAGGGGCGTAATATTGCATTTTATCCTTAACACCTACAGCTTTGTTGATGCTAAAAAACTACATCTTCTGAAGCAATAAAATGGAATTGCAGTTATTTTTAAGATCCATCCGTCTCTGTGAAGTCAGCCTACAGCGTCTGGCACGAGCATAATGTTTATATCCGTGAACAAATAGCAACCGACGCTTGTTTAAGTGCTCGCTGAGTACTTTGACAGGAACAAAAGCGTCAACACAAAAAACCATTCATCTCTGTTTGAGGAGTCCTCACCCTTCTATACTGGTTGATCTAAGCATAAACACTTTGTTTCCTCCTTATGATTGGCCTCCGGAACGCCTGAAGGTTTCTTCTGGTTTGGATGAAGACGTTTCTTTTTTGGTAATCTAAAGTGTCCCTATGTTGAGTTTTGTACAATACATGAGAAAGCTTGACACTTGAATTTGATTTAAAACCAAGCAATGGTTGTACATAAAGTAAACAGGGAAACAGTTCCATTAATAGGAAACATGTAAATCATGACTGAATAATATTTCAATCTCCTGCATGTTTTATTTCACTTTAAATGTACAGATCTGGTGGATTATCTTATCTATAATATATATTCACTGTGTTTATATTGGTTTAATGATCCACTATAAATGATCTCTAGTGTCTGCTGCTATATATTGACCTGACTTATAATTGTACGTGGGTCAAGAGTCAGTTGAGGACAAATGTTAAGGTTCATGTTTAATCAGCAAAGAGGGAAGGCATCATCTGTGCATTTACAATATGTGTTAAATGTCAGCAGTGAATGACTGTGGTAGCAATTCCCTGGTCAACAGACTGTTTAGGTTAGTTTATTGTTTATTTATCAGGGACAATGTATAAATATATTAATCTCAAAAAGAACAGATGCTTTGCACCAGAGTTTACTACTTTCTATCTGCTGTCCCTGGCAGGTGTGCACACAATATAGAACATTTGCATTACATGCAATACAAAACTAACCATTGCTCCTAATTACAATAGTTGAAAACTTAAAAAAACAAAAACATATATTTATTTCAATTTCATTAATTTCATATTGTTTTTTAAAAATGCAATTTCATCATATTTCATTCCTAAAAATGCAGGTTTTAAAATCATGCTTAAAAAGTCAATTTGTCTTACCCACACATTAAAAATACTTAGCAGTGAATATATAACACTAGTCTATATCAAAAACATGTCAGTGCATCTCATGTTGGCACAGTGGGAACTGAGGATTTGTTTTTTTTTTTTTTTTTTTTTTTTTTTATGAAAACCTATTCAGATCAATAGACAACTTCAGACTGTTCAGCAGCTGGTTCTATTGTCTGATGATTTTAAAAGAAAAGGCCGACTGCACAAAGGCAGAACATCTTTTAGGGATTACACAGTTTCTGTGGACTGAGAACTCCAGGCTGTTTGTTCCGAACAAAGTTGAATAAATATGGAGGTGGAGCAGTATTATTCCTAATTTTGAGAAGGGCTCGTAAATTAGAGTATAAAATTAGATTATCAAAACTCAGCATTTTGTATTTGTTTCAGATGCTACAATGATGATAGTGAAGTATTTTTTTTTTTATTGAGTACATTTAATGCCTGATTATAGAGAGACCTGAGTGGTTTGAGTGTGGTCTCATTGGACTGAGACCAGCTGGACATACAGTAGGACATGTGTGGGACACTCATGGCCTTAAAGTACATCATGGCTGCATCAAGTGAGACTGTTTCTAATGTGTCTAAATATGAAGATACTATATTTTACTGAATTGAATGCTTTCTCATTATGTTTTTAAAACCCAATTGGGGCAGTGACAGTTGGGTTCATTGTCCTAAAAGACCTAATACATTTCTTCCCAGATGGTAATATGGTGACATTTGTCAGAATCAGAATACTTTATTAATCCCAGGGGGAAATTATCGAATTATTGAATTGAATAGTTGAATTCGATTATTATTATTATTATTATTATTATAATTAAATTCAATAAGTAGTTTATGTTATATTAAATAATTATTGATTACTGAGAAACAGGTACATGTGGGTTACTTCTCCTGTCAGTGCACTTGACCAGGATAAGCGCACTCAATGGCAGCTCCGTATCTGCACTAATGCTAATGCTAATGCTAGGAACTATGTGTAAATGGATGACATGTAGAGACCAACTATCCCTAATGAATTCTTCATGTTTAAGCACTACTTAAATGCCAGGGGTAGGCTGTAATTACAAAGGTAGTATATAATGTTCAGAATTATGTTTTCATTAGTGTGTACAAATGAGAATGAAAGTGCATCGACAACCATTCACATCTATAGTTGAACCACCATAGTAAAAACTCTGGTAAACTTGTGCAATGTTACAATATTTATTTCCATCAATTTTTGGAGACGTAATGTTGCTGAACCTAGGTCTGACTGACTGAAGCAACCCCAAATCAAAACCCTGTCCCACTGGTTTCTACTGTAGACACTAGGCATGATGGGTAATAACTGTGTCCATCACTCCAGAACAAGGTCAGTTTGGACTAATCAGACCACATGACCTTTTTTCATTGAAACACAGTCTAATCCTTACAATCTTTATCAAACTGATGGTTGTTTAAAAAGTGAGAAGATAACTTGTAGCTTAACACTTTAAAACCTGACGTGTCATCGCTGACACACTCTGTGCACATGCAGTTTGGATGGCTGTAACTCTGTCACTGTTTGTGCAATTGGAAAAATTCCAACGGTTTCTGAAACCTGAGAAGTTACCCTTTGTAGGTTTTATTGGGTCATTACAGTAATTTCACTCACACCTGTACTAGAAGCTGGAGAAGAAGCCATTTTAGCAGAATGTGGTAAATTGTAAATGACTGTTGGGTTTTGAAAGATGTGGGGGAAAAAAATGCTCTAGAAAAATGGAAAATTTGACTCACAGCTTATTATTTTCCAACCTTTTTATAGTCAAAATAATAAAAAAAAAAGTCCAGGCAGACCATTTTAGGCTCAAGGTTTAACACTGCAGTAGGTATCAAAGTGGGACTTTTTTGACCAGGTTGTGTACATCCATATTTAAGAAGTTTAAGAAAAGATTTAAGAGGTAGTGCTGGACCCTAAATGGAAGATTTGAGCTCACCATATGGAAAAATACAGGCCATTTTAAAGCACATTTATGCTGTTTTTGAAATAAAATGTACAATGGGCTTTCACTTGGGTCGGTGGAGAGTTGAATACTTTTCACTGATGTTATTTTGCTCCTGAAAGCTATTATTGATTTTCTCTCAGTCCATGTGAACCTGTAAACATTCAGCTCTGAAGGTCTGGACGTCAACATTGTACTATTAATGTCCAAACACTGTTTACTCTGTCCATGAGCTGCTGTACGAGAACACCGCAGGGTTGGTGGCATTAGTCACAGAGACAAACATGATTACAAGTATATCTTCTCTATCTTTATAAAATGAAGAAAACATACTATAACTGTACAGCAGTCATCTGGTTCATTTGGGTTAAAACACTGTTGTGGTTTCCTGAAGTATAAAGACTGGAGGCAGAGGCAGATGGAAACTGTTAAATCATTATAAAGACACGTCAAGACCTGATTGTGACTGGTCTGAATCAGTAAGTGACTTTTAAACTGTTCGCATTTTCTCTGCATCTTGATGTTACTGTGTTTATCAAGTGAATGAATGTTTTAATTGAAATTATTACTTCCATTAGTTATACTGTAATTGAGAAAGTGTACACATAGACATCTCTAACAGAGGGGGAAATGTGCTGCTGGTCCCTATTATTGATCCATGGTCATTAATCGTTGATGGCATCTGTTATCTCAGATCTCAGATTGGTGAATGTTTCTGTTGTCTGCCGGCTTTATCTCTACCTGTTGCCATCTATTTATTAACCGTGATGGGTTTAAAGTCTGTGTCATAAAAAAACACCTTTTATTCATTGAGTATTGTATTGCTGAGCGTGTCTAGAGTGCATTAATGTTTTATTGTACTGTGATTACATGAGGTGACATTTATTTTGATGAATTTCTGGAGTGTGACAGCTATTTTTGTCTTTCATATCTGGAATTATAAACTTTTATCACTTCTAAACAGGTTGGTTGAGTTTTCATTAACTCAGTAGTGAGGGTATTTTATGACTCAACTTTTTCTCTAAAACTGTCCAGTACGGTACCTGAGACATAATGAAACTTTGCTGGATCTTCGAAGCCACTTCCTTATAAAGTTATTTTAAATGTCACCCACCTGACAGTTACATGAGAAAAATACTCTTACATTTATTTAATATTTAGAAAACACTTAAAGAATAGTACTTAAGGTTATGGTGATTTATTTGTCTACTTCTTTTGACTCAAGTGTAATTTTTTTGAAGTCAAATCCATGTCAGTGTGTCTGTATAGTACACTGTAAAAAAAATCCTGTTGTTTTTATGGAAAAAACTGGCAGCTGTGGTTGCCAGAACAATACTGTAAAAAATACATCAAACCGTAAAAATATTTACGGAGTAACATGTGGATTTAACATTTAAAACATGTATATTTAATATTAGATTGAAATGTTAAACAGACTGCACTTACATAGTACATTTTATACACCTTCACAAAGCCACAGGCCCTACTGGGAGCAAATCAGGGTTCAGTGTCTTGCACGGACACTTTGACATGAGGACAGTCAGAGCCAGGATTTAAACTGCTGACCCTGTGATCAATGTACAACCTGCTCTACCAACTGAGCCACCTGCTAATTTACACGGTCAGCATGTTAAAAGTTTACTTTATTACTTTTTTGTTAAAAAAAAATCGAATAGGCTGCTATTTCAACATTATGGTCTTGCAATTTAAATGGCACCACATTGTTTTTCAATTTACAGTTTTATTTTCTCAAAACAATAGACATACATAATTTCTACATACAAATCTGGTTTTATTAACATACTCTTCTTGTAAAAACTACAGCTATATTTGATTTAATCGTCAACACAAAAATCTTTTTAAGTAAACGACTTTGCATTGTATTTTCACTTACACTTTTTTTATGTTGCAATTTTACAGTTTTTTGGTATTAATTCTGCGGTTGTTTTTTACAGTGTAGTGTCGATTGAACCCATAAAGATCCAAACACTTACTGGCAACCAAAACCATCTACTGATGTAAAGTGTTAAACAGCTATTGAGCCACTGTTCCTATCAATACGTCTGAAAAATTGGTGTAAACTGCAGTTTATCATCTTTTCATGGTCATCAGATGTGACCTATTTGGATGTTCAGAGACTCCGTCGTAAACGTGGAAACACCATCATCTTCTGATTCACCAGTAAAACCCATGAAGGTGGATCAATGACAGTGGATGGACACACTTGTTTTTATGTTCAGTTATTGATATCTTAGCTGAAAAAGTCACTTTTTCTTCAGTTTTGTCTGTTTCTGATATAATGACCCTCAACTTCAATCTGAGCTTTCATGAACATCTTCACAATCAGTGAATTAAATATAGGAAAATACCTGATTTTCACTGAAAAAACGTAAAAGGCAGAGGACAATATAATAAAAAATGGTGATAAATCACTTAAGAAAAGTTAAATATAGAGAAAAAACTATTCTGGAGCCGCCACATAAGTAGCGCTGGGTCTTTATGGGTTAATAATAACATTAACTGTAGTGTGATAAACAGTACCGTTGGATTTAAAGAAATTTTTATGACATGAAACTCACATGAACAAAAAACTTAAATCTGACTTTTACTCATCATCTTGTTCAGAAACACATTGACAGGTCACTAACTGAAAGAGGAGACAGAGGGGGAATAAAGAACACAGTAAACTATTAAAACACCACTCTCTATTGCTGTAATTCAAGGCTAAACCTGTCATGTATCAGACTCACTTGGGTGACCTGAATGATGACTTTAGTTGACTTGCTTGGACTGTAGCAGAGAATCAACTTAACTTACTTCATTTTCACCACAGAAACAAAGGACTTGCTTGACACATTAAGGTTAAGACTTGTTAGTAAGTTGTTGGTTTTGCTTCTCTAACTTACTAGTCTCAGCCAGTCAGTTAAGATTTACTCTGATTCATGTTGACGAGCAAACGTACAGACAAGACTGAGCCACAAAAACTGTGGTTGTTGTGTGCATTGTTAACTCATATTGTGTAGCACTTTACATTCAAACCCTGAACCCTCATGACATCATTTTTTTTTTTCACTTTTAAGAGCTTCATAATATGCTTTACATATGTAATACATAGAGTAATATATAAAGTAAGAGGTGATGTTCAGCATTTGGGTCTTACATTACTCTGTTCGGGATAACATGTTGTGCATTATGGCACATTATACATGACTACTTAGTAAAAAAAAAAAAAAAAAAAAAAAAAATCTGTAATTTGACAATAAGTGATTGATTTTGCTGTGATCACAACTGAATCTCAAGCAGATTAGATATAACATGTAGGTCAACAAGCCCTGCAATAAAGTATGTTATTTGTTTCCAGCTAGACTGCAAAAATTTAAATCTTACCAAGCGTATTTTTCTCATTTCTCATCAAAATATCTCATCACACTTAAAGTAAGACATAATTACCTAAAGAGTAACTTTTCAGTGAGATATAAGAACTTATTTTAATACAATAGATCTGGAAAATCTTATTTCAAGGAATCTTACTAGAATAATTCTTACTTGCTCAATTGAAAGATTGTTTTTTATTTTATTCAAGATTTTTTTTTTTTTTTTGCTTAATTCAAGCAAAAAACAATCTGCAACAAGTGAAAATTATCTTGGTAAGATTTCTTGAAATAAGATTTTCTTATATCTCACTGTAAAGTTACTCTTCAGATGATTATGTCTTATTTTAAGTGTGATGAGATATTTTGACTAGAAATGAGAAAAATACACTTGGTAAGATTTAAATTTTTTCCAGTGTAATGTTAAGTATGAGGAAACTGCAGCCTTTTTAGACAGAAAACTCTGTAAAATAACAGTGGGGGGATCAGGTGATATTGCAAACTTTAGATAAGAACCTGTCTTTATGAGAGTAATGAAAAGAGAAAACAGAAGCCGCTCCCTTATTAAGACTTTCCCTCATTGCATGAAAGACTTTTAAGTGTATAGCTTTCACATACGCTTTAATGGTGACATCAAACACGGTGAAATCTCTGGGTAAAAAGCATAACATCACATTATGTTTTTTTATGAGGCAGATGTTTCCTCAGTCTGAGGACATAAGTATTGTACATTTGAAACATTCTGAAGCCTTATGAGGCAAAACTCTGATTTGTGATGTAGGCCTGTAGAAATAAAACAAAATGATTTAATTTGATTTTAATTCAACATCTCTTCATTTCTCTGCTGTTTCTGACTTACTGATATTGTGAAGCAGCCTTTCTGTTACACTGAGATTAAAACTTCAGTGTCATTGTTTTTAGGCAATATTTATCATGTTCCATGGATCTAAACAGAGCCTAATGTCCAGTACGTTCATATTATCCATTATCACAGATCGGAGTGTTGGCAGATATTTTACTCCACCCTTTCTGGTCTTTTTGTTCATTTTCAATGACAGTTTCTAAAGTTTCCAAATAATTCAGGCTGCACAGCATCCAATTTTTTCACTCTTGTTAACAGGAAAATTCTTGTAATAAAGTCAACTTTTCTATCATAAAAATGAACCAGGCATCAGGTCAGAGACAATGAAGGGTTGTAACTATGACTTGATAATTCCGCCCTGTAATAGGCTCTATCTGTTTCACCGTATCTTGTACTTCACAGCAGTACAGACAGGACCGTGTATGTGAAGCAGCTCTCATCTGTGGAAGTTGTCTGTTTCTTAAAAGAAGAAAAACAAATGCCGTTTTTAAAAATATTTCAGTGAGTTTGTAACAATAGTCAGACAATGACCTACAGCCATGGCTACACTGGACTTTTATTTTTGCTACTTTGGTGGTAGGATAAGTGCAACAATAATTGAATTTGTATTTGCTTTCAGGACACACATTTTTTAAACATCATTCAACATCTACTTAGAGATTAAAACTGATATTCCTGACACCGAAACAATGTTTGAATGTATTTGTACAGTGCTTTTAATAAGTGTACATGTAAAAGTGTCAATATTTTTCTGAAAACATTGGCTTTTTTTTTTTTATTTTAGTTTTTTTATTCTTGACAACATCATTTCTATGAATGACTCAAACAAACAAACACCATTTTCACAAACTGATAAGTTTTTAACGAGAACTGAGATCAAACGGCTCACATGTAAATATACGTTGTAATCTCTGAACTAGATCTGGCAGTAAAACAGCCCTTTCTCCCAGAGGGGAGTGGGGTGAGGTCAGTGCAATTCAAGACTTTACACAGAACATTTCTATCTGATTTACACAGAAATCATCACTGTGTCTTCTGTTGGATATTTCTCTACTGTCGTTTTTGTTCTTTGCTCTCGTTACTTATTTATGAATAGAAGCAAATGCAGACCTAATGGAAAAACACTGACCTTGGGGTTGACTCGACTGAGATAGTTGTTCCAGTATTTATCAGATATCGATTATTACATGGTTATTTATCAGCAGGCAAGGTGTGATAGATCAAGGGCTGATCCGACACCATCTGATCCTGAACACACTGTCGGATGATCTGCAGTAATCAAACTGATCTGAGATGAGAATTTTAACCTGCAATGCAACCATTAAAATCTTTTAATGCATCTGCAAAATGTGCAAAAGTGGTGAAGACAAATGTGACCACACAAACACGAAAGTACACACAATTACACACACAATTACGCACACATTTCCCACGAACCCGACCTGAACTTGAGCTCGATCCTCGACAAACAGCGGAGGCAGGCATTACCTCCACTTAACAGTGAGCAGACACTGCGATAAGGTCATTCACACACTTTTCCTGTAATGTTTGCATTCCAGCTCAACGCACTGAAACCACACACAGTTTCTCCCTTGTCTTATCTGTCTGGATACTGCAGCTTTAAGTGGGAAGTCCTCTATCCCTTTTGCTCTCAGTTTTGTCCTCTTTGTGGAAAAAATAACATGAAAGGTCAGCGAAGAATCACACAATGTGTTTGCATCAGGAATCTCATTATCAGGGTTTTGAGATTTCTTATCACAAGCTGGATAAATAAATTTTAGAGTAAGTTTTATATTCAGCAGTTTACAGACTCCTGACGCACATGGACTATTTTTGCTCTTTTACTCGTGGCTGTGCTGCAGACAGTCTTTACAAGTGTTCCCCGCCCTGAAAAGCTACTTGATTTCCACTCCATAACAATGTCCTGTCCTGTCCACATCCTCCCCATCCTGCCCCCCTTGGGTACAATATCTTCCATATGCTCCTCAGGGGGGCGGAGGGTGGCTTCTACAGAAAGTTGCGGGTTACAGATATCAGTAAAGAACAATGGTCAAGGATAAGGCAGGCGTCCAGCAGTTGTGTGAAACAGAGACTTCATCATAATTGCTGTTAATAATTACAGTTGTGATAAGAGGCAGAGGTAGCATTTATTGATGGCAAAACTGTCTGAGGTACCAGTTGATCTTCAAGACTTGGAGGAGGAGGAAGACTGGAAACATTGGATTTGATTTGAGAAGGACGCAGTCAGGTACGTGTGGAATAAACTGCAAAGAAAGAAAATGTTATTTGTGAAGTTTTTCAGCATTGAAAGGATCTTTGTAGCTATGTGGCTTCAGAGTGGTGGATGTATTCATGGTTCCAGCAGAAGGAAGTAAATATTTTAAGTAGATAGAGAATATAGACATGAGGTCTGGTAGCTCAGGGAGCAGATTCATTTCAGTGTTAACATGCAAAACAAATCCTCCTGGTGTTAATCTGTTTGGAGAGTTTGAATAGAGCCTGACAAATGCCCCCTCAGGACAGCACAGGTCCTGCCTGTAGTTGGGGTCTGGACTTCTGTTGTTGGCTGGTAATGTTCTTTGATAAGTGATGTTCAAAGACAACACAGGTTCCTCTTCCTAACGTAATGTGATTAATGGACGTCAGGGCCACATAGAGAGGAAGCAGCGGTCTTCCAGACAGCAGAGGCGAGATGATGCGACCGGGGACGAAGCAGTATGTGGTGGCCAGGCCGCTGTACTCGGAGGAGTCCTTCGCAGAGGAGCACGAGAAGGTCTACAGGCACCGCAAGACCATGCTGCACCACATCCGACAGTACTTAACGTAAGGACTTTTCAATATGTGGTGTTTTGTGCAGTTTTAGAGTTTAATGTGTTTCTGTGGGACTTAACATTTAGGAGGTGAAACATGAGTCTACTTGGACATGTGGAAACGATAAGTCATAGGCTGTGATTGAGCTTTTAGGAGACAGAACAACAGTTATGTATCATCACCTTCTTAAAATAATGGCCTGAGTCTGTGCTTCTCAAACTTTCTACAGTGGAGTACACCCTGAAATATACTTTTTTAGTCATGTACCCCCAACTCTCGCTTCAGCATTTTTGATGTGTGCCAAAGGTGTCTGTTTATATTTTCAAAACTTTGCAAACAAACAACATAGCCTACATTTAACTGTAATGTACAAAAAAACCCACATTTTTTAAAGTCAATTTTGTGTGTAAAATATAAACTAAAAAGGGCCCTCTTTCATTGACAAGAAAAATAAGTAAATTGGTCTTTAATTAATAAATTAAACTTTTATCAACAAAAAATAATTACTTAGCTGCTCAATTAAACTAATTTTGAACAATATAAACTATACATGTTCTTAAAATGTTACCAAAGCTTAAACAAGATGACTGAAAATAAAACTATTATATCAACGTTTTTATTGTGTTTTGCATTAATAGTCATTATTTATTTTGTATTCAGTACATGATGATCATTTAAAAATGATGATGATTTAATGATCATCATCATTTTTAAATGATTTAATGATCATTTTAAAATGACCATAAACTCTATATTTGGCAAAGTTTCTTCTGATTTTTAAAAAACTTTAAAATAAGTCACTATATTAAGAAGGTGATGATATTCAGAGATTGACAGTAAATGTCACATTGTTGCCATTTTTATAAGATAATAAACTTTATTTTACAAACAATTTACTATTCAAACCATATGATTTGAATTAATGTTTAGAAGGGTTTTAAAATGATGGTTAAAGTGAAGTTTAGTGCAATGATGTAGGTGTTGTTTTTGGGGTTTTTTTTTTTTTTTTTTTTTTTTTTTTTTTTTTTAGAGTAAAAATTACAACAAAAAGGCCTTTAAATTATATAAATACATGTTGTCACTTTCCTAACATCACTGCCTAAGAAGTTTTTTTCAGATTTTTCAGGAAAGACAAAAAACTTAACCAGAAATTGAGGATTTGAGGATTTACACAAAAGACTCATTAATGTCAAAAAATTACTTAGGCAATTATTTTCAGACAATGACATTGTAATATCTGTTTTGGAAGGTAACCAAAATATCAAGCTCATGTACTCATTATTTTTTAATCTAGAGTTTACTCTACTCTTTAGTCTATTTTGACACGTAGTTACTGTCATGACTGCAGCTTTTTTTATGTTTGTCGACATAGGTATCAGTGATTCAGAGGACTATTTTTATCCAAAGCATATTTATATTATAGTTGCATGAATGAAATATTAGTTACCCATAAGATTAGGATGTTGAGTTGATCAAATACATGCTGTGAACTTTGTCATAATAGTACAAAACTTACAGTAATAGTTGTGAGAAAGTGATGAATTTTTCTGTTATTCCCTATTTTGTGATTAGGTTTTATCTCTGTTGATGGTTAGTCACAGTCAAAGCAAAACACAAGCCTAGTGACTTTTCCATCACACATATATTTTCTATAATCCTTGTAGATGTGACGCCAAACGTGCCAAGAATGCAGCTCTGTCTCTTTTGCCAGTGATCGGCTGGATGAAAATGTACCGTGTCAAAGAATGGCTGCTCAGTGACATCGTGTCCGGTGTCAGTACCGGCCTGGTGGCTGTGCTGCAGGGTGAGTACTGCTCCTAACGTTAAACATGTTCCGCAGGAGTCGTCAGTTTATCACCTGCACGGAGCACTGAAGGCACTTGAACAGCATTAAAGTCATTCTGTCGTTCATAATACACTGAACTGAAAGCAGACTGGATGGTGGCGCTTCTTTGCTGCAAAGGATGTAATCCAAGAAAGTACTGCGATCATGTTTTTGTTTGTGTAATATCATTTGATTATAGCACAAGACCAGCTGAAAAACTCTTGTTGGACTCTTGGTGGGTGGCCGTGGCTCAGGAGGTAGAGTGGTTCGAATCCCGCTCTGTCCTTGTCATGTGCTGTTGTGTCCTTGGGCAACACACTTCACCCTCCTTGCCTCCAGTGCTGCTACTCACACTGGTGTATGAATGTGTATGAATGTTCGGTGGTGGTCGGAGAGGCAGCCACGCTTCCATCAGCCTGGGGCAGCTGTGGCTACATATGTAGTTTACCACCACCAGAGTGTGAATGTGTGAGTGAATGAATAATGGATCCACTTGAGTATGCATTCATAGAAAAGTGCTATGTAAATCTAATCCATTATTATTATTATTATTATTATTATTATTATTATTTAAACACACTGTAAAAAAAATCCTGTAGAATTTACAGTAAACACCAGGCAAAAAAGTTGCCAATAAAGTGCTGTAAAATTGTTTGCTAATTCATGTAAACATAATCACAGTATATTATTGGATACTTTTTACAGGTTTTTGCTGTATATAAATTACAGCACTGTGTTGTAGTTTAATATTAGAAACAACTATTAATTGTATGTTAGTATTTTTAGTTTTGACCGCTCCAGTTCGACTGTAGCCATGTTAACAGTGCTACCAGAGCTTGGACTATCAGAGGTATTTACAAACAGGGCTAATACATGGAGCTAACCTTAGCTTAACTTAACCCATAAAGACCCAGTGCTACTTTTGTGTCAGTTCCCAAAATGATTTTTTTCTCCATATTTAACATTTCTAAAGTGATTCAACACCATATATTACAAAATAATTCTCCATATTTTGCACTTTTCCTGTAAAAAGCAGGTGTTTTACAATATTTAATTCACTGATCATATAAATATTCATAAAAGCTCAGATTAAAGTTGAGGGTTATTGTATCAAAAACAGAGAAAACTGAAGAAAAATCGACTTTCTCATTCAAATATATCATTAACTGAACATAAAACAAGTGTCTCCATCTACTGTCATTTGTTAAACGCCATTGGTTTTACTGGTGAATCAATGTTGTAGAAGATGACGGTGTTTCCACGGTAACTACAGAGCCTCTGAACGTCCAAATGGGTCATATCTGATGACCGTGAAAAGACGACAAACTGTGTTTTACACCAGTTATTTACACGGATTGATTGGATTAGTGGATCAACAGGGATTAAACAGTTTAGATCTGGGGGTTTGTGTCGCTGTGTGTGGCTGTTTGGGTCTTTATGGGTTAACCAGTTTTTTGCTAGCTAACATTTGCAAAGAGGTGCATACATGATTTACTCTGGAAAAATGCAAAATAAGGAAGATACTATTACAATCCATGGTAATAAATCTCTCAAGAAAGGTTAAATATAGAGGAAAAATTCCTTTGGGAACTGCCACAAAAGTAGCACTGGGTCTTTATGGGTTAACTCTCTGTCGTCTTTCATTCAGATGTTTGCTTTACTGTGGCAGCAGCGTCTGACACATCTTACCAAGCATTTAGAGAAATAAAACCTTTGAATTTATTTAAACACAGACTTCACAATCGACACAGACAGATCCCACTGCCTTCTGACTAATAACCCACCAGTAGAAAAAACTGCCTGTACAGTATCATGGTTGATGGCTAATTTAGGGAAATTCTGCTTTTAATACCACTGGTGTTAAAAAGATGCACCATAAACCCAGTTCATTTTAAACACGAAACACTATTAAGATTTAATTGTTCTCTGATTAGTTAATTGATGCACAATGGCGGAAGTTTCATCCAGCAACACACAGACCCTGGTTTACAGTCACTCTAACATGGACATGTACACGATGCGGGATGTGAATCCGACGGGCTGATGCCACAAAGGTTTAATGTAATGTTGTCATGATGCTGAAGAGAAACATGAGGACATCATCAGGTTATGGGTGTCTGCCTGCAGCTCTGTGGAGCTGAGTGACATTGCATGTAGGGGGTAAAAAAGGGGCAAAAAAAAAAATTCAATTTGAGTCAGAGATGAGTGACATGAACCACTTCTCAGTATTTTATTGCTAATTAACCCTGTCTGGGTCTGTTATGTAACATGACAACCTAATAATCAGTCTGGTATCTGTGTCTAATCTGTTCTCTATTATCAGCAGCAGGATATTTAAACAATGTGTGGCATTTCTGTGTATTTTTTATGTTTTTGTACTGATATCTGGTGATTTTTGCTTTGGTTTGATTTAAGATACTTGCATCAAATGTGTGGAGACAGTGTTAATATTTTATGGTATAATGAATATATTCCAGGACAGGTATTTTGCAGACTTTTCACAGGTGTTCATGTTTGTGTTTCAGGTCTGGCCTATTGTCTGCTGGCGTCTCTGCCGCCCTGGTATGGACTATTCTCTGCCTTCTTCCCGGTCGTCATCTACTTCTTCCTGGGCACCTCCAGACACATTTCAGTGGGTAAGGTCATGCACATCTGTATTTGTGTGTTGAAACTATGGATGAATGTGTGTTCCCTGAGCTGCTCAGACTAATGTGCTCTGTCTTTGTGTATCTGGTAGGTCCTTTCCCCGTCCTCTGCTTGATGATCGGCGCGGTGGTCACCAGGATCGTTCCGGATGAGGGTCCGCCCATGAACATCACAGGGTTTGAAGGTCTGACGAGAGATGAGCAGAGAGTGATAGTGGCATCTTCTGTGACCTTCCTCGCTGGTATCATGCAGGTGAAGCAAGCTCACCACAAAAACAATGACACTAAATGCTGTGGTTTACACTCTAACGTCGCATTCTGTACTTCGTTTTTATTATTATTTTCTCTTTTTAGTCTGTTTTATCTGGTATTTTATCACGGTTTACATTTGTTTTATCTCTTTATCAGCTTATCAGTCAAGCGTAAAGCACCTTGGACTGAACTAATCTATGTGAAATGTGTTAAAGTATGACAGGTGGGTTGATGAAATCCACACTGTAACGGTAAAACTACCTCCAGGCTTCATGCTTTGAACTTCCCATTGAACTGTTGCTCCATTAAGTGGAACACACTGAAGATAACCACATGAATGTAGCATCAGAATGTGTTTAATCTGAGGAACACAAGTGCTTTTTTATGCAGTGATGATTTGGATTTTATATCAGGAAATTTCTCAGTGGTGAAAATATTTGGATTTTTTTCTGGATATTGTTTATTTGTTACAATATTTTTGAACACTGTAACATAATTCAGCTGTTTTAGTCCCTAGATGAATTAACATAAAGTCTGCAGGTCGGCAGTTCAGCTCTAGACCCAAAAGACAAATACAAAATATATCATAAGCTGCCACAAATACAAATTTTTAATAAGTCTTTTAAGGACAAAACAGTGTCTGAAAGTTGTTGTTTTGTTTTGTTTTATTTTGTTTTGTTTTGGGTGTTTTTTTGTCTTTTTGTGTTTGATCTCATTTTTTTCTTGTTGCACATCATGTAATTTTCATCTTTTACATGTTTTCATCCTTTACATCTTTATGTCTTGTTACATTTTTAACATGTTGTCTCTTTCGTGTCTTCTTAATTTTTTAATATAATTTTAATCTCATTACATCTTTTATAACTAATTCCTCTGCACTCCACCTGGCTTTTTTGTCAACATTTATATGCTCTTCCAGCCAACAGTTTTCCTTAATTTTTAAATTCATATGTCATATTAATCCTGTATATTTTTCCCTTGTCTGTTGGTTGACCCAATAAAAACAGCTCTGCGGCCCATTTTGGGGGTCCAGCCCCAGTTTGTGAAACACAACTGTAGTTATTGTGTTCATCAGTAAACATCACTGAATCTGTCTCCTTTTCATCCATAAATTATGGAGGAAAATAATCTTTTTTATTCAGAGTTTGTGCTGAAAATCAAATCCCTATCATACGTGTGTCGTATATTAAATATCAAACATAGCTTGTGGAAATTATGGAAATAATGTAAAGATGATATACATACTACTTCTACTCTTATGTAATGTATTTATTACTTACTACCATTATTACTGTTTTATATTTTATATTGTTTGTCTTTTGCACCAAGTTCATGTACGCACATTTTTTTCTCAGACTTTATTCTGTTCCTGCCTTGACCAGTAAAGTTCCACACTGTGGGATCAATAAAGTCTAGTCTAATGTAATCTAACCTAAAGTAATCCAGTCCAATCTAATGTAATGTAATATAGTGTAATGTAATCTAATTTCATCTAATCTAACCTAAAGTAATCTAATCTAATCTAAACTAAGTGTTTCCAATACAAATGTAGAGTTCTGTTCATGATCATGACCTCTGACCTTTCAAAATAAGCAGTAAAAGATGCAGACACACATTTACCACGTCATCATCATCATCATCATCATCATCTTTGTGTGTGTGTGTGTCTTCCAGCTGGCGATGGGTGTGTTCCAGATCGGTTTTGTCGTCATGTACCTGTCTGATACCCTGGTGTCCGGCTTCACCACAGCAGCTGCCATCCACATCCTTGTGTCTCAGCTGAAGTTTGTTCTGGGGCTGCAGGTCCCGGGCATCAGCGGGCCGCTCTCTATCATCTACGTAAGTAAAACCTGCCGTTCATCAAACGTCATGCACTGTGGGCCAGATAGAAGAGTCTGTGGCACCTATGCTCTTCGTCTCTTCTGTCCAGACCCTCGAGATCATCTTCAACAAGATCAAGTCCACCAATGTCTGTGACGTTGTGATCTCCTTGGTGATCATGGTGGTGGTTTTCATCGTGAAGGAGATAAATGACCGATTCAAGTCCAAGCTACCGGTGCCCATTCCCATAGAAGTTATCATGGTGAGAGACATTGTGCAACATTTGTTTACCTAAACAGAGATAATGGAAACACTCATTTCCTTTTTATGACAGCGCTGTACAGTTGTAAAAGTGGCATCCATAAAAATCATTGATGGGATTAATCGCAGTATTTAAAAGGAAAAAGTATTTATATCACCTCAAAGAAACTCTTCGGGACATGACAAACAGGTTAATAATTATTGATTATATTGATATTTCTGCTGTCACATAGTCATGTGTTTCATTTCTTCTCCAGACTGTCATTGCCTGCGGAGTTTCATATGCATTTGACTTCAAGACAAAGTACGGCATTGACGTTGTCGGCCACATTCCTACAGGGTAAGAGTTCAGGCCGACGGTAAACTGAATGTAAACTTTTCTGACACCATTACACAATCATCTTCTGCTGTAAAGCGTGATCTCTTATACTTATCCTCACTGCTTCTTTTCCACTGTTTCATTGACTGACTGTTCTAAACTGTAAACTTTTCTAGACACTTGTTATGGAACATAGGAAGTTGGTTGTGTTTATCATATTTCTTTGTGTTACTGCTGACACAATCTGCAGTATTATGAACTGTAGGTTCATGGAAGTCATAGGTCTTGACCTGAAATATGTTGTATCCAATCATACATGAGGATTTATGTGTAAAACTGTAAAAACGCAAGTGGTATCTGTCATAAAAATAGGTTCTTTACATAGACTGTGACGTACAAAACTTAGCATTTTCTACTACTTTGTTTAATCTACAACAGTGGTCCTCAACTGGGGGGGCACGTCCCTTCAGGGGGGGCACAGACACTCTCCTGGGGGGAAGGGGGGGCAT